>CM052883.1:96217247-96264747 GCA_028534135.1 Potos flavus
TACTTTGGCACTCTAGGGCCTGCTTATGCGATACAACTCCTAAGCAAGAAGAAGCTAGAAAGCTACGAAAGGAAAAATCGCGGAGAGGAAGCTCTTAATTGCTAATTGCCTCGTTGAAAGCTTGGGAAAATGTCCTGTTGGATCAGAACTTTCTAGCGCATTAGCGCGCCTCTTGGTGGGGGGGATTCTCTTCCTCACGATTTTTTTTTTTTTTAGATTTTTTTTTTTTAATTTGTTTATTTGACGGAAAGAGAGAGAGAGAGAGATTACAAGCATGCAGAGAGGGAGGGGGAAGCAGGCTACCCGCCCAGCAGAGAGCCCGATGGGGGGCTCCATCCTAGGACCCCAAGATCATGACCTGAGCCGAAGGCCTCTGCCTTCACCTAATGAGCCACCCAGGCGCCCCTTCCTCACGCTTTTTAAAAACAAGGTCTAGGAAAGGGATGAAGGCAGCATCATCGCCGGCATAGGCGCCCTACACCCTGAGCTTCTGACATCGTAAGCCCTTGCTCTGCAGACGGACTTTCCGTCTCAAACAGGAGCGAAACACCAAGCTAGGCAGGGCCAGAAACAGGAAAGATGATGTGAAGAATGTCTTATCAGCCACATGATTCTGAGAATAAAAATTAGAGAAGAAGTCGTTGGAAAATACAAAGTCGGAAGAGGGATGACATGGAGGCTGAGCTAATCCCAAAAAGTGTTTTCCCCTCTAAAGTTTTCCATGAGATGTCAGCCACTTGTGGAGTGTTAAAATACTCTTCAGCTAGAGAATGCTGTATTTCCTTTGGCATTCCAGGCAGTTTCTAACCAGTGTTTGGAACTTGAAACTAGTGCCAAGCCTAAACACATCTGGTTGATTCCAGGCCACAAATAGCACTGGAATGCCTTCAACACCTTCCATAGCTGCCATACTTAAAAGTTTATTTCCAAAATAGAATGGACCAAAAAAAAAAAAAAAAAAAATTATCAGACTGATGCTCCAGAGTTAAAGTCAGAAATGTGTCATGTAGGGCACTAGATATTATCCTAACACACATGAAGCTATGTGATTATATTTCCTAATACAAACTTGCATTTCAGCAAATCAAATTAAAAACCAGCATTAGTAGATTCAACCCCATTTTCATTTGCTAAGTGTCATGTTATAAGATTAGGGACCCATTCTACACACTTCAGGTATTCAGTTATCTGGTGATATATAATCTCAATTAGTAATCAAATATCTTTAATAATGTTATTGAATGCCTCTAGGGCATGCTACTATTTAGAAAACGCTGTAGGCTGCTATATGTTATTTCATTAATGGTCTTTATCTTACTGGAATGTCCAATATAAATTTAGTGATGACAGATGTGGTAAGGCTAATACTAAGTTCTGGAATAGGAAGTTATTTACCTGCAAGAGAAGAAATTAGAAAAATATTTGTTGGTGACTACTCATTGCATTGGAAATAGGGAAGATTCTGGTAATCTACTGCAAGGCAATTAATGGCCTGAAGGGAAAAAACGGTATAATTCAAACCACACAAGAACCACTTTTTAGCTCTTAGGAAAGATGTTCTGAATGAGGTAAACTGGGTAACAGAAAAGAGAAATCCAACGGAGTGGCAAGAGTTTGGAAAGACAGCGTGCTTTTCCATTTGATAAGACCACTGTGGTGGGAAGTCATTAACAGGAAGCAGAAGTATATTTGGGAGAAAGATAGAGGTCTGGCCTTCTAGAAAACTTCAAGCCATGATGCACGGATTTGGTCTCTCGTGTGTACTTGGACCTTAAAGAAAAGCATGCTCTCGGGAGCAAGGATAAGACGTTTCTGACAGTGGCGATTCACTCATAGGGGCAGGATGGTGCAGTGTTAGATAGGGGAGATGGGTTCTGGAGTCTGATTGCCTCGGTTTGAATCCATCTTTTACAACCAGCTGTGCAACACAGGCATGTTAACCTCTCTGAGCATCGGGGTCCTTGTTGATATAAGGGAGGTCATTCGGGGGACCTAACTTGTGGCCCAGGCATAAGGAGCAAAGGAGGCAATGTAGATGAAGTGGTTAGTACAAGGATTGCACGTAGTAAGCACTCAATTAATGTCAGATAATTTTATTCATTTTTATCAGTACACGTTCAGTAACTCCCCAAGTGGAAAGCAAGATAAGGAGCAGAGTACATGGAAGAAGTAAATCTGAATGGAAAGAAGAGAAATTATAGATGAAAAATGTCTCGGTGCTTTAGTTGCTACAGCATGCGTAGGTAGCACTGTGCTCCCGCTCCTTTGGATGTCTCATGAGCTCAGGAGCACAGAAGGTGAGACAGTTAGGTGACTTCATGGATCGGCTGTGAATAATCGTGAATGAACATCACAGTGACCATGGCTGAGATGGCTCTCTCTTTTCCAAAGGAACAAAACACAGAGCAGTGTCCTGAGACACCCTCCAGGACAACTTTCGAGGCCTGTTAGAAATGCATGGGGATGCCCATTAAGCTGCAGTCTATTATATAGATCCTCTGGTTACAGGAGATCAGTTTTCAGGGAATTCAATCAATAATAAACAACATGCTTATAAGAGAAATACATTAATTCTACAGTATGAACTGACAATCCGAAGGAATAAAATGTGCAGCTATTACGCCACGCAAAGGACAGAATTTGGAGGTGGGGTGGGGGGACTGACCTATGCCTTGCACTAAATATTCTAGTATTCTCCAGAAGCGTCACTGGTAAGTATTTAACAAATTCAATTTAAGTAGGGACTGCCTTGGAATTTCATCTCTTTTTAATTTGTTTGTTTGGTTTGCCTGATTCAAATCAAGATGCCTGGAATTACATTTCCACAGAACACGATTCAGAAAAACATCCAAGTTGACATTGAGTGAATCAAAACTTTTTAGGGTAATTTTTTTCCCCCCTAATCTCAAGGTTCATGATTCACCTGACAGCTAGAATGATAACTGAAGTTAATAAATGGAAGGTTTGTGGTATGAAAAATATTATCATATAATTGAGAAACAAAATTGACTGGTAATTTATTTAAAACTTTGACTTTATCTACTCAAAAGTGGAAACATTTTTATTACTTTTCTGAACAAGGTAGGTTTAAGAGTACCTACCACAATGTCTCAATAGAGAAAGTACTCAATAAATGTCAGATTTAAATTTTAGTGGAACACAAAAGAGTTCTTGACAGTGCCTAACAGGAGTTTCAGATTTTGTGTTTCACCATCCTGACTTGTGACAATTAATCCCATTGAAGTCAACTTTCCAGTCCTGATCCCAGTCCAGGCCCCAGGAAAAGCAAGCAAGCAAGCAATATGCCATTGGTAAGGAAAATTAAGCATTATGTCTTTGGTGTCTGCCTAGGAAATAAATTAAACAGGTCAAGGTAAAAGAGCACAAAATCTCAAGTAAAAGCAGCTTATAATTTCCTTCTTAACTTCAGCCATTCTATATGTTAAATTGTGGACAGGTGTAACAAACACACTTTATCAATGACACATTTGTAAAATCAGCACATAATCCAAGGATGATTCACCTTCATTTCCCAATCTTAGAATCAATCAACCCAGAGACTGTTCTCATGTACAATTTTCACATTAGTACATTCTCAAAGTATTACCAGTACTTAATATAAACAAATAAAAGGCTTCTGGGGCCCAATTAGGGAAGGAAAATGGACTAAATTTTTACATACATCACAGTGCTAGAAAATTCATGAAGAACTTCACGGTGATGGAACCTAATATACTGACAGTAGTAATGTCATGAGATGTTTGGTCAAGAGACCAAAAAGTTAACACACTGGAAACTTGACAAGCCAGGAAGCCAACGAGAGGATAATTAATCACACATTTAAAGAAACCATTGGATGGTTAGGATCGTGTTGCTACATTACTTCTAGGCAGCAGATCTTCTCACATCTTAAAGAACCAGAAGACTTTGTTTTTATTTTTTTAAATAAAAAAAATATTTTGAAATTGATTATGCATATTTATGTTTGTCAACTTTTGGATCTCTCGACTGTCTATATGCCTATGAGGTTTATGGACTATCTCATTTATAAGAAATAAAGATATTGACGGCATGTCAATATGTATGATAGCCCTCACTAAAATAAAAGTTTTACACTCACCATGTAGCAAATGATAGAGTTTGCATATGGTCATATAATAAAACCAATCAGAGAGGGAAAGATGCCTTCAGTGATGTGCCTATTGTAGCTGAATAATGAAATACAAAATATATTTGAGGTTGATTAAAATATTAAATTTAGATATGAAAATATCTTCATAAATATTTAAATAGGACTCGGTACTAAAGAAAACATCTATAGATATCCCTGATAAAAAAAAATTAGGAAAATTTTGGCTTTTCAAACATGGAAGTATATCACACAAGTATAGAAACCATTGGGATTTGCTTTTCAAACTAGGTTGTCTGTAACGTATCATTTGAAAATAATCACAATATCAGACCGTTGAAGAAAGATTACTCGGGTACTGTTATTTATCAACCTTGTTCTCTTCACAAATATCCTCAGCACCTCCTGCTCCCCCAGCTTCCTCCCACTCTCAGGCTGCCTCCCACACATGCCCAGTGAGGGAAGAGGGAAAATGAGGAGGAATAGTGCTCCCCAGGGATAGTTTTCAATCACTAAAAAGCCACGTACTTAGAATACAGCAGATAGTACTCACATTACCCTTGCTTCTTTTATCTTTTTTTGTCTTTTCACCACTTTTCCCCAAAAAGCACTGTTAGGCTAATTTTTTCACTCTATATTAAAATGTTTGATACTAGGCTTTCTCATTTAAAAAGGGAGTTTTTATATAATTTCCCCGTGCCAATATTTTCATTGAGATCCTACACTCTTTCTTTTCCCATCTAGGGCCAGTACAGCGTGCCAGATTTCTAGAGGAGAAAAGTTGGAACCAGGAGGTGAGGCTGAGTTGCTTTGTGGTTAAAGGTGGAGGAAGGAGGAGGAGGGAGGGAGCGAGCACAGGTGCAGCACCACTACGGAGCTGCAGATCAGATCTTGGATTGTGGGAACCAACGTTGCTTCACATTATGGTCCTTTGCCTTTCTTTTCAAAAAGTAACCCACTATCTCTTTACTCATAGGGAAGAACTAGGCTGCTATCTTGTCAACTCTGTGTAATTGTTCCTAATTAGTAATGCATGAATTGGAAATAAGCTAATTAAATTTGGAAAGTTTTATTTTAGTCTTCCAAATAGAAGTAGTTTCAGTAGCTCATTTGGCATATTACTTTACTTATACCTTTTTCTCTCACAGTACTAACACTTCCGCTGTTTTCAAAAAATGGCCAATTTATAAGATCAAACAGAACTACCTTCACATCGCAGCGTACTTGAAGTTCGGCTGATAAATCTAATACATCACTGACTGAATTCTTCATTAAATTTTTACATAGAGTCATTGCAACTTGAGAATTTGAACATATTTTCAATAACTGGCTTGTGTCAGGCCATTTTGTGGCCCTGGCCACTTAAATACACCTTCGACAGGATCCGTGAATTTGGCTTACAGATTCACTTGAAAGATATGAAGACAAGCACACTCATAAACACAGGAATGATCCAATAAACAGGCAACAAAAAAGTCCTACGGAGCTAGGCAAAAGCATTATTTCTTCCTTGTTGAAGGTATCAGCATATGCTACATCTTATGTCGCACAAGTGTACTCATTAAATATTATGAAATGTACAGCAGGCCGGGAAGCTCTAACTAGCTAGTCAAAGTCACTCATACCTGTGTGTTCGTATTTATGTCGCAGAAGGGAACTGCTTTTCTGGAATGTCTTGTCACATAAGTCACATGCATACATGCCACTCTCTGTCTTCTTGATCTTCTTTCGAGACAGACAGGAGTCGGAGTCTGTCATGTCATCTAGGCCTGACATGTAGTCTTGTGCTCCATCAAGCAATTCTCCCTGTGATATAATCACATAGTTCAACACAGTCTCTTCTCCTTGTGTTTACACCAAACAACTTCACGTAGACTGACATTTGGAGAACCTCAAAAGTGCTTGCTATTAATCAATCTCATTTAAAAAAATAAAAGGAAAAAAAACCCCCAAAAACCTACTACTTTCCATGAACAATGTATGAGGTCTCACCTTTCAACTGAAATATAAACCTCCTCCACCCTAGATGGTAGAGCTCGTTGTTTTTTAAGGGTAAAAAATGATCCACTCTGAAGGTGAGAAAAACATAAAATTTTCTAAAATCCTCGGTTTTCTTTATATCAGGAAATATCCACAAGTGAAAATCAAACATCAGAATTTGTGTATTTTTCAGTGTGGTTAACTTTAGAAATGATCTGTAGCTGTAGAAACCCCGTTTTAATTGAATTTTATATTTAGGTACAAAATGTTATTATTATGCAATCTATTTAAATGTATGTCTACCAACTAAAGGCCTCAAGCTATATTTTTATATTTAATTTTCTAATTTGAAATAGGGAATATTAATAACACTTTTTATCAATGTTCTATCTATGTTAAAACAGCCTTCAGCATTGAGCAATAATGAATGTGGATCAGTAAATTATTAAATTTCTTGATATTTATTTTGTCTTGATCCAAAGGAGTGCAAACTTGCATGATAACATACATTTCCATTTGCTAGCTCACAGTTCCGTTTTCTTAGACTACGTTTGCACTAATTAATATTAGAGGAGATTAAAAAGGCTTAAATTCATTTACAAAGAGGGCAGATGTACTGTAAATTGGAAGCCTGGAACAGCTGTTACAGAGGTGCACGTCTACTTATGCTCCTATTTTGCAAACAGAGATTATACTCCTTGTTGTTAAAACATACCTGCTTTTGGATTGGAAAATCGTGAATTATTTACCGGTTTGAAAAGTCCATCAGAAGTTAAGTGGAATGTACAAAATATGTTTTAAAATACTCTCCAAAATACACTGTTTTCTATAAAACCAAGTACATGTCGGATTCCTACGTGTCTTATTGCAGATTGTGAACTGTGAACATTTGCACAAGTAGGGGACTGTTCTAGATGGTAACCTTTAGCCTCTATGGAAGCCCTGTCAAATACCGTGAGTTCTGTATAATTCTAAAAGCATACAGATCAATCTAAATACACCTCAAAAATAAGTCTGAAGTTCTTTATCTTTTGTAAGGCAGCTATGTTTCCACAGCTCCCTGTTCCACTGATTCTCCATTTGTTTGTCTAGCCCAGCCGGTTTGAGGTTCAAGTGAAAACCAACTCTGCCATGTATGCTGAAAACACAACACTTGATTTTTTTTCTCACTGAGACTTTCCCCCCACACCCCGCATGCACATACACAGCGTAGTATAATTGTCAAGGTCTCCTCTGTTCAGAGCAAAAGGGTAGCTCTTGTTACCTGAAATCCTTGTTTCCGCTGGTACTTTCTCCTTTGCTGCATATCAGCAAAAGTAGCTGCTCCAGTTGGGTAGGTATAGGCCATGTGTGGTAGGAAGCTCATCTGATCCAGTCCCGGGTATGGTCGTAGCCCAGGGATACTGGTCTGGACTGGTGGCATGAAAGTGGCAGGGGGAAATGCGCTTTGTGGAGGAAGAGCTGTGTATAAAGTTTTGGCACTAAATGGGTTCATGCCGAACACTGGGTTAGTGCTTTTGTTGTCCAGATTATTTGAGTTTGAAAACTCCTTCTTGATAAAAGTCAAGTTTAGAGGCTCATCCGAGTTTTCGGATGATGAAGAAACACTGTTATGGTCTAAATTTATGCTGCTAGCTTTCGTTTTGTTCTTTGTGGCTATAATACTTTTGGGTTCTTTCATTTGTTTTGGTAATGACAAGTCCAAAGGCTCAGCCTGGAGCTCCTCAGAAGAGAAGCTGTTTGGAGTGTAAGAACTACTGTGGGAGTTTTTAGAAGATGTGGAGGAAAGATTTAAGGGAGAGGGAGTATTACTCCTTGAGTGGTCCAATTTCTCAACTGGTTTAATATTGGTAAAATGGGAAGGTTTGGTTAGCCTGAGAGGAGGATCACAATTCGTCACACTGTTGTGGAGTTCTGCTATGGATGGTGATGTGATGGAGTCCATAGGCTTTACGGGAGACCTGGGTAATAAAGAGTCTTTTGTGGGAGGGTTACTGTTGGGAGCTAGCGGCTTGGAGTTCCTTTCCAGTGATGGTGACCTGGAATTTGAATATTGGTAGACTTTTCGTTGCTCAAACCATTCCTTCACAAATTCCTGAGGAAGGCCCACAGCAATGGAAATTTTCAGCAGTTCATCAGAATTGGGCTCCATGTTCATAGCATAATAGGCTTTCAGTACAGACATGTGGTCCTTGTATGGGTTGATGGGGCTTGTCATTCCTTTCTCAGAAAGTACAGATGACAAGAGGAGGGCTTTATTATCAACAAAAACTCCGGCTTTGTTGGGGACTATGTTGTCGTGAGGTTGCAGGACTGCCTTGATCTCTTCGTTCATCTTACAAAGGTAACGTTCATGCTGATGCAAGGGAATGGGGCCAGGGAAACTTTCTTTACAGAACTGGCAAGAAAATGGAGTGGATATGTTGTGGTTCTCGATCATTTTATCATCAGTGACCAAATCTATTAAAGTACGCAGTTTCTCTTTCTTTATATTACTGATCTGTCTCCTTGAGTCAGTGGTCAAGCTCTGGAGGCAAGCTTTGGCTTCATTGACTTTTTCTAACGTATAGTCAATAATACTTTTAGTGGCACCATTATGACTCACTACTGGAAGACCTACGGGTGGGATATTAGGAGAAGTAACTCCTTGTTCCTCGGGTTGAGAGCATGGATCCTTCATGTGATAACCTTTCAACTTGGAAATTTCTTCAGCCTTGCAGTCCATTTTTTGCCTGGAAACCGTATTGTCCACAATCTGTAGAACCTTTTGTACCTCGCTTAAGTTACTATTCATTGTGGGAAATCCGAGTAAAGGGGCTTCCATCCCTACACCTAAGTGCTGCATTGGACTCTGAGCAGACGGATGAACTCCCAAAGGGCTGGTGGCTCCAAGTGCACCATTCATAAAGGGACTAGTGCCACTAAACCCGTGTGTGGCCATAAGAACTTTATAGTCATTGAAGTCTAGTGGTTCTGTTTTAATTTTAAGTAAGCCTGTCTGTTCAGACATACTAAGTGGTTTTCCATTCTCCAATTTGTTTCTTAACTGGGTAATAGCTGAATTAGTAGGAGAAGAAGAAACAGAGTTAGGGGAAGAACCCGTCTTGATATTGTTTCTCATTCGGCCATTTACAGAGATTAAACCAATACATTTCTTGCTGCTGATGTGTGAACTGTAGGAACCAGAATGGGAGAAACGCTTCTTGCAGTTTGGGCACTCGTACGGTTTTTCACCTAAAATGATAATCAAAATTAACATTACATTTCTTCGACTGGGTAACGGTTGCGATTGTCTACCGATACAAGAATCTGTGAAACCAAGTGGAAGGAACACAATGGGGTACCTCTACATGCTAGGTGCTTAGCTTAGAATTATGTGGCCATAACTGTTTCTGGGCTTTATCTACCCTGAGAGAACATAAGTCAAGATGTGAGCAGTGGAAGGTGAGGGCTATCTCTGCCTTTTTCAGCCAAGATCCCAAATCTTGTCTTGCCATCGGCAGCCTCCTATTTAAACAGAGTGTCAGAGTAATGTGTGGTCAATAGCACAATAAAGATGTCACAGTATTTAAAGGGAAGTGTAGCCATGGCTTTAATCAACTCTGTAGAGATTCCATTGATTCTACCAATCCAACTAGCCCTTTGAATAGCATCCAATTTGGTAATAAAATGCTTGGCAGAGCTATCCAAATAGTTATAAAGAAGAAATCTCAGTGGTCGGATGTTGTTCTGTAATATACAGCTCCCAGCAATCAAGGAACCTTTATCATACAAAAGCTCTCATCCAAAATTCTTCAACGTTTTCTTTCATGGTTAGGTATCAAAAGCGAATACCCTTCCGAATTTGCCAGCTGAGTTTCTTCAGGTCAACAATATTTAATCTGTAGAAGAGCGTTTGAAAGGACAAAAAAGGAGCCTCTAGATTTTGTAATAAATCAAAGCATTTGCAATTTTTAGGAAGTCTAAACATTGCTTTTCTTTTTGTAAGATCATGCCACTGGTGGTACCACAGGTCTCACGAAGGCAAAGCAGACTCATGTAGTTTGTGAAATAAAAGGGTAGTTCCAAAAAGCTACAGACAGGATTGTGTAAATTTTAAACAATCTTTTAAAACTCCCCTAATGAAACGAAATGCAAATGTGAGCACCAGCACCTCTGCTACTCACCACTGTGAATTCGCAGGTGTTCTTTCAGATGGTGTTTATATTTGAAAGCCTTGCCGCACTCTGTGCATTTGAACTTGCGATTACCTGCTCCTTGAGTCAGCATTTGGTGCTATAAAAGGGGAAAGACGGACATCAGTTTTGTGCGGGAGGAACAAAGGAAATTTGTTACAAATATTTTGAAAAGACCTCCATTTTTCAGACAGGCCAAAAGGTTTGAGTGCATGTTTATTTATTTGCCCAGTCTTTCAGAGTTGCAATAAAAGTGATAATGTTGGCGATAAAATTGGAACAAATAAAAAAAAAAGTGCTTTCACATGCGCATCCGACACTTGCTTTAGAATTATCTCTGTAGTCTCTTCTCCAAAATGTTTCTTTGAGCCTTTGGAAATGAGAAAGTATAATTGTAAAGATGTTTGTGGTTCTCTGTGTTTACTGCACGTTCTAAAATCTGAAGATTCCCTGTTGGAATGCAACTGTTTTGTCAAGGAAAAAAATAAATAGTATCCTGAAAAATTCTAAGTAGCCTCCAAAAAAAAAATTCCCCATGCAGAGAACTAATTTTATCAAATTTTCTGTATCAGGGTAAAAGTATAGCTTATGCTGAAGCAATATCAATTTTAAAGAAGAAAAAAAAACCACACATACACAAACAAAAAAAATTCTTGACTATAAATATTTCATTACGTGATAAGCATGTTTAAATATCCCATTCACTGTGCTAGTAGCAAATGTAAACCCTGCTTTTCCTGATGTGTTGCATATCAGATTTGATTCATTATCAAATGTAAGAGACAACATCTTGGGTTATAGCTGCTTGAGCAGTTTTATCACAGGCCAGTAGGAAGGACTTCAACGACTTTTCATTTTCCTTTTTAGTAGTGTGCTAGGGAGTAGGGACAAAAAAAAAAAAAGTTTGCTGAAAAGACAAGTTAAAAGCAGCAAAGATATAATCAAACACAGCTGACCTTTTTGAACAAGAGAAAAAAAGCACTGTGACTTAGAATTCTAAAAAAAAAAAAAAATACAGTCATCCACTCTGGATGCTCAAGGTAGGAGGTCAGCCTTTTTCAAGCAGCAATGACACAAAAGCCTTTTGCAAAAAGACAGCACAGAAACGGTATGACAACTGCTAGGGTGTGCTGAATCTTCCCACATTCCTAGTGAGACAGATGGTGTTACATGGGACACAGGGAGGTTTGTTCAAACAGCAGCAACCTTCAAAGATCAAGCGGAGCCCAGCCCGCCGAGCGCCATTGAGGGACCAGCGCTCATATGTTGCTGAGTTGCATAAACAAACAGCAACAGCTGCTTTGTCTCCCCCCACAGCCCTCAGAGGACTACTATAAACTTTAGTTGTGCCACTGTTAATATGATACAATCATTTTAATTTACTAATTGTAAATGCCATGAGCAAATGAGGGGACTTTTCAACACCAAAGCTACCATTCATAATGCGCCAACACAATCACACTTCTGCATGTGAAATTTAAAGCAGTTATGCTAGATAAATATCTAGGCACTTTTTTTTTCCTCGAGTTTTTGTGCCTATAAGCAAGAGGAGATAAACTGTTACATAAGTGTAACTATGCGAGCATAGCTTTTGTAACTGAACTTCGAAAAACGTTCAGGTGGCAAGCCCAATCAGATCTAAGTGGAATGATTTTCCAGAGCTGTTCTTTTACAATAGTAAAATTCCGTAATATAGTATCATCGCCCTTTCTTGATTTCTTGATTGGGTTATCTTCATTTTCCTCATTCAAAGAAAATAATGCCCACGAGAAAAAAGAAACATAATAATGTTACAGAATATCCTGTTTAATCGTTTTTTAAGACAGATACGGTAGAGAGGCTTAAATAAGAGGCTTCCAGATTGGTAAGGCCAGTTATTGGGGCTCCAGGCACACCATTTCTGTTACCATTCAAACACATAAGATCAATCTGCAGTCAGTTCTCCCAGGAGGATGGAAAGAGCAGTTTTGCTAAAACATGTAAGGGACACTGTGAATCAATCCTATTCAAATATTTTAAGGATTTAAGAAGCTATGCTTACCTGTTCAAGATAGAGATTTTATTTTTAACACAAATCAACCAAATGAGGCAGAAGAAGCTTAACGTTTAGCCACAGGCATGCAAATCAAAAGGGATCATTTTAAATGTACGTCCAATATTGTAGTATCAGTCCTGTTTATTTTATACATATACAGACGTGTAATATGCCTTTTTGACTTTTTTTTAAAAAACACTTAATTAGATTTCAGAAACTAGTAGCAGCTTGAAAAAATACTCTAAGTATCTGAAGGTGTTATATGAAAAATGAAAGAAATACACACTTCTTTTACTCTTAGATTCTACATAAAAAAAAAAATTCTGAGTAAAACTAGGTGAAAAATGGAATTAAAATTGCTGAGATGTTTAATAATGTATAATTAAAATGCGACGATTTCATTCACTTTTTTGTGGAACATAAAAATGAAACTAAAGTCAAGTTAAAGTGCAAATAAAATTTCTAAATTAGAAATTAACACACTCATTCGATCGTGAACATAAGACTATTAAATCATATTAGAAGAGACCATCAAAAAATCATTTAGACCTCAATTAAAGCTATTACCATTAAAAGATCTGCATCTTCAAAATGCCATGAAAAATTAATAATGATTGCCAATCAAAGCAATATCGTTTCTCTAAGGGGTTATTATAGAAAGAAATCACTTAAAACCAACCCCCCACCTGATCTGTCCCTGGCTTGTGCGTCACCATATGCCGCTCGAGCTGGGTGCGGTAGGCAAACGTGTAGCTACAAAGAGGGCAGGAAAAGTTCTCTTCGTTCTTCTCGTGGCGGTACTTGATGTGCTCCTTCAGTGATGTCAAGCGCTTGTAGCCCCGGTCGCAGTAGGGGCAGGTCAGCAGTTGGGCAAAAGCATCTGGAGTTCCAGGTGGCAGGTCTGTAGCCGAGAGACGAGAGGGAGAGAAGCAGGCCAAAAGGTCAGTAAATCAATGGCAGCTAATGGGCTGCCTGCCCGGGCTGGTATGACAGGAATCACTGCAATCTGCTCCACGAGAGCGCCATCACTGCGCTCGGCCTCCGCGCGCGCCGGTCCCCTCGCACACCCGGCACAGACTTGTCGGAATCAGCTCACACTGCGCTGGGAAGTTAATTAATTACTGGCGCTTTTGGGGGGAAATTTAAACAGCTGATAAATGAGGAAATTCTCTTTAGGTGACTGACAGTTCGTGGTAAAAACCTTTGGTCACATGCGACTCGGGAATTCACAGCCGGCCAGAGCTTTTTCAGGTGTCAGTAAGGAAGAAAGAGAAGGCAAGGGGTCACTCTTTCTCAACTTTTTTTTTTTTGTTCCTCAAAAGTGAAATATTTCAGAAACATTGGAATCAATTTCGATATTTTTATCTCTTAGAAATAGGCTCTAATTGTTCTTGTTCTTTATTGGATGTACAAATGACACAAATTTGCTGACAAAAAAATTTCACAATACCCTAAAATTACAGTTCTAATCTTTGCTCATGAAATTCCATGCCTCTGCAGCTGTTCTTCAAATTTTAAGGTAAACACCCAGGCATGTAGTGCATTTGTAATTGTAACAGCTGCAGAGGTCAGTGTAGTGGCTAAAAATGAATTACAGCCTCACCATTTTCTTCTTGCCCATTGGCCTCTGGCGTGCCAAGGCGAGACAGCTCCTCGGGGGCTTCTGGGTAAATAATGGCTGTGTCACTGCGCTGAAGGTACTCCTCGATGCTGACTGCATGGCCATCGCGTTCCTCCAGTTTTCTTTTGGCAAAGTATTCCTCAAAGTCTGATGTGCAATTTGCATTCTTAACTGAAATCATAAGAGGACATCATAAATGTCTTTGCGGGGCCTTCTTCCTAGGGGCCCAAGTTCATTCACGTCATTGTTAGCACGAAATGTTGTCTTGCAAAAAGACAGCAAATAGCCAGTTTATTTGTGAGAAGTGTCACACATGACCAGTCGTTGACTGAATGCTTATTCTTGTAATATGTGTCAAAAAAGGAGGACACTTTGCTTTAAGTTAAATAGGCACATCTTATTTTCCTCTTCCTCGAATACTGGTCCTCATAATTCACAAAGAATGAAAGACAATTTCAAATGTTTTTTTTAGGGAAAATTAAAAAAATAAAAAACAGAGCTACATTCTAAGATCCGTAAACATGAGAGATAATAGGAGCTCAAAGCCACTTTAACAGTCTATATAAAACTTCCTTTTCTTTTAAGAAAGGTATATTTAATTTTTTATTGTCCACTAAACTTAACGTGCCTAACCACAGATACATCCTGTTGCTAAATATAAGCTTTTAACCTTCCACTCTCTGCACATCACAGATGGCCAAGACTACACAGATGTGAAAGGATAGATATTCCTAGAGAGATAATAATGGGACTTTGTTAAAAAAATCATGGGATGCGATGCTTTATCTTTCCCTATAATTTCAATATTTAGCTCAGTATTTTAAAGCTGCCTGAAAGTAAAAAGAATCTCACAAATAGAAATGAAATAAAATTAACAGAAATATTTAATAAAAGCAAAAGAAACTGGCTATATTGCTGTGTGATTTTGATATGATTTTTAACTTTTGTAATTATGACTCTGTTCCCATGAAATGAATAAGAGCTGCAAATCAATTTTAGCAACTGTGTCACAAGACTTTGTATATTTGAAACCTCTAGATATGTTTCGGAAATAAGTTGTGGCTTAAATATCCTAAATAAACATTTTTATGCATGACAGTGTTGGGAGTGTGCCTGCTACAGTAAGTAGATGAATAAAAGTCCTTTGCTAGTACAACTAATGGTGGAGTCCTGCTTTCATAGTTTCTGAGAGCCGTTAACCTTGATTCTCCTATATTCTTCACCTCACCTTCTCTGCCATAAAAGATATTACAGTATTTGCCATACTAATTATTTCTGACCATTTGTGGCAGGGTGATGTTCATGCAAGCCAGTCAATTTTTCTTTTTCTTTTCGTTTTTATTGTTGCTTTCACTGTTATGAACTTGTGGATTATAGATGAAAAGAACAGAAAGCGGAACCTTCCATTAATTCAACAAGTACTGAATGACTGGTGTATGGTAGGTATCACGTCTCGTTTTGGTAAGCAAAAAACAGATGCAGTTTCATCCTTCAGGAACACATGAGAACATTCAGTACAACTGATATTTTCTCAAAAATAAAAATGTTACACACTCACGTAAGTGTTAGGAAAGGACGTTGTGTGGTAATTTGAAAGAAGCAGCAGGGAGACCCGATGGAGATTAGAAGATCAGAAAAACTTTAATTGAGAAGGCATGGAGTTTACTAGCTGTAGAAGCTGGGGCAGAGCAGCACATGCAAGGATGCAGGGACTGGAAGGAGCATGGTGCCTTTCACCATCTAAAGAGACAGTGCTGATGTGCCCACTGTGGAAGGGAAGCAATATGATGCGAGGGTGGAGAGGCAGGAAGGAACCAGAACATGTGGCATACAGTAGCCCTGTTACAGATTGGGATTTTGTTCTAAGAGAAACAGGAAGCCATTGACGGGTATTAAGCAAGGAGATGATAGGATGAAATTGTGAATTATCTGCATTTTTAAATGACAACTCTGGCTATCATATGATGGGGACTGCAGGAAAAGAAAAGTTGATTCTGGGAACCGGTTAGGAGTTTCTTGCCATAAACCAAGCAAAGGTTAAGGAATTGGTTAAGGAATTGATGGAGACAGTGAGAAGTGGCTGGATTTGAGAGATATTTAACAAGTAAAAACACTAGGCATGGGGGAAGGATTGAGTATGCCAAGGAAGGAGAGGATAAGACCTTATCCCAGGTTCAGACTTTCCAAATCTGATGGATGACAGGTGACACTCACCAAAGCACGGAGCACCAGAATTCTAAAAACACTTAAAACTACGAACTAATAGATTGTATCAAATAAAAGGAAACTGGGGAGCATCACACTTTGTAGACTATTAAACTAAGTGCTAACAATCCTGAATGGTGTGATCTCAAATCTTTCCCTTTTGCCACTCCTTCTCATAAGTTGAACAAGAGCAACAGTCTGATTGTAACACCTGTATTTCCTTCAAATATAGGTTTAGAATGTATGATAGTAGATTATGATTTTATATGTTGACATTTGTTTAAATCTTTTCTTAGGATCTTGTCTTAACTCTTTTATTTATTTATTTATTAAGATTTCATTTTTAAGTAACCTCTGCACCCAACGTGGGACTCAAACTCACAACCCCGAGATCAAGAGTTGCATGTTTCTACTGACTCAGCCAGCAGGCACCCCCAAGTCTTAAATCTTTCAGAAGAACATGAACATTGATTAAGATCAATTTTCTGTTAGTATGCTCATGATGCCACAGATGCTTTCCAAATGGTATTTATTGGTAGTGAATGTGATGGTGTCATTTAACTTGCACCATTAAGTGTCTAGAGAGTACAAAGAACTGCCAACTTACACAAACTATTTGTTCATTGTTTTGGATCATCAAAATAACTTTACCTCTATCAAAAAATCACCTTTTGTTTTTAACCAAGAAAAGATAAAGGGGACAAGATGGTGGATCAAAGATGAACCTCTTCTGAGCAACTTGACTGATTTGACCTGGGACTGACTTCTTTTTCAGCCCTGTGGCAGTAGAAAGTCATATAACAGATCCCTTCTGAACCCACACCTATTTGAATGTTGTCAGATGTTTAAAGCATGACTTATTTAAGCTTTTAAAGAACACTGATCCACTTGATGATCCTTAGTGCAACCTAGTAAACATGAATGGGTATTTTAACATCCTACTTTTATCTTGGTATTTCAGCAACTATTTGAATTATCTGGCTATCTTTTCATGAATTTTCATTTGCATATGAATGCTTCCATCAGAAATGTAACCAAATGCAAATTCAATGGGATTTGCATTAATAGTCTTTTGGCTTCAACAGGAGGAAAATTATGATTTTTCTGGATAGGCAAACTAAACTGCATCTAGAAACAACACTACTGGTATTTGGAGATGCAGTTCACTTGCTAGATCAAATTTGCCTATGCTAGATTTCTGTGTCAAGTGTGATAGGGACAAAAGACCTCAAATCATATGCTCTCTTTAAGGATCATCTTTGATCATCTTTGTAAGCTGAGCTTTGAGTATGTTGCCTAGAAATTGTAGGCTCTCAAGAATCATTTATGGAATGAATGTGGATTAAATTAGGTCCTTAACACTAACCTTGGTGTAGAAGTGTTCTAGTAAAAGGAAGCATAAGATAAGATACCCACAGTTGAGCTAGGAATTCAGACCTGCTATTCAGGCAATTCTAGAACAATTATGTGATTAACTGTGTAGTGATGATCATAAATACTTGCAAGAGTTCAGCAGACTTCAGGTAGGTATTTGAAAAGAATTTCATGAAGAAGATAGCACTCAATCATTTAAATCTATTTGCTCCATCAAGATTTTCTTCACGTAGTACAGATATGCTATTTGCTATACATCTAATATATGTAGAGTCACTTAAGTGGGCTATATTCTAGACTTCCATGAACTAGTCTAGGCATAATCGACCCAGAAATAATGTTTTTTCTTTGGTGTTGCTATGGGTACTTGTAACATATGGTTTTCCTGCCCAGTACACAACATTCTCCTTTGCCTAGGAATGGCTCCCCATATTCTCTATTGTCAAACTTTATGGTATCCAAGGGAATTGCATTGTTATTGCATGATTCTGCTCGCCTAGCCACAATGGATTAATCGGCACCTAAAGTGAACCTATCTTAGTCCTCCATTCTCCAGGCCAAACTGTTGATTGTCCAGGGGTAGCCAATGGATCCAACTGAGTCAGCAAATCCTTTCCTTATGATTTTAGGACTGTTCCAAAGGGAGCATCAAGGGAGTTTATTTCCTTAAAGTGACTGTAGCTATAAGATGTAGAACAAAGGAACTGATATACCCCCTGTAGGGTAAGAAGATTTATGAAGAAAGAGACTGAAGCAGGTATGCAGAGAAAAGAGAAAAGCAAAGACAAGATGGCAAGTCCTGACTGTACATTTCTAGCTATATTTGCTCCTGAGGTCAAGCTGCACTCGTGTCCTTCCAGTGGCTCTGTTGTCAAACCTCCTTAGATTCTGGGAGCTAAAAAACCCCCTTTTCCACTTCAGGCTATGCGTGTTTCAATCTCTGAGATCCAAAATCACCCTAATTGTTATATTTGAACAAATAATGGGATTAAATTTTGGTTCCTCAAACTCGTTGAGTAAGATGAAGTTTTGGTTCTATACAGAAGTTTACATTTTTGGTTTTTACAAAGATTTTGTAATACAGTATTGTGGACACAGGAATGGGGTAGAAAATTCACTAGAAAGTTATAGAATTCCCCATTACATTTTTTTAGTGTAAAATCAACCTCATTTTCCCTTTTTTTTTTTTGTAATCCTCTTCACTCCTTGGTCTCCTTGGAAGAACTTCCAAAATACACTGACAAAGGATATTTGCATGACATTTATGATCAAACCTTAACAAAAATTCACAAGAAACCTCAAAGTAATTTCTTCCTGTACCTTCTCCAGAGATTTTACATTTAGTCCTAAAATTTACCCTAGTGTCTTATAAATATCTCAACATCCCTTAAGGTCAGGTAATCTTTTCTATATCTAAAACAAAAAAACAAAACCAAAAAACTTCATTAATTAAAAAAGTTTCTTCAACACCATGTGTATTTTAACATTGTTAAGATAAATTTTAGGTTGTTTCAAGTTAGAAAAGCCTCATGTTTCTTGTCAATGTATTAACTCTTACTAATGTTGCTTATTAATGATACTTTCACAAATACTTTTATGTCTATCTTAGATATTGATATTTTTAGGTAATAGCTATCAATGTGGATTGACTTTTAAAGTTAGTGCTTAAAAAACAAGCAATGTTAACAGAACTCTAAATGAAAGAGATGAATTGGTCTTCAAATCAGTCACCTCCCATAACTGAGTTTTTAGGACACTTTCTCAAAGATACTTAAAAGTAAGTTGGTGCTTAGTGTTTACAAATAGTTAAATCATAATAAGACCTTGATACTTATTCCTTCTCTTTTTCTGTTTTTCTCTATTTACTTCCATCCCTTTGCCATTTTATTTTCTTTATTTGTAATGAGCATGTGTTCCTGTAGGAAGGCAGGTACTCTATTATAACTGATTTTGTACCCAGCATGTTTTCCATTTTCATTTAAAAATTGAAGAAATATGTTTGAATATTATGCCAAGCCTTTTTTTTTTTTTTTTTGGGAGATCACAAGTAGGCAGAGAGGTAGGCAGAGAGAGAGGGGGAAGCAGGCTCCCTGCTGAGCAGAGAGCCTGATGCGGGGCTCGATCCCAGGACCCCGAGATCATGACCTGAGCCGAAGGCAGAGGCTTTAACCCACTCAGCCACCCAGGCGCCCCTGCCAAGCCATTTTAATGAAAATAAAATGAATAAATAATTCTTACAGAAAAGAAAATATCTTGAAGGATCTAGAAAAGCTGAAGTAAATACATGTGAAAAAAAAATGGATTGAATCATTCACCCATCCCACTGCTTAGTAACTATTTATTGAGTGCCTGCTAATGCCAGAGAGTGTGCTTTGGGATGAGGACACAATGGTGTTGATTGATAATTGTTTTCCATGCTTCTGTGATTTGCATATTGAGAGATATGTACATGAAATGGCTGTGGTTCTGCAATATACAGACATATAAATACATAATGTATAAATGTATACATAAATGTATAACAAGGAATATATATATGTATATATATATATATACATATATATATATATATATATACACACACACTTCTCAGTATAACATAGAAATTAGGCACTTATCATATAATTTGACTTTTATTTGTCAAGGCAAAGGGACCTGGAGAAGCAATCACAAATCTAGGTAACTGTATTCATCATCTGTTAGAAAAATAGTCTTTTTATTGACATTGTAGATGATAAGAAAACAGAAGATTGTTTTTAATTTAGTCTTCTGTATTGAATTTTTAAAGAAGCCCACATATGGGAAGGGAGGGAAAACTGAATGGGAAGTCATCAGAGAGGGAGACAAACCAGGAGAGACTCTTAACTCTAAGAAACAAACTGAGGGTTGCTGGAGGTGAGATGGGTGGGTGGGGGGATGGGATAACTGGTTGATGGGCATTACAGAGGGCACATGATGAGTACTGGGTGTTATATGCAACTGATGAATTATTGAATGCTACATCTGAAATTAATGATGTACTATATGTTGGCTAATTGAATTTAAATAAAAAATATAAAATAAAGAAGCCCATCCTCAGCATTTGTTGAGGTATATAAATTCTCATGGCTACTTTGTTTAAAGTTGACTAATTAATGAACATAAGCATTTTTATCATTAAAAATGCATGTGTGCTTTTCTGTAGAAGGCTTCCAAAATACATATTGGCACCAGATATCTAAAAACAACCGTAAGGGAAGAGGACGATCTTTTTCTCATCACACAGCTACGTGGGCAGCCCAGCAGAGCGTCTCACTGCTACAGAGGTGTGTGCAAAGCCAGGGAAGGCTCCTCCAGAGAGACAAAGTTTTCTTTTCTTCTTGGGAACTATCACAGCGCCTGGGTGGGTCTCTCCACGCCTGCTCTGACGTGGCTTTCTCCAGGGAACGCGTGCTCAGAGGCCAACGAGAGCCCCTGACGTGTAAGAACTTTAGGAGAGAGAGAGGCAGAATGAACAGGGGGATGGGAATCTGGGAATCCATAGTACTCTGCAGGATCAAATAATCTCCCTCTACAGCAGGAAGCAGCCCAGTCAGGCACACAGTCTAATTTTAAAGTGAGGTTTTATATTAAGGGACTGTGAATATCAAAATTTAGAGACCACTGGCCTTTAGACAGTTTTGATTGCTGTGTGTAGAGACAGAATCCAAGCCTTTAAAGGAAGCATTCCAAGTAAGTTCATATGTGTTTATTTTTCACATTACTGTGTAATCGAAAATTTTGGAATTGGTGTCTTACTGAAAAGATTCTTAGACTGTGTTATTATATTTTTGAGGGGTTTATAAAGTAAGGTGTTTTGCCTGGCAATTCAGTTCTCTTCTTAAATGCTTTTTGTAGACACACAGCACCTAAGGATGCTCTAGGACGGTGGTTTTCAAAATGTGGCCTCCAGGCCAGCGGCATCAGTAGTACCTGGGAACTTGTTCAAAAACAGAATCAGCAGTCTCTGTTGAGAAGCCCTTCAGGGGATCGGATGCACACCCAGTTTAAGAATCAATGCCCTGGGAATTCAGTTATCTGTATCACCTGGCTAAATTAAGGTATTCGGTGCCATGGTTTTGGGAAGCAGCTCAGAATTAATCCCACATCACGTGGCCTTCCTGACTAATACCTGAGCTCAGAACTTCCTTCCGCACATATTCATCTGCATGTCTCAATCACTGAACTTAGCATAGCACATTATATCCTTTTGTTTACATATCTGTGAGCTGATTGCGTTTTATTCAGCTTTGTATCACCAGTGCCTAGTACAGCGCCGGGCACACGGCTAATGCTCGATAACTGAAAGATCAGACCAGGTTCAGGGTCATTGGGCAACCCATTTTGGCTCAGCCACTTATGATTTTTAATCTCATTATCTTTATCTGTAAAATGGGCTAGTATATGCTTTCTGAGGTATCCCTGAAGTTTCAGAATTCCATACTTTTAATAAATTAATTGCCCTAATCAATTCACTTTTTTTTCCACTGAGTTTCAGTGAATAAAAAGAGTTTCATTTATATTCTTGTCAATTAAAAACTCAAAGCAACATAGCTTTCTGATGGAGGAACCATAGACACAGAGGAAGATTTTGGAGGTGACTAGAAACCATTGATGACATCACAAGGAAAACAGTGCTTATTAAACATTTGGTGAGTGAATGAAGGAGACACTCAAGAAGCTTGGGATATCAGTTATCTCTTGTGGGAACCCTTGCTGTGAAGTGAAGATAGCTGCTCCTGATCACAAACAAAGCTAATAAAACCACAGCATTCATTAGCCAGGAAGTGCCAGGCTCTTCTTCCTATACGCTGATTATAGTCGGCAAATGACCCTCCTGTCTCACCTGCCAAGTGCTACATCTGTTTTTCTCTCTTCAAAACCCATCTCTTTCTCTAGTTTATTTTTATAAACTTTTGTATGGGGTTAACTAAAAATTTTTAAATGATGATATACAGGACATCTCTGGATGACAAAACTCTTCCAACATATAAGAATGTGACAGATAGGATAAACAAGAAGAAAATCACATGCTTTATAACAATTCGATTCTCTGAATGTGGAGTACTTAGGTACAGAATTATCCGATAAACTGATCTTGCACAACTGATTAACCCTACATACCCACTCAACTCTTGTTGAGAAATAACTTAAGATTAAACTTGTGTGGCTTCTGTTATCCATATAAGAAACCTAGCTAATTTAAAAAAATTTAATTTAGGGGCGCCTGGCTGGCTCAGTCAATGGAGCATGTGACTCTTGTTCTCAGGGTCGTGAGTTCAAGTTCTGCATTGGGTGTGGAGATTACTTAAATAAATAACAAAAAAAGATTAAAAAATAAAAAAAAATTAATTTAAACGCTATGCAAGAATAATAAGAGGATTTGGAAGTTATTAAACAGAAAAAGATACAGAAACGTTCTTACTCTTTTCCCCACTTTCTTCAATGCTAATGATGTGATTTATAGAATTTGTATTTAAAGAGGCCAAACCACTTGCTAGCCTCCTAACCTTCTCATTAATAATATCAATTTAGTGGGGTTATACCTTGAACCATGATGTTTCTTGCTCAGGCAAGATTTTTGATCTTGATCTAGAGGCTTCTAACTGCTCTGGAGACACCTCAGAAGAATCTGGTAAACATGGACATAGTTGGCATCTCTCTGTGGTACTTCAGGTGGTAAATCCCTGATCCCACCCCTTCCCATCTGGCTTGTACTCTGCTATTATCCTAATGCATTTTGTGAGCTATAAGCAGGACTGGCTACAGTGGGGCCCAGAGAGTCTGGTGCAAAATGACAACAGCAGAACATTAAACTAAAGTCAAAGCTCTAACAAACACAGGGCCCTGGGTGTAATACCACGAGGCAGGACCTCCCCCTCCCGTGCCAACTAGCTCAGCCGGTGCTTTGTTGTCTTTGTTCAAGCTTCCCAGTAAAAAATTTATTAGCAGAAAGGGTAGGGTGGGGTGGAGTTCAAAATTCTAGTCTAATTTCCTCATTTAACAGATGATACAACTAAGGTCCAGTGAGGTTTATGATTCATACAAATTTAGACAAAAAATTTCTGGAAAAGCTTGATGGAGAATTCATATATCCTGACTCTTAACTCATTACTCTTTCCACTGTATCATAGTGACTCAATATGCAAAAGAGAAAGAGAGAGAACCCCTTCTTTTCAGTTTTTCAGTATGCGCAACTGATTTGACATGATTTGAATAGGTCTTAGATGCTGACAAGGTTGCTGACATAAAATTGGTATGGGGAAAGCCATGGTAAGTTCTCACTTCAATATAAGTTAAATATGGAATTTTAAACTTTTCTTTTTTTCTCAATTTTTCCTTTCATGTTCCTGCTCTTCATTTTTTTCACTGGGTGATCCACATCCAAGTCTACTGGGGTAAAGTGAAAACATAAAAGTTCTTCAAATTCTCTACTCAAGATACTTATTTATAATATCCATTTAATATTTAAGGATTGTGTTTTCCTATTTTAGATATTGTTTTTAATTTTTAGTCGTGTTTCTAAAGGCATCCAGAAAGGAATAACTTTATGAAACACCTTGTAAAGGTGAATTTTTTTTAACTATTATGGTGATAGTAAATAAAAAATGTCTCAAGCTTAACTTGGAACTAGAGACTGAAAAAAAAAACAAAAAACAACCCACCCTTTATTCATGGTTCATTTTGCTTTCCCATTCCACATATTACTTGTTTATCCCCCCACATGCTTAATGATATCCTCCTACATGCGTTCCACTTCTTCAGATTAGATGAAACTGTGTCATCCTGTCATAATACTCCATCCTTCACAGACCTTTCCAGCACAGCCATTCCTGCTTTCATCTGTCTAAGCTCACAGAGCAAAGAGGATGGGTCAACAAACTCCTCAATTCACATGGCTGTTTCAAACCAATGTTTCTAAGTTATCAGTCATCATTTATTTGTTTACTCATGTATTCATCAATTCAACAAACAACCCATTCGTCAACCAACCAGGTTGTATCAATACCATGCCCACTGAGAGGGACTATGGAGAAAAGAAACTTAACCTCTACTCTCCAAAAACCTCCAGTTTGCAACTGTAATTTTTTGAAGCCTCAGTCATCCATTTTTGCCATCATATTTTAAGACACTACTTGCAAAGCTCAGGTCAGATGACACTTGTCCCATGGTCGTGTTTACCTCAGACCTGCCTGTATATCACTCTGAGAAACTTCATGGCTCAATAGTCCTTGCAGGATCCTGGCTTCCAAGGCTTTGAGTCTCTAACCACAGAGATGACCCCACTTTGGTACTGGGCTAAACCTGCAACGATTCCAGCTTCGCAAACCAGAAAGTGAAACTCAATCTGTTTCAACCTTCTGCCCTTTCCCACCATTCCGTTCTTTGTTCCCCTGGTGCAGGTACTTCACTGTGATAACTGGGCCCTGACAAGTCTTCCCATCCATTTCACCGGGTCTGCTTTTACTTGCCTCAGTTCACCTCGGAGCTTGAAATCTTTTCCATCCCTGTCCCTTATCCTTGTGTCGTTCTTGCCTCGCCAAACAAAAATCCAGCCCAGTTTCTTTGCTCCCTAGAGTATCTAAATTGTCTAAAGAAATGTAAATAATTGTAACAGACTTGTTTCAGTCTATGTTATCCAAACAGGATCTTCTTTTGTGATGGTAATTGAATCTCTGTATATTGTCCACAGCAATTACTCTAGATTTCTGTTCTTCAAAATTCCAACCCTACTCCCTTCCCTTACTGTCAACTGATCATCTCTTTTCCCGACTTACTTCAAAGAGTGCAACTCACATGACATGAATTCCCTGAACTACCTTAAATTCAACCAAAATCTCTATAACCATTCTTCTTTTTCTTTTGATCTTATTGCTAATAAAGCTGTGCCTCTGCCCACAGCCAAGGCTACTCTCTTAAGGCTACTTCCTCCCAACTACTGATAACTTACTCCATCTTCTACCTGGTCTCCTTTTACATTTTCAGCTTTCTCTATGCCTCGCTTTTGTACAGAGCCATTTTTAACAAGCCTTCTTCCTGAAGAAAATCTTCTCTGAATTTCGTAGTCTCTTAAGGCACTTCTCTACCCTCATGTCTCCAATTTTTGACCCTATGCTGTCAAAAACCCTCTGCAATATTGAACATCTTTCACTTGAACCTACCTGGCTTGTTGTATTTCAAATAAAACCTCTTCATCCACACATTATTATAATGTTAATAATAATGATGATAATGATGGCTAGCAACAACTATTTATTATGTCTAACATTGTGCTAAACATTTTACACACATTTCTTACTCATCTACCATTGTTTTATTTACCCAATTGAAGGTAAGTCCTCAATGACAGTAACTGTTCATTGTATTTTTCAAACACAAAATGTCTTAAACTTAGTAGGGTCATCCTAAGTGACTATTGATCTGCATAGTTAATTAGACTATTAATGATTTTTTTGTAAAGTTTGCCTTCATGTCATTATGGTTTTTTTTTTGAAGATTTTATCATTAATCTCTACACCCAAGGTGGGGCTCAAACATACAACCCTGAGATCAAGAGTCGCATGCTCTACTGACTGAGCCAGCCAGGCGCTCTGGGATTTTGCATTTTTTAAGGACAAGAACTATATCTTCTATTTCCTTAAAGTTTCTTTCTAAAGCCCCAGTTTAAATTCTGCATACAACAAACACCCTAACAGAAAAGAATAAATGTAGGTATCTTAGTAAAGTAATGAACATTTTATTATTTGTTTATTGTCATTCAAGACAAAAAAAAAAACACACAACATATGATTCCTGATACTAGTCAGTGATCAAAGGAAAGACTTCGACGGATTTCATCATTATACACAAACGTGAATACCACTACATCCTCTTCTATGTTTAAAAAACGATGCTAGGTAACAGTGAAATGAAATAGAACACTAAGCAATAAGCAATTCCTTCTCCATCTTCATCTTTTAACCTCAAATGCATTGTTGGAGCAGTGAACAGACATTTGTCCTACAGCTTGTCTGCTTGGTTTTCAAAGATGTCAAAGGAATTTAATTGGCAGAGGCTCTCAAAATTGACTGGTTAAGTCCTCCCATTACAAATTTGTTAAATATTGCATTTTTGTTTTCTAGAGAAGAAGCTAATGAGGAACCAGTGTCAAGGGAGGAAACAGTAAGGAGTCCATTTATTTCTTAATGCATAAAATTGGTTTAAAGTTTACCTGTAGATACAAACAAACTGGCGAAATAATCAAATCAGGGTGAGCATTTAGTGTATGTTAGGCATTGCATTAGGTACTATTTTTTTAAATTTTCTTTTAAGATTTTATTTACTTATTTGACAGAGAGTGACACAGCGAGAAAGGGAACACAAGCAGGGCAAGTGGGAGAGGGAGAAGCCGGCTTCCCGCTGAGCAGGAAGCCCAATGCCGGGCTTGATCCCAGGACCCTGGGATCATGACCAGAGCAGAAGGCACACGCTTAACGATTGAGCCACCCAGGTGCCCCTGCATTAGGTACTTTAAAAATGATATGCCACTGGGGTGCCTTGGTGGTTTAGTGGGTTAAGCATTCAACTCTTGATTTCAGCTCAGGTCATGATCTCAGGGTTGTAAGATCATGCCCAGCATGGAATTCCGTGCTGGATGTGGAACCTGCTTAAGATTCTCTACTTCCAAATAAGCCAATCACAGAAAGACAATTATCATATGATCTCACTCATATGTGGAATTTAAGAAACAAAAGAGAGGATCACAGGGGAAGGGAGGGAAAAATAAAACAAGACGAAATCAGAGAAAGAGACAAACCATAAGAGACTTTTAATCATAGAAAATAGACTGACGGTTGCTGGAAGGGAGAGGGTAGGGGGATGAGGGAACTGGGTGATGGGCATTAAGGAGGGCATGTGATGTAATGAGCATTGGGTGTTATATAAGACTGATGAATCACTGACCTCTACCTCTGAAACTAATAATATATGTTAATTAATTGAATTTAAATTAAAAAAATTCACTTGTACATAGGGAATCATTATTTCCACTTTACTGATGTAGAAATGAATTCTTATATACTCAAGTTCATGAACTAGTAATTGGTAAAGGCAAAATTCAAATGTTGTTTCTCTGACTGTAGACTAATCTGGAGCATCCCAAACCAACACTTGCCTTTGATGTGTAAAAACATTCATATATTATTCTTAAAAGATTGGAAACATGTTTAATGACTACAGTTAGAGTCAATATACTTAGTTCTTGGACAATAATTTTATTCTGTTCTGTAAGATTAAGAACCGAGACCTAAATTGTCCTTACCCAGTTTCCAGATGTAAGGTTGTAAGGTGCTTTTCTTTTCCCAGCAAAGGAAGGAAAGATGCAGGTGGTTATTAATAGCCTTTTATAACTAGAGTACTAGATTGTCTGTATAAATATAACTTACACACATTCAAAGAGGAAAACATCAGGGGCTTATTTGGGTGTTGATATGCACGTGGAACGGCATTAATGCTAATGATCACCACGCACCTAAGATAGATCCTTGTTACTACTAGCAAGCACGTAGGCTTTATAATGCTCCTAAGTTTTTCTATTTCTCTAATCTTCTTAGAAAATTGTTTTTTTTTCACCCTCTTAAATATTCTACACAATAATTTTATTCTGAATTTGAATCTGATTAAAATATCGAAAAGGACATTCTTTGTCTTCTGTGTTAAAGCATACAATTTCTTTCATTTTTAAAAACATTAAAACCAATGTAGGAATATTAACTGCAATATAGAGAGTTGTTAATATAAATCAGGGTTTGCGATACTTCATGTTATAAATCAACCTTGCTGTGCTCCTAATCTAAAACTTTATTGTAAAAAAAAAAAAAGTGATATGCAATACCGTTGTTCTTTGCCTGTCACAAGTTGATTTCAGGGACTTAAATCCAGGTTTCACTCTCTGAAAATACTGGACTTAATCCCCTCCACAGGGAATGTTTTCCTTTATCGTGGCTTCCATTCTCAGAGACTGTTTCTTCTTCACCATAGGGTCACTCATTCATTCATTCATTCCACCAGTCATAACCCCTACCATGTGAGTTCACTGCTGTATTGGGCACTCTGAGGCAAAGAAGGAATAGTCCTTTTCTTAAAGCAAATATTTTTGGGACCTTTACTAAAACTAATATATATATTACTTATTTAATTACCTCAACAATCCCATGAGGTAGATAGCATGATACTCTATTCCCAGTTTACAGCTCAAGAAATCTCATGTCTTTGCAAAATTAACTAGGTAAAATAGGTGCAAACATTATAAAGAGGAACAGTTTGACATGTTAAAATTAGTAGTGTCCACCTGAAGGCTGTGGAATTCCAGAGAAAGAAGAGATTGACGTGGTTTGGGGTGTTTTAGGATGGCCACATTAAGGAAATGGAATTTGAACTGGCCCTGAGGAACAGAAGGGTGAGTAGAATTTGGACAACTAAACAAAAGGGAGTGAGAGATTAGGGTCTCAAGGAACAGCATAGGCAGAGATTCAGAATTTGGTATAAATGTGATTCTTTTTTGATATTACCAAGGGATCTGGTCTAACCAGAATGGAACACTGTTGATATGAAATGAATGACACTTAATACTGCTTGGAAGAATGTGGATTTTGCCTATGGTACCTAAGGGGCAATTAAGGATTTTAAGAAGGGTATTTGAACAATGAGAAAAGGGTTACAGGATGAATGTGGACTGACCAAATAGAGGAGAACATGAAGGCTGGAGACCAGTCAAATGTAACTAAAATTTTCTCATTTGGGAGATTAATGAGAGATGAAAATGTCTGGTTGGGTTATTTCACACCAGATACCAAAATATGTCAACTTGGAAATATGAAATGGAAGTCCAAGTTTGTATCTCATTCACTCCCTCAATTTCTTTAAAAACTCTTTGTGACATAGACTAGTCTAGGATCTATAGTGATAAAGTGACCAAAACTCCATACTATTTCTGTCCTCAAGTAGCTTACAATCTAGTAGGGAGAAACATACCTGCAGGCAACTAAGTATAATATGAGAGAAAACTTATAAATTCTGTAAGAAGACACTCAAAGGAATGAGGAGTTAATCCCGAGCGGGAGACTGTAAAATGACTTCCTGGTGGAGATGGCTTTTAAGAATGCGTATGATTCTGTCAGACTAAAAAGAGTTTCTGCGTTGATGGAAAATCATAAGCAAAGGCAAAGGAGTATAAATGATAATCAGTCATTCAGAATTCAGGTATATACTAGGAAGTGATAGTAAAGGCAAGATGGTGTTAGATTCTGAGGATGCCGACCCAACTCAGATGCCAACTCCTTGAGAAAACTGGAGAACCAGAGGAGGTTGAGTATGAAGTGGCGTGGGAGATGAGTTACAATTATTCATCTGTCCCCAAGTTAGGAAAACAACTTCTAACTAACTTTGTTAGTGTGAGGAATGAATTAAAGAAGTTAGGGATTGAAATGGGGTGGGTTAACAAGGTATCATAATAGCTCTCGAATGAAAGATGAGGATTTAAATCAGGATAGTGAAAAAAATGATGGGGAGAAATAAAATTGATATATACTATTCGTGATAGTAGAATTGATAGTGGTTGATGACTAATTAGATAAAGTATGTAAGAGTCAAAGATGATACCACAGTTTCTAGCAGGACAGCTCCTCAGAGTGGTAAAAAACCTTCTGAGGTAAAACGTTATGTCGGGTAATTTAGATTTTACTTCCAAATCTGCCACCAGTTAGCTATGTGGCATTTTTACTACTGTTTCCTCAACTATCAAAATACAATTAAGAAATTGTTCTGTAGTATAACTTTCAATTTTAGAATTCTGTGATTCAATTCAACTAAACTCTTCCCATTGCTTCTTGCAGCTCTAAATTCAGCAGAATATACTAGGAAGAAGTTACTTTTAGATTCTAGAAGACTATTCTATCCATTTAGATGAACTTAATTAATTTTTGCTATTTAATAGATGTGTAGAGCTGAGAAGGAAATTCAGAGGTCTTTTACTTACTTTTAGTTAGGAATGAAATCCGTGTGCTAAATATTCAGTGAGAAGTATTAGAGATGTTGTCTTTGTCTTTCCTTCACAACTTATTCCCATTAATAATAATACTTTTTATCAGAAAATTTGCTTAACCTGTTTAGAATTTATCTATTCAATATCTATTGGTTCTGTTTTGATTAGAAAAGAAAAATGGTATCTGATAGTAAATTAATTCCATATTTATTCATTAAAAATATAATTAGAGCCTATTAATTTTAAGGCACTTCTAAATATAGAGAACAAACTCATGGTTACCAGAGAGGAAGTGGGTTGGGGGGATGGGTGAAATAGGTGATGGAGATTAAGAGTATACTTATTTTGATGAGCGCTGAGTAATGTATAGAATTGTTGAATCACTATATTGTACACCTAAAACTAATATAACCTTGTACATTAAAAAAAAACTACAATAAATTTTTTAAAAGTTAAAAAATAAGATTGAAGGGTAAAGTTAAAAAAAATTAAGGTGCTCTTATAGGCCATATAGTAGCCTAAGAAACAATCCATGCTTTCAGAGTTTGCAATCTAATTTGGAAAAGACAGCGCACTAATTAACAACACACTACGGAATTTATGACAAGGTTAGGTGTTTTGTTCAATAAGCATTCACTGGAAGAAGGTATCATTGTCGGTCAGGATGACTAGAGAAGGTCAGCCAGTAGCTGGATCTTGTAGGACTTGGGTGGAGACAAAGAGATGGTCCATTAATAAGCAATTTCAACCAGAAAAGATGACTTATATCAATTCTCCATGTGTTTAGCAACTGAAAAGGTTCTGGAGATAAGAAGCAGCAACTTGCAGCTGTAAAGAAATATGTATTTATTCTCTAAAAGGGCGGAGTTATAAACTGAGGATTACCAGTAAGTTCCTAATTACCAAGTCCAATGTATTTGTTCAGCATTTTTTCAATTGTAGTTATCTGAATCTTTGATTGAATTGACCATTCTCTACTTTTTGAAACTTTCTTTCTTTGCCTTGTGGTTGTTTAATTTTTTTTTCTCTCTATCTTAATCTTTTTTCTTTCAATGAATTTGATTTTTCTCCCCACCCACCAGGAGCCCTGGCCTCAGCTTTCTACTTGTTTCAATAAATACACTCCCAATGGTTAATGTCATGGTCCCATGATACTAAATACTATCAGAATATTTGCATCACTCTCAAATCTATGTCTTCAGCCCTGACTTCCTGTGTTTCAATTCCTCATTTCCAATGGACATTCTCATACTCACATCCATATATAACTTTTATATGAAAATACTTCTGTCTAAAGATTAGCTCAAGGTCTTCTCAAAATTGGATCCTCCTTCTTTTTAGCTAGAAATAGTAAGTACTGCCATGTTCTAAACGTGCAGATGTATAATCTTGAAGCCATTTTGATTCCATCGCCCAGAGATTCAGCTGATTGTTAAGAAATCATGTTGCTAATTTCACCACTGTCACCACCCTAAGACAAGCATTTTATCGCTTCACACCTGAGTAACTACAATGACTTCCAGTTGGTCTCTCAAAGTCTGGTTTTCCCCCACAGAAATCACGGTAGTATAACATAACACAAATTCTTTGGTCTGGTGCTTCACATCCTCCATCAGCTGGCTTCAACTTAACTGTCCAGCTTTATTTCCCATGAATTACCTCCTAGGACCCGCTGATTCAGGAGAATCCTTTACTCGCTATCCTCTCAATAGATTTCACAATGTCTTTCGCTGGCTCACACATTCTTCTGCTAGAAAGCTCTTCCTCACTTCTCTATGACCACTGAAAATATACTTAGTTCATATTTCACCTCTGTCATGGAGCTTTTCCTGAATACTCACTCCATAAGATCTCTCCTACTTTTGTAATTTGAAATAATTATAGTTCCTACTATTTCTTGTGTATCTGCCACCTTTTTCTTATTGTTCTTTGTTTTTTCTTGTGTGTTAGTCTCCTCTTCCCAATTAAATAATAACCATATCTTAAACTTCGTGGCCCATCTTCCACAAGTGCAGTAAGAGTGTGTATAGAAGATTCTCAATGAATACTTATTCATTTATTTATTGACTGAATACATATAAACTATAAGCAATAGTAAGTAGTATCAGAAAAAGCGATCTTAAAGCCAGGTGAAAGCACATTTTCGGAATTGATTTTTAAATTTTTTGAACAGGAATAATTTTTATTAATCTCAGTTTAGACTTCAAGTGTATACAACAGCTAATCATCACTTTGTGGGATAAATTTATTTTTGTGACACTATAAATGTCTATAAAGTTAGTAAGAATTAGGATTTATTTATGTTTGAAGTTGAAATTTAACATTTATTTTTGAAAAAAACACGAAGCCATTTTTGATGCCATGAGTTGGGACATTATAAAAAGTATCTAATTTATGCTGTCTCTTTATTATTATCTTTTTATATGAAGTTATTTTGGCTTGTTTCTATATTATATGGTGTGGGTACCCCTGCAGCATAGACTATTAAACCTGGAAATATTCTTAAGAAGCAATTAGTGTGATCTATTTATTTTTCAAGTGGGGAAACTGAGTTCCGAAGAGAGTAATTGATATGCCCAAGGTCACAATCTAGTTATTGCCAGAGCTATACCTGAAAACCAGGATTAATCTTTCCTAATTCTATACCTTTACCCTAATCCCATATTGCACGGTTTCAGTTTTGTACCTTAAACTGACATACTCAAATGAGAGAAAAATTACAACAGTTGTTCATTATTTCTCTTATTTTACACCCAAGAAAGTGAATTAGTGCCTTGTAAGTTATTAATAAGGACATAAGCTTCTAAATAGAAGCACAGCATGAGCAGTTTATTATGATGTGTATCAACACAAGGGAGATATGACTATCATCTGAATTATTCACATTTCTAAAACTTCATAAAACTGTGACTTTTTTTCTCATTGGTGACTAGAGCAGATATATCTCTGTGATTTTTTGTTTTGTTTTGTTTTGGAAGATAACCTTATACTGGGCACCAGGTTAATATTTGTAATGGCCGTGTGAAGGATTGTTTATAACACCAAAAATAATTAGCCTTATCTAGAAAAAGAGAGATAAACATAGTGAGTCAATGTACATTTGCACTGGTGATGTGAGAATGTGAGGGAAGGCATCGTTCAGTTTTGGGGGAGGAACATTGAATGTCACAAGTGTCCTGAAATCCCGCTCCACAGCAGTAGCAGACTAGAAGATAACACTGCTTACCACTTTCCTACTGTAATTTTTTTGGCTTCATTAAAAAAGAAGTGAAATTCTCTCCAAAACTTCTGCCTGGAAAATGTTATTTAGAGGAGGTAGAGGGTACCAAGAATTAAAAGTGAAGAAAGAATAACAAAGGAACTCAGATGATCAATTTTTGTGAGGAATGTTCATGGAAATTTGGTTTGTCTTCCTGAAAAAACATTTACAATCTAAATTACAGCATATCATTTGAATTCTCAATGACTACTATCAAGTGGTAGCCAGGAGAGGCATATTACATTCTAATTTTGAGATTATTCATGCAGTCTTTTAAAATAAAAATTACCACCAGAAATTTACCCAACTCATGCGTTAAAAAAAAAAATTCACGTATCCAGTTCAGTTTTCTCAACTTTCACAGGCAAGTCAGGGGTTTAAGAATGATATATTTGCTGAGAAAAATAAAATACATAAATAAAGTAAAATAAAATAAAGTAAAGTAAAGTAAAATAAAAAGAACTGCGATTTGAGACAAAAACAGAAGACTTGTCAATGTCTGACTTAATTGTTAAGTCATGGAGCTACAGATGGGTGGGCCAGTGTTTCTCTTCCTGACTCACCAAGTCCACAGGACACAGGACAAGGACGATCTTGGAGTGGTAAACACAACTTACCTGTACCATTGTTAACTGTGGTCTGGATCGTGGCTTCCGGCCCCATAGTGTCATAGTCTTCCTTCATTTCTTCTGTGGGGGAAAATTATCTTTAGCATTTGAAAACTGTAGAAAGGCTTACTATACTAAGCATGCCAACCACAGGAACAAGGAAGATTCTTTTAAAGGAAACAGAGAAAAGGCTTGTTGTAAACCTCTAAACAATAGCTTTGTTCAGGCAATTGAATGACTCCAATAGTGCTAGCTGCACAAGAACTTATTTACTTTAAGCATTACTGCAAGCTGTGAAAAACAGAGGTGCTTATTTGGGACAAACGGAGGTCTTTTCTTCCGGTGGCAGTTCTAGTGACAAACAGGGGGAAAGATATTATTTTTTCAATACGACTCAAAAGCAAGTAAGTATTTGTATTTAGGGAGAGGCATGCCAGCTGCTGGGTCTCTGGTAACTCAGGGCGATTAGTGGCCAGTGAGCATTTCATGCTTTCTCCCCCCTTGGAGGAGCTACGATGGAGCTAATCTCTGCAGGCGTATTTTTTTTTTTTTTAAACCCAATTCTACATATCAAAACTTGAAATTCCCAGTTTATAAAACAAGCATCCCAGAGGTATTTGAAAACACCTGTTTCACTGTTTTATATAAACTTCTAAAACATACCTTCCCTAGGCCTTTCCCTACGACTCCATAAAGATCTTTCTTCCTTATGGTTTATGCTCCAGCATATAACTGTAGCCATTTTCTGAAGAAAAATATATAGATGTAAACAAGGGCTCAAGGTGGTGATGAAGATGAAAATATGTAACACTGAGGTTGAAGATTCATAGGTGATAAAAGGTTATTTTCCAGAATGGCAATATTTTAAATTAGGGAGAGTTTGAAAAACAGGGGAGCTCTTGAATTTTCTGCCTCCCAAATCACAGAGTATGTGAGAGGGCAGAGAAGGACAGCTGACAGTTAAAAATGCTTCGAGTAAATAAATTAAACACGGGCTTTAAAAAATCATATTTTTACAATAACCATACTAATGAGAACCAACCATGATCCAGGATAAATATCTCTCTGATCATCATTTTGCTTAAAATAAGAGAAACCTTATAAATAGGACTCTGTAAATTCCCAAATTTATCCTGACCATTCTTTGCTTATCTCATTCTAGTCATAATTATCTGGTAGAAAAACAGGTTCTAGCAAATGGTACAGCAAAATTAAAATATATGATTTACAAGTTGTATCCTGCAGCCTATCTGTTTATGTTATCAGAACTAAAAAAGCTTGGGCCTTTTAAGGTAAAATACACAGATACAAATAGATGCTAATTTAATGCTACTACCCATAACAGTCGGATGATTTGAATGGTATTTGTTTAAACCATACGACCACTTTAAATTTGTTTCTGCCCCTGGACTTCTCTCTTACTTAAGGAATATTTTCACAGGGACACTTTGCATAAAACATTTAGAAGCTCAATATATAGCAATATTGTATTGTCAATTGTAATAATTGATCGGTTGAAAGACTCCCTCATCTGATATTTTTATCAGCCTCTGGAAGGAATTAAATTAAGGTATTTCTGAGAAGTTCAGTACTGGCTATAAATATAGCTTTTGTGTCTTTCTTCCTCGCTCATCTCATGTGATTTCTAGTAGCCAAGAGTCAGAAGAATCATAAGTTTTCCATCTGAGAGATCAAGTCACTGAGGGGAAAACAGTTAACAGCGCTTTTTTTTTTTTTTTTTTTGCATAATAGTGGTAATGTTCAAGATTTCTGCTGTACTTCCTTCCTCATTGTCATTTTCTTATGAAAAAGTAAAGAGAAGTTACAGTAGATGGTTGCTTCCCAAATTATTAAATGCTAGGTATACAAATGTGTAGTTGGCACTCTGTGTGCATTGCACTCTGTGGTAATACCTTAGCTAGAACCCTCATTTACCAAAGATTATGCAAGTGAGATGGTGTCACTTTTACCTAGAATGTACTTGGCTTCAATTTACTGAGCACCAGTCTTTCCTTTTTTTTCAATTTTAGGCTCAATTTATTAAAATGAAACACTAATCCTTTTCAGGTTTGTATGTGAAATACTGTGTATGTGCCTATTTAATTGCGTTTCCTGCAAATCCATATTCAGAAGGACATAATAATCCATAGGTTAAGACCATGTCCTCTGAATTAAAGGCAATCCAGGCTGTGGCTCTGCCTCTCGCCTAACCTTAAACATTTTCCAAGACACCTCTGACTCAGCACACTGTGTCTAAAACCACATAGTATATTTGTTTTTAAAACACTTGTAAAAGTTTGCATTTTCCAGTCACCCTTGGGATGAAGGTTTGTAAAAATAAAGAGCACTTTCTTCCTTCAGATGAAGAATCCTTGAATAAGCAGAAAGAGGCCAAGATGCAGGTGATTTATTTAAGTCTGTGTCAATGATAATGATGTCATGGTTTCCAGCACACTGTGTCCACCCCATTGTGGGACGAAAGAATGTCAAGGACAATTCTAAACACAAAACTTTGATTGTGCTGGAACCGGAAAGGCACAGTAAGAGCTCCACTGCGCTCTTCAGTTGAAAACCTGCATCCTGCAGACAAACTACAGAATGCATGCGAGAGAGAGCAAAGGAGAGGGGGCTTATCTCAGAGTCAAGCTATGTGCTGAGGTATGATGGTAGACAGCCAGGCACCAGGGATAAAACACTACTAAATAAAACAGCACCAGAATTAGAATTATTGTCTATATTGTGTGTTTTGAACAATAAATAAGAAAAATATTTTATCAGAAGAAAAATGTGTTATCTGAGAGTCAGGATAAACAATGAGTAGCTTTTTAAGACCAATTTCTTTTCATTAGACATCAAGGCACCACATCAGAGCACTTTTGGAACAATAAAAAAAAGAACAATAAATCATTACTAATCATTAGAACTAGACAGGTAATAGCCGGGTAACTTTCTGGGTCCAAATAGCCAAATGAGATTAGGGATTTACATTTTATTTAATTATCGTGACTCCAGAATGCTAGTTTATTTACCATATAGGTAAGAGCAAAGAACAGCCTGTTCATTTGTATCACAGGCACCATTAACTACAGGTGATAACAGGGTCGGTAATGCACTCGTATGGATTATTGTATATTAAAACATTTAGAATTATGATCCATGACCAGTGCAAAAAGCTGCCATGATCACAAACTCCTACAGCTTGACATTACTGTTTTGGCTGTTTTTCAATTATTGATCTTAATTTTTTTAAATTAAACTTTTTTTTTTTTAGAAGTTTGGACCCGTACATTTGTTATATCGTTATTAATTATTCCTTTAAGGGTGGAAATTCTAGTAATTGGTCCTTACCCTTGATTTCTAGACATTAAAATTTAAAGCATCAGAACATTCATTCTTATAGCCCTGCATATCTAGTTCATTAACAAATATGAATAGCTAACACCAGCTCATTTAAATAGTATGTCTTACATGAGTTCTCGCCACACTCTGTTTCTGTCACACTGCTCCCAAGAATCATTGGCTCTTATTATACATGTAAATGGCTATCATAAAAATAAAAATTTCATTTAAGATTGTTAATGACTTCTGCAGCAGTCAGACTTCCTTTAATGATCATCCTCTGCCCCTAATTAAACGTATTTATCTTTCAAGCATCTTTGGCTGAGTTCTCCCTCATAGTTGAAAATCTAAAACCTTAAGTCTTAATGGATATAACGATAAATGTTTATGTGTGGGATTGCTGAGATCCGAGAAACCTTCACCGAAAGCAAAATTGGAAACAGAAAGAATACAAAACTTGGCACGGTAATTTAGGAAAACGAAAAACAAATACACTATACTCAAACTGCCATCGGTCTTTTTTTTTTTTTTCCTTTTTTTTTCACATTTAATTTTCTTTAGGAGTGGAAGTGCTTTTATTATCCTCCTTCCAGTATACCGAACAATTACCCTGCCTAGGTTGGAGGCTTTCTAGTCTGCGACATCACAATGGCATATAGGTAGACTCTTGGGCTTACTTACTTCCCTTCCCACCCACTTCACCTATTTATAAAAATGCTATTGTTATTTATATCGTTAGAGAAAACAAAACAAAACAAAGTGGGATAAATCATGACAGCTCTCATTGGGTCTTGGGAATAGAGATTTAAGGAGACACTATGGTTTCAATTGCAAGAGTCATTAAAAAAATTTTTTTTTGCAAGCCACTTCACCAAGTAGAGAGGGGCAGAGGGAGTTTATGGGAATAAGATTAATTCTCTTTGATTCTGCTAATCATTTCATAACTTAGCGGTGTTCCATTCTAAGTGAATTTTAGACCAAGACATTTCCATATGCTGAGTGGCATGTGAAGTTTTGGGTTGAACATAATTTACCTTATTTTTATGATAGTTGGCCTCGGATTGGTTTTACTTCCCCAGAGGTTCCCACAAAACAGCAGGAATCATTATCAAGTACTTAACTGTTAAATAATAAGAAAGCTACCTGACCAGGTGAAAGTGTGAAATTACATTCACACTTAACAAAGAGGAATGATTAGATGGCTGAATTACAATAGAAGGTGTCAGACAGACATGGAAACTACATTAAATTGACGGTTACTTGGTCTGTATTGTTATATAACTTCCACGTGAAACTTTCAAATAGATGTTAGCTGTGAGTTTTTATGTTTGCTTCCATTTTCTGTCCCGCAAGCCTAGAGCTTGCTCACGTCATATAAACTGCACATGGTAAATGGGGTCCGAAGACTTCCTGTTGTGTGTTTAAAACGTAGTTCGTGTGCAACTTGCACCAAACTGAATCATCTCTCCCTAAGATGTTAGGGCTACAATGTGATAACACTACTATCACTTCATCATCTGTCACCAGCTTTGGTATCTCTATTCTGCAAAGAAATATTTTAATGATTCAGTCGTGGACGTTCCACTATGTAGTCAAGATTAGTTTAAGATGGCACAGGAAGGGGCCAAGTAGCTGTAGACGCTTACCTGGACCATCGACAGAGGCTTGCAGAATGTCGTTGTTGTGCCAAGTATGTTCCACTCCACCCTCCCTTAGGTCATCTTCCTCTTCTTCCCTTGGCAACAGAGCTTGGCTCACGTGTGGGGAGGACTCATGGTTGGGCACGCTAGCTGGACTCCTCTCCTGGTCCAGAGGGTTAGCAATCCCGTCCTCCTCTGCAATTTGAAGCTTGTCCTCTTCATCTGTTTCTGAACCCGTGTCCACTACATTGTCATAGTTCACCACTGAAGAGAAAGCACAGAACACACACTCTCTAAACACTTTGTTGAAAAATATCAGTCACCCCTAATTGTTTAGTTAAATGGAAAATAATTAATATTTTCATAACTTAATCACTCAGCCATGTCTGGAAAATATAATTAATATCTTTCATGTTTTAACATTTTTATTCTTATTCAATTATCACCGCGTACTCTTTCTGATTTTAAATAGTTTTTTTTTTTTGCTAAAAAGATGGGAAATCTTAAAAAGCAATGGTAGCACATATCCTCAGAAATACATCTATATTGCATATGCAAAGAGACGCATGGCAAGATGTACTTTCGATACTCCACACAAACTTATTAAATAGATCTGCAATTGACAATTTTATTAGCTTAGTGACACGGAGTGTGTGCTATAAAATGTTGTACTATAAATACGACATGACTTCACTATATTAGCTGTGGTTTTATTCCTAGAAACCATAGACACACACACACACACACACACAAAATGTCCATCTATTTAGTCAATACAAAAACACATCCACAAACCTGCTCAATCTGAAATGTTCACTGTTGCTTCTACGTCAACCGTCATGTGCTAAGGCCATTTATATCCCAATCTTTTAAGCAGAAAATGAGGAAAAGCCATATCTTCTGGGCCATTAATACCACTATTGAGATGTCTTCATAGTGCCATAATTACAGAAGATTTCAAAGTGACACAGGCAAGACCAACACAAATGTTAAAATAACTCACAAGAACCGGCGGGCTGCTTTTGCAGCCCTCAGTCCCAGCAATGCTCAGTAGCTTTTCTTAAAATAGACAGCCTGTAAATAAGGTCTGTGAACTCAATTGAAGGTGGCTGTTTCTGAATTAGTCAGCCCTCACAGGCTCTCGGCCTACATGCTAGTACATAAATTGTCCACTTTACCACCAGACAAGAAAGATTAGAGTAATAAACACGGGGCATTAGCTCAGCTAGAGAAACACACCAGCCGTTACGCACACACAGGATTGCCAAGAACTGTTAACCCAACTCTCCAGAAACACACACAAAAAAACAAGTTAGAACCATGACATCATGGGAACAAGAGGGAGAGAGAGAAAGGGGGGAAAAAAAAGCCCATGGAAAAAAAAAAAAGCGCAAACAATTTTCAGGTTCATTTTGATTTCTCTGCGCCTAATAAAGCAATCCTCCGCTAAGTTATCAACTGAGCTATCTCAAGTGGCTCTTGCCAGCTATCGGATTATACAAAAGTGGCAGAAAAGGAGGAAAAAAATGAAAAGGATTGTGTGTCAGGTTCATAATGCTTTTGGAGAATTCTGGAAACATGTCTAGTTACAAATTTTAGTCAGTCATATCTGTTTGCTTTGACAGGTTCCCAGGGAGTAAAAAAGGAACAAAAAGAGAGAGATTTTTTTTGTCATGTGAGGCTGGGGACAAAAAGATTACACCGTGCATATCTGCTCATAATATGATCTTTGTATAATCCGCGGGTCTGCACTTGCCTTCGGAACAACTGCACAACAGGTGCAAATTAAAATGAAAACGGCAGCGGAGCCGGGCAAACAGAATCTGCTGACCTGGTTTGAATACCAATTGACGGGGGAAACAAAACCTTTTCAAGAGGTGTGACCACAAGGGCTTAGGCAAGTTCAGGCTGGGTAATGCCCTCAGATCTACAAAAAGAGAGATATTCTAACATCTCTGCTCTAGCTGTGTGGTCCAGATATACCTTAGTACAATCAATAATGTGCTTCTTTTTTTTTTTTTTTTCTTCCCCCTGGTGACTGAGATTTAACCATTTCTTAGCAACAAGCAGAAGATTCTTTACAAATTTTCTGAACGCTGAGTTCAGGGCGGGGGTGGGGGGGGCGGTGAGAGTGGAGGGGGGGCTACAACAAAAGCTCCTAAGGCCTGGGAAGCTTTCAACCCACCTCCTAAAAACTGATCTCTGGGCCCAGGAGGAATAAAGAAAGGTCCAGAAAGAGTGAATAAAATTATCTAAGGCTGGACAGGCATTAAAAGGCCTTTATCCTGGAAAAAAACCATGCCTTTTAAGGTCTTTTTCTGCATGGACCACAATATCCCGTGTGACACGTGAGTGTTCCTGCAGCAATACAATTGAAATATTTTCTTGTGGAAAAAAAAAAGAGAGAGAGAGAGAGAGAGATAAATGATTTATGAACAGCCCTTGAGGAGTCCCAAATATCAGAACAATCTAAACAAGCAATGAAGTCATGTCTCACCATATAGGGTCAGAAGTACAGCATCCATCACCTTCACAGGCCAACAATACTTCACAACCTTTAGGGTTCTCGCTCACAAATAGTAGTAAATACTTTTAAACTAAATAAATAACTGCTGTCAAGTTCACTTACAGAAGCAGTATGCCATCTTTTCCAGAGCTGTTTTAACTAGGATATCCATTCCCATAGCCATTGTGTTGGGATCCCACCCCAACCCCCTCTTTTTTTTTTTTTTAATCCAGGTAAAACAACTCCTAATGAAAGTTCGTTTTTATATCTGAATTCAGAATAGATCCTTTCACCCTGTTCTTTTTGGCTGGCCTTCAGACAATGAGAATTAGACCCCTTAAAATGGACATCGTCCTTCCTGCTCCTCAACTAGTCCTCCCTCATTTTGAAATCCTCAGGATTTTCCTTTAAATTTTTCTCTCAGGTCTAGTCAGTAGATGTGCCTCGTGTAATTACTGGAGAAATTTTCACCACAAAATATTCTTACTATCGAATGGCCAATAGAGGATGGGTTTACCCCCATTTACACTGTGGAATAAAATAAGCTCATTTTCCCATTTGTTCCCGTTTTCATCCTTTGCCCACCATCATCGCCATTGGCATTAAGAGATCTTAATAACACAGTTTTGTCTCTGCAAAGAAGAGATTCGATTTTGTATAATAACTAATGTATACTGGTTTTAAATGAGGGTCACTGGGGAGAATATATTAGTCTAGTGTCTATTTTTGAACTTATGATACATAGTTTTTGTTCACCATTCAAAAGCATCAAACCGCCTACATAACGTAGCAAAGTTCTAGTCCGTCCTTACATTAGGTCAAATAAGCCACCCTTTGCATGAGTCTCAGCAAAATTGTATACATGCATTGGAGCTACATGGCTGGCAGAAAAACAGACAGTTACTTCAAAACCACAAAGAAGTGGGAGCCCAAAGAATTCCTTTCTGCAATTCAATAAACAAGAGGAAAGATGTACTGTTTGCTGGCTCAAAATAGACACTAATTTTACATCTGTCTCTGAGGCACAGCAAAAAGCCAACTAAAGAGCAGTAATAAATGTCCAAAAACAGCATCAGTATCCAAAACTCTCCCAGTAATCTTCAGAGGAATTAATTACAATTCTGTGTTAACAGTTGCATTGGCAAAATGCACCCATAATTATATACAGGTACTGTACTGTATTACAGGGAAATTTGCCATGTGATACCATGTTTACATGATAATTGATGGATAAGATAAAACTATTTGCATATGAAGTGCATATGAATTATTGGCATGGCTCACCATTTTATGTGGAATCATATTAAAGTTTCATTTTCTCTAAAACTGTATGTGTAATATGGGGTTACCAAAGGGTATAAAGCTGATACTTAAATTTGCTTTATAGCAAATGGGCCTGGAAAGATATATCTGAATATGCATTACTAAAAACCTATATTTAAATTCTTCATAGTTTATCTATAATAAGCATTATTTTCACTTCAGCAGATCGCATTATATTAAATCCTCTCTATTCTTCTTTCTAAGTAAACAATACTCTAAATTGTATCACTATACCAATTAATTTTACAATCATATGCAAAACAAATAACGGTTTCTCTTTATTGTCTATTGGAATAACTTTTTTTTTTTTTTTTCAGATTTTTCTATTCTGGTGACATGTAACAGAACAGTAGAAAAACGTGACATTTTTATAACGTCCATACCTGCCGGAAAATTTCAGCATTTGCAAAAATGGCCTATCATAGCATTTAAACATTGCTGGTAATTAGCTTGACATTTGAAATACCAGAACTGTTGTTTTGAAGATGCCCTATACAATGTTACCTAACTAACCTCTTTTCATACTTATATGCTTTCTCTACATTATTCTGTCAGTGGGAGTACAAACAAGATATCAGTTGCTAATGCATTAAAATGAAAAAGAACTGACATTAAGGGGTGATACTTCATCTTCGCCAGAAACAGAAGGTTTTTTGTTTTTTGGTTTTTTTGATGTAAAGGAAAATTACATATGTGGATTATAGACAGTTACTTGTTAATAACGCGGTCAGTAATGATTTTCTATAACTCCATTCAAGGTAAGTGTGCCAATAAATCTTTCAACACGATGATCAAACATTAATTAAATACCTACAATGTGGTAAGTCCAGAGGACACATGGATGCGCTATTCTCACCTCAGGAAGCTTACTATCTATTTGGAGAAATAGAATCATAAAGCTGTAGTGCTAGAAGGCCACTCGAAGTCAACCCTTCACATGCGACAAAGGGGGGGGGTCCAGTGACTCGCCTAAGGCCCTGCAGCCCGACGGTGGCAAAGCCAGTGCTAGAAAGCACGTCTTCAAGCATACAACAGCCACACAAAATTACACACAGTATTACAAATTCCCAACAAAGAATGCAATCTACATGTAAACTCCACATGATCAGAGTAGGGAAATGAAAATCCCCAGGACTTTTGGGGATTTTCACAATGCAAAATAGAGATTGTTGCTTAATTTTGAATTGTTATGATGATTGTTACTTTCATGGATCCCCTTGATTTGAGTTGTAGAAGAACCAATTTGATCAATTACCAAAGTCTAACGATACACCCATGTTTCCCACAATAGTTTGAAAACAATAGAAATAAAGAGGCAGTTCCCAGAATTATGAGCTTGAAGACCTGTCTTCTCATCCCAGTCCCAACGTGTTACCAGCTGTGTGGCCTTGGCCTGTCATCCGAGGAAACTTGGTACAAATGGGTAAAAATAATAATAGGTTCCCTGTCTATGAGATTGCCACAAGGAGCCTACGAACTTATATGTGTGATGGCAACTTTGCGAAGTATAAAACACTGATATACACTGAAATAATAATAAAGATGGGACCACAGGGGTGCCTGGATGGCTCAGTTGGCTAAGCGTCCCACTCTTGGTTTTGGCTCAAGGTCATGATCTCGGGGGCTGTGAGATTGAGCCCTTCCTTGGGCTTTGCGCTCAGCAGGGAGTGTGTTTCTCTCCCTCTCCCTCTGCCTCTCCCCCAGCTCACATGCATGCTCTCTCTCTCTCTCTCTAAAATAAATAGATAGGGGCGCCTGGGTGGCTCAGTGGGTTAAAGCCTCTGCCTTCGGCTCAGGTCATAATCTCAGGGTCCTGGGATCGAGCCCCGTGTCGGGCTCTTTGCTCAGCAGGGAGCCTGCTTCCCCCTCTCTCTCTGCCTGCCTCTCTGCCTACTTGTGCTCTCTCTCTCTCTGTCAAATAAATAAATAAAATCTTTAAAAAAAATAAAATAAATAGATAAATCTTTTTAAAAATTAAAAAATAGGCTCAGTGGGTTAAGCATCTGACTCTTGGTTTTGGCTCAGGTCATGATCTCAGGGTCGTGGGATCGAGCCCGGTGTCCGGCTCCATGCTCAGTGCGGAGTCTGCTTGAGATTTCCTCTCTCCCTCTGCCCTTCCCCCGATCATGCATTCCCTCTCTCAAATAAATAAATAAATCTTTAAAATAAAATAAAATAAAATAAAGATGGGACTATTGCTCCAATGTCTTCTTTTGTCTGTGACTGCAAAATATGATAGGTGAAAAGAGAAGATTTGAGTACATGCCAGTCACAGTTTTGGTGTTGAAGCTTCATTTATTTATTTATTTATTTATTTATTTATTTATTTATTGAAGCTTCATTTAAAAATTAATTTGCAAAAGTGCCCTAAGTAGTGACTCCATGATGGGTAACGGTATGCTTAATCCTGCAGCTAATACTTGATGTAGACATGTAGCCTTATTTTAAAAATGTCTCTTCTGATTATAGGGCTTAAAGTTTAAAAGAAGTCCTAGGAATTTTATGAGTCATTTGGTTTCCTGAATCTCTTAGATGCTTGGAGATCACTTATATTTGAGCCAATGGATTAATGGCCTACTTGCTTTCTTAAAATGTCCTTATGTGTGGTAAGTGTTCGTGGACATTCTAGGACTCTTCATCTGAACCCTAGCCCTTTATTCCTCCCCTTTCCTCCCAAAGTTCCATTTCCAGGTATGATGCTACTAAAGACAGGATGCAGCAATTCTTCCAGATTTTTTACCCAGTTACTTGTTTTTCTGGGGAAGATTTATCACAAGACCCCTTCTTGATCACAGTTAACTTATTACCTCCGCACTTGGGTGGATGAAGATTATTGGACTAAATTCAAGGGTCAAGTTCTCATTTGATGATGGAGGCAGGGTCTCGTGACAGATAAAACAAAACAAGTTCACACAGAAATTTTCTTCTGAATTTGACTATGTGTCACTGAAATGCATGAGCCTTAATTTCCTGATTTAAAAATGGGAATAACTTTACCACTTGGGGAGGCAAGATTAATTAATGCTAGAAAGAAGGGATCATGCTAGTTTGAAATATCCCCATGGAACGTGCTCTCCAGCACAAAACACTGTTATAAAAGAACAGCTATGAACATACCATAGTCAGCCTTTATACAAACTAGCGTGGTCACTTTAATTTTTTATCCCAGGAACATTCAAAGGCATTAAACTCGCATTATAAATTAATGAGTTGTAAAATGTCAGCTGATAAAACAAAAGCAGTTTTGAATGTAGGGATAAAAATGTTTCCATTTCAGATTAGCTATGTAAAAAATATGCATATTAAGTGAAATGAGAGAAGAATTTCTGCAATCCCATGGTTCCAATGTGGAGAGCTAGTTCTGACACTCTTTCAACTTCCTGTTATGGGAACATTCTGGGAAGATGGCAGCCACTTATCCCCTCTAGAAATGCTAGCAGCTTCCCCGTACCTGGAGGAGCTTTCCAGTTGCAGTGTGGTAGTGATTAAAAAAAGGTTAAAATTTCCATAAATTTGCTGGGGCTCTGGATAAGCTCCCACATGCAGGTAATAACATCTTAGTTATGTACTTTTCCCCTTGAAACCTCTTCCTTAATATAGGAAGTATAAAAATAATGGCAAACAAGAATAAAAGTAAGGATCCTCCCTTCGCCAAACTATCATAAAAACAGATATTGGTCAGAGAATTCACAACAGTAAATTCATTTATCTTTCTTTCTTTCTTTCTTTCTTTTTTTAAACTTGGTTATCTTTCAAGAAGATACCATAATCCTGGGTCACAGTGTTCTAAGTGAAATTTTGCTTACTCAAAGACTTAATAGCTGTTTATCGTTTTACGAAGGTAAACATATTAGGGTTTTCCTCTATATCTAGAACTCATAATGGTTTTGATTACCTTACTTAACTCCTACCAAAGGAAACTAGTCCTTGTACTGATGTTCAAATACACGTGCTCGTTGCCTCTCCTTTCACTGAGTTTTTGGAGCTGTAGTTTCTATCCCTTAGAAATTTTCTCAGCTTCGCTTTCTGTCTACATCTATAATATGCTGACACTCTAAGGATATAGTATTTAGCTAAACTGTACTTCAGACCACGAGTCAGTATTTCCCTTTGATGGCTAAAAAAAAAAAGCCTACCAACACCTTCCTCAGCAAGCCCAATGTGATGGTGTACTGAGGAAAGGCTCCCAAACAACGGATATACACAAATATTTTTATTTGCATTGTACATCTATTTGCCAACAATTCCACAATGCTTTATTAAATAT
>CM052883.1:96272247-96277247 GCA_028534135.1 Potos flavus
TAATTGTTCGCTCAAGGTTCAGTCGGTGAGCAGGAACACCAAGGTTTTGATACAAAGGTAGCTCTCTGGCTCCTCACTGCCCGATTTCTGAATAGCCTCAGCAAAGTAGCCTGATAATTACTCGTCACCGACTCTTAATGATCTGATCTCACTCTAATGGCGCAACCCCAAACTCTCAGGCCAGACCAGCAATTCTCACCTCTCTATTTTCTTTTAAGTATCAAAACAAGGGCTGACGAGATGGAAGCGCTCCTGGAATCCTGACAGTAAGTAATATTTTGCAATTAAAACCTTTGCAAGTGGTTAATTGTCTACAACAACAATGGCAAAATGGAGAGGACCTCTTACTTATACTTTTGTATGTAAAGGAAATTTTGATCTAAGAATTTATTTCACCTCTGGGTTCATCATCCCCCTGCTTCTATCATGTCTTTCCTCTTCTTCGTCTTCTTCTTCCTTTTTTTTCCTTTTTTTCTTTTTCTTTCTTTCTTTTCTTTTCTTTCTTTCTTTTTTTTTTTTTTTTTTGATCAGAGGCATGAAAGAGTGAGTAAGTGTGAATGCTTAGGTACCTGGGGTATGGAAAGGTGGTAATTAGCACAGCGGGATAATTGATGTGTAGATTGCAGCATGAACAAATGCTTTGACTTGTTTGTTCTTCTCACTCTTCCACACTCGTTCTCTCTCTCCCCCCCCCCTCTCCGTCTCTCATTTAAAACCCAACCTAGCTAATGAACACCTTACCTGCTTAGTTAAGCTGATTACGGATATACATTCATCTAAAGGAAGCATTTCAGGTAGTACCTTTTGCTCTCAGTTGCAAACCAAGACCGCCCCTCCTCCCCCCAGAGCTTCCATTTTTACAGCCCCCGACAGAGACAGAACAATGCCATCCAACAATATACAAAATAACAAAAATCCCCCCTCTTTTTGGGGGCGGGATAGACATCAGAACCAGAGAAAATTCCTTAAGAATTTTACCTGATTATAATTACTGATAGCTTTGCTCTCCCAATGGTCGTAGTGGCTCAGAATCTTATTAAATTGAAGTCTTTAGAAATAAATTTAAAATATATCCATGCTTTTGCTCTTCAGCGCAATTTGTTGCATCAGCCTTTGGGAGGAGGTAAGACACGTGGGGATCTTCCACACACAGCGCCATTTCCTTCCCTTGCTCCCTCTTCCTCTTCCTTCTCTTCTGAAAATTAAGTGCTCAGATTCTAACTGCGAAACGAGGTCTAGCCCACCTATCTTGGAGTACACCTAAACACCTGAACACACCTGAAGTGGGTGGCCAATAGAATTTCAAATGTTCACATGAGGCTCTCAGGAGACCCCACATTCCCATTCCTTTAGTTTTCCCAGAAAGACCCTATGGCAGACACCAAAGGTTACTGAATGTTCTCTTCCTTCTTTCCTCTCCATATCCCACCGTTTGCCTCTTCCCCAACCTGGTAAGTAAACAATTCAGCCGTTTAGTTAACGCAGAAGAGATCTATCTTCCTTTGCAGGACTCTGATTTGCAGAACATGTTACCTGTACATCTTATCTTCAGCAAGGCTCTGGATCTTTAGATCGATATTTATCCAGTGTCCAGTGCTCTTCGCTATGGGTATTCTCAGATCCCCGGCTACTCTAACGATCATTAATCAATTTGCTCTCATTTCTTTTCTTCTCTCAAACACTTCCACATCTGAGTTTGTGTGATGACTCATAGGGCACCCTACCAAAGATTAAGGATTAAGTTTAATAACTGTACGTTTCAGAGAACCGATTTTAAAGTGTGATAAAAGTTGAAGCACTTTGGTGTTTGCAAGTTATCATACTTCTCTAAATGCCACCTCCTAAGGTCTTCAGTCCCCTGTTCTGTTTTACAAGCAAAGCATTTCCCTGGTTGCCGAGCATCTGGTCAGTAATCGCCTTAACCTTACAAAGAAGCGGGCTCCGATGACGTCGGCCTCCCTGCTCCACACGATGGGACAGTGGCAACACGACTGGGATAATTAACAAGTCACTTATGAGAAAGGAGAGAGACTTTATGTAACTGACTCTTATTCGCTTGCCCATAAAATAGATTACGATATTTATTAACTTATACATTCTTCCTTTGATCACCGGTTTTCATTGATGGCCATCAAATACGCCCTCTTATTTTTTATGACCATCCCCTCCACATCTCTGTGTTACTTCCATCTTGTTTATTCTTCATAATAGTGTACTTTTGACTAGAAAAGGACACACGTTTTTCATCACTCTCTAAATCCTTCTCCCCATCTCCGTCAAATTAAAGATAAGCTAATAAGCCATAACAAAAGGCACCAGACCACTTGGACAGGCTGAGGCCCTTCCATCCCTTGAAACGCGGGGACCCTTACCTAGTAGCTGAGTAAGGGATTCCGGGTTTACGTGCCCTTCGGACAAGCCCATTTGGCCTCCCTAATGGGCCAATTCCAAAAAGGAAGTGAAAGGAGAGGAAACAGCCTTGTACCAGAGGCTAGAAAAGCCCAGCACTGTGAGGGCTCCTATCTCTCATACGCTTGATGTTTCCGCAGGCTCCGGGGTCAGACGGCTTAAATTTGAATTCTAGCTCTTCTACTTACTAACTTGTGACTTTGGGCAAGATGGTGAACCTGCCTCAGTGTCTTTGTCTGTTGAATGGGGGGATAATGACAGGATCTATCACAATGGGTGGTTGTGAAGATTTAGGGGAATCTAAACATGTGAAGCCTCGAGAGCTTGACACATGGTAAGCATTTCATCAACGCGAGGTGGTATTATTATTAGTGTCATTACCACTGTTTGCTAAGTCCAGGGACAGTTTTAGGGGAGGGTGGCTTCTGCATATTTCTCTCGTGTAATAAATAATTTTGTGATTGGAGCCTGTAATAATTTACAGTAGCCGTGCTGAACCAGTAAGATTTTATTCTTTCTCTGACTCTAAGTTTGGCAAAGGGCAATGTAGGGCATTGAAAGGTCACAGCATTTAAGCACCGAACAAAAAAATTAGGTGTTTGGAGAGATCTGCTGTGAGAAAGGGGCATCCAAGACGCGAAACAAGGTGTGGGGCTGCTGTTCTCCAGGACGGACAGTAGAATTCCATTTTGCAGAAGCAGAAACTGAAAGTTCAAGGTGATAAGGGATTTACTGAAAGTTCATGCAGCTAAGTGGTGAAATTGAGTTTTCCATTTTTCATCTGTCTGACCTCAAAATGCAACATCTCTCTGAATGCTGCATCACACTTTCCGAAACCTTGCACGCAAGGTACACATGCTAAAAAGAGATTTTATGGTTTTTGACATTTATGTTGCACACATTCAAAAGAGATAAAAATAGACTCCATGCTGCTGATATAATTACTAGAGGCTATAAAAGCCATGCAAAAATCTGGAGAGGGGGTGTGGGAATAGTCGGGGGAAGAGCATAAACAAGGGAGCAGTGACACAAACTAGGACAACATACTGTCCTTAATTCCTTCCCTAACTCCCCACAGTCCTGGTAGAGCTCTACTATAGAAGATCAAGCCTTCATTTTGAACTTGGAAACCTCCCCATTTGCAGGCAGTGGCAATGCCAGCAAGCCACAGGTGGGCACCGCATGAGCAGGTGAGAAATGCGACTGGAAAGGGAAGGATGAGGATTTGGTGTCCCTAAAAGAGCACATCAATCCTAATTATCCCGCCTGCTTGCGCTGCTTATGTCGTACTTAGGTATTTATTTTTTAGCCAGGCGGTGTAGGAGAGTTTGAGACAAATGAGGGTCCACGCCTTGGCAATCTCAGAGAAGAAAAGTCAAGCAGCATCGGGAAGAGAACCTGGCTGAGCTCTCAGCCTGCCCACAGCCTGCCCTGTGGTGAGGAAGCCACACTCCGGGTGTGTGTGCCGGCATCCCCTGCCAGAGGCGGCCGACGGCAGCATCTCTGCTGCAGATGGAGAGAAACCGGAGAATGACCTTTGGCGCCGCACCTCGCAAGGAAGCCGGCAGCAGAGGAAGCCGAGTTTGGGGGTCCAAGTAGAATCTGAACACGGGAGACTGGGAGAGCTCTTGAGGAAAATGCGCTGGCTTATTTCTTCCTGGCTCCTTCTCATCACCCTTCTAATGTTTCAGAGGCAAGCTGAAACCCATGCTAGCATAACAACGGCAATGGCTCGCTACCAGCGATGGCAGCTCCCCCTTCCTCTCCAGCAACGCCACTCAGCCCTAGCAAACACGAGTATGGACAAACCGCCAACACCTAGAGTAAGTACATCTGTAGAAGCCCGAATCGCTGCTGGTGGGACTCCTCGTGGCGAAAATTCAGACCCCATCGGATTTAGTGCCAGCTGAAGCTTGGCCTTGAGACTCTGTGTCTTCCCTTCCGGAGGAGAACAGAGGTGGATGCCTTGACACAAAACTGAGGGCTGTTTAGAGAACTGGACTTGCTTTTGACCATTCCTGTGGTCGCCATGTCCTTCAGCTTACAGTGACCGTGAAACCAAATTCATCATTCTTGAGGAAAAGGACAAAGACTGGGATGAAATGATTTGCTAAAGGTTACAAACTGACTCACGTAAGGATGAACCCATACAGCCCTCAACGTGTCCAGTTGAGTAAGCGATTGACATAATTCAGATGCAGAACAGTTGTCCAACTTTTGCAATGCTTTAAGAAAGGGCAAGTGACTTTTGGCATTTTGGATACAGAGTCTTTCTGATGAGATATTTTAGGATGGCGTGTAGTAGACTTGAGTATTAAGCTATGTTCTATCGATTGTAGTGACTCCAATGGGAACTATATACTAATTTTACTTTCAAACCTTTAAGAAGTATGTGGAGAATAATTACATCTTACTTGCAGCAGGTGTGAGTCTGATGCACTTTTTCAAGTAAGTTCCTTCCCTAGGCAGTGTTCCTGGGTCTCCAGAGTGGATGAGTGGCTTAGAAACTGGGAGTGGGGAGTCATGGAAAGGAAGAGATGGGAAAAGCGCACAGGGAAAAAGGACATGCAAAATAAAACACATTTAAATTT
>CM052883.1:96282247-96346893 GCA_028534135.1 Potos flavus
CCACAGTGGAATCAGCTGAGGAGAGAGTGTGAGCTGTGACTCTGGATTTCCTTTGCTTTTGTCAAACTGTGTCACAACCGTAAAGTTATTTTAACAGAGTTTATTTGCCTAGGCATTTCCTTTCTCTTGTAGTAGTGTAAGGAAAAGGGAAACAACAATTTAACATGTACGTATAGTCGAGTGGATGTGAGGGACTCTCGCAGCTCCTTTCATAAGCACACAGTTCAATGATAAGTATGTGGGCTTTTCTTTTTGAAGCTTTATGAAAACTATTTATAAATCTTTTTTTTGGCTTCTTTCATCTCAATTTTCCTCAAACAACTGCAGTGGGAATTAGACAAGTTTGAAAGTTCTAATTTCTTTCTTTCCTGGACCCGTCCTGACTACCTCTATCCTAGTGAATATTGGCTCTAACAGGGGGACTTCTATAAATTTTTCAACATATTACGTATTTGGTGTAAAAAAAATCATTACACAAAATACAATAATTGATGCCATTAATATGTTCGGTGGGATTATCCAATAGAGTTCCTTGAAGTAAAACTCGAATCGATCCTTCTTCCTTGGTCCGAACCTCCCCTTGGCCTTAGATCCTCTCTTGCCTAGTCATTCGTACAGTGTGGCCAGGGCCTAAGCTGCAGTACTGTATGAGAATGCAAACAAGCAGATTTCACAATCAGATGACACCGAGACTTGCGCTTGCTGTGCCAAACTCTCTTTACTGACTGTTCTCTCATCTGGGGCCAGCCTAGGGATCTGAGAACCTGCTGCAGTTAGAAAGAAGCCACCTGACTGCTAAGTTGCCCTCCTGTCTATTCTCAATTATCCCAGCCGCACAAACACCACCAGCCAGGGTTTCCCACCATTGTTCTGGCCAGAGAGGCGTCCCTCGAAGGGGTGTGTTTATCTCTCCCTGGAGAAAGGTACGCGGGAGAAAATGCACTATCAGTCTCTACGGGCTTGCTAAAATATCTCCATTTCCAGGGTCACATGGGTGCCTTCAAAACTCTTTTCTTCTCCTCTGTTGAGGAGGCCGAGTGGATCATGTAATCATGCCTGACATTTAGGCGTCATCCTACCAATAGCAGAGCCCAGTCAGAGACGTTCTTCACTTGATCCTCACAACAATCCTTTGAAGGAAGGAGGAGCAATTAATATCATCATAATTTGATAGAGGAGTAAACCCAGACTCCGATTTTTAACTGACTTTCCCCCAAATCACCTGAAATCAGAATCTGGATCTGATTCCTGCCTCCAGATCCTATCTGTCCCCAGATTCTACCTGTGCTCTTCTTGTCACCTCTGGGGTACCAGTCTAAGCACACAAAAGTCAAAATTGTGTTTTTAACTGTTTAGCAGAGTGTGACAGTGTAAGTATAACATCCTTGTTTATCGGATTCAGTGGCTGCATCTGTGCCCGGGCATGAGAGGGAAATGAAGGGAAGGGGAGAACTAAGCCAAGGTTGAGAGCAACCGAAGTCAAAGTTGTAGGAAAAGCAAATTAGAGGGAGGAAGAGAATCTGGTTGGCAATATCTTAAACATGTATTAATGAGTTAAGTGATGTGTATCAGTTTGAGACAGAATAGGTTGATGTTGCTTGAAAGGTGTTTCTTTTTAATTTTTGTGTCTTTTAATAATAATAATAACTCACCAGTTATATGCTGATCTTCAACCATATTCACTCTCATCTCCCCGTGTATTTGAACATAAAATTCAAATGGCTTCCACAAATGAACAGACAGCTGTAGACTAAAGAACCCACATAAGTACCTTTTTGGCTGACATGTTTTCTGTCCCAATTAATGCTGCTTTGAGGATCTGAGGCTGGGTATTGGATTAAAAGTACTATTCTTCACTCAGTCATGAGAGTGTCATTGGAGTACTAATGCTAAGACTGATTTAGAGAGGTGATGCGTAAGGTCACAGATTCTGTGACATACCTGGGAAACCGAGTCCCTTATACTCTGTGGGAACTTGAGATTGGCCCCCTATTGCCTGTGTTTGTGGGCTATTTTCCTTGCTTCTTCACTGCTACCTGTGTGACACGCACAGACCACCACCGCCACCATCCACCACACCCCACCGCACATACCTTTTCACATTCACAGGCATTTTTATTTACTAGAATGAAAACGGGGGGAAAAAAACCCACTTAAATATGACTTATAACATTTTCAAATTGCCTTTCTATTTTTATAACTGAGGCCTAAACTCTGAATGGATAGAAATGGAACTGGAAATGCTCACTGGTGTTTACAGTAGCATCAGGGAGAGACTGTAGCAAGTTACCTGACTTTCCTAAGAATACACTCGAAAGAATTTGCAATTCTCATCAGCTGGATGAGTCTCGCTGGTATTGATTCACACCACCGTATTCACCTTGGGCATGATATAGATATACTGGATAATAGGAGGCGTGGGCTCTAAAAAAAAAATCGTCATTCTGTAATTTTGTTCACATTTCAACTGATGGAAGGCACGGCAGATACTTAAATTTTCTAAAAGAAAGAAAGAAAAAATCCTGCCCATTCTTCTGAAATTTAAGTCGGCAGCCCTTGAAAGATCACTGGGAAAAGTCTGTATTTTCTCAGGTTTAACTAAATAATTTATGCATACTTTCACTTTGGCATGATGAAGCAATTTTAGCCTTTAAAACCCACAACTACTCAGGAGGGAAAAGGTCTGGTTCCTGCAACTTAAATAATTTAAGCATCCAGGTGGAAATGCTTTCAGCAGTTCCCCTTTTTGAGACAAAGGAAGAAGACTTCAGAATTTTGAGATACCAAGAATAAAGAATTGATAAAAGATGTACCCTTGGACGTATTTAATTTAGAATGGAAATTCTGCAATCTTTTTTTTAAATGATGTGGACCAGAGTGAGAGAGGAGGAGAAATGTCTGCTCGCCTGCTGTTTATAATAAATGAACACATAGAAAATAATACATCAGCACAGCCCTAAGTCCCGCACACACACACACATATACATATACAAACGTACGCATATACAAATACAAGTATCTACAAAACCTAAGATAATCCTATAGCCCATATCAACCCAAGCCTTAAACATTAGGTAGCTATTAGAGATCTCACAAGAAGCTGTGCTTTAATCCCTGGCTTCCTGATTTATACACGTGTGTATGTCTTTTGATAAATAACTGGGTGTATTAGGACAAATGAGAGCCAAACAAAATGTCACTTCTCTAGGACGGAGGACTGCAAAAAAAGATACTACTGAAATACAAGAGGAGGTTCTGAAATGTAGGAGTCCAGTTTAATATGTGCTCTGAGAACCTGGCCTCTCAGCCTTCTGTCAGACTTCAGAACTGCCATGGGGAAGTCTGTCTTCCCACTTACGGGTCTGTAAGTGACATACTTGTAAAAGAGTGTGTGACTTGGAACGCAGCCCCTGTAGATCTAGAGCACAGTTTAGAGTCAGAAAGTTTTCAGGGTTAAAAAAATTTCCTGCCGTCTTATAAACATACCCCAAAATGTACATAATACCTAGTGCTGTTATTTCTCGTGGGAGAGAAAAACACCCAGCAACTCATACACGAAGCACTTTTTTTTTATATGTATATTTATCACATCCAGATTTGATGGCTCATGCAAAGATGAAAGTCAGCTAAGGTACAAAATAAGGTAACAGAGCTAAAGAGTTGGTTTCCTTTAGAGTTGAGTGTGACAAATTATACAGGAAGGGGGAAAAGAAATCTTGCTATGTTTGTATTTTTGAAAATGAAAGGAGGCTTCATTCCATTAGAGAGGAAAGCGAGCCTTCAGTGCTCATGAATTTTAAGTCTCCAAAACTTTCGACCCTGTGCATCCTGGGCATGCGACTACTGGGTTCCCTCAAGAGAGAGCCTGAAGAAAATCTGAAGAAAGGTAACCCTCGGAGCCAACAGGAAATGTTAAGTTTGGCCAGGGCTGCATAAAAGAAGGTTACTGAAACCAAACAACACGTCCAAAACAAGGTCGCTATGTTATGATGATTTCATTCTGAATGCGATTCTGGATTTGTTTCTGTTGTGGTGGTGCGGTTGAGGGCCACCTACAGTGACATAGGTCAGAGACGTGGACTGGAGAAGAGTGATATTAATGGGTGGGCACATCAGTGCTGTTAGGGGGTGGAAGAAATATTATTCTTGATATAAAGAGGTTGAACAGCATCAGCTAAGGTATGGAATGTGAATGGTGGCCCAGAAAGAGATTGAAGTGGGGGTGGATTGTTGCTTTTTTCTTTTTTTCTTTCATTTCTCTTTTCTCCTTTTTTTTTCTTTTTTTTTTTTCCTCCCCCCCCCCCGCCCCTTTTTGGTCATCCATTGACTTTAATTAAGCCCAGCCAGCCTCTTAAGCATGGGAAACTTGGAGAACTTTTTTGTTTAAAGTGACCTTGTTCCCAGGGTTTTCCCCACAACTTCTCTCAGCTCTGTTGCAAGGATGAATATTCACATTCCTGCTCTGAATCTTAGAACAGGGCACCTGGCATAAACAGAAAATTGTAATCTCATCTGAAGTATAATACTAAGAGTGCTTTTTTTTTTTTTTAAGGAGAAAGAAACCTCTCTCCATAATCCTGCTAGTTATACTTCTTAACTGTATTATTTTAAGTCAATTAATTCAAATTTTAAAATAATGAAATTACTAGCAGAGACTCTAAACTTCTTTTAGTATATTAAATTGGGCAGATTGCTTCTCTCCTTCTAATTATGAATGTTGCAGTTACAAAAGAAACTGTCATTTTGATAGAGCAAAAGACAATCTGTCTGCCAAAAATGTCCAACCATAATTCTAAAAAAAAGTCATCGGCATCAAGAACATGCTACTTTGTTTGATGTACTGTCTTATTGGAAACCTAATTTGCTTTCAACCTCTGAGACAACACATAACATAAGTTTGTGTGACTAATTTTTCTTGGAAATATGAGTAATTAGAATTAGGGGCCATTTTCATAGCAGGAGTGGACAGGTTTTTTAAAAATTCAAAGTAAGTGCTAGAGTTATTTTCTTCGCTTTTTTTTATAGCACTCCTAAAACCAAGTAGAGGGGGGATGCTGAGCTTTGTACTGGATAATGTGAGTCCCCAAGTAAATTGTGAGCGATTGCAAAGTACAGAAAGGTTTATTACCTAAGGTGAGCCCTCCCAGAGCTCCTGGAGTATAAAAGCATTAAGCGTATGTTCTAACAAAGTCATAAAAATCAATAAACAGGAACCCCCCACCTGTGCAATGGCCCCAGTGTTAAGTTTTATACATGTAGTAATAGTGCATATCAATTTTCACCACCCTTCCTACACCAGCTATTACAGGGCCCGCCACCACCGGAGGGACGGCAAGAGCCGCACCATTCATCCATCCCACGGAGTTGTCTACATGCCAGGCCCATTGCATCATTGTCAGTTTTATTCTCTCTGCGACTGGACAAGGCAGCAGCCCTAGCTTCTACACACCCACTCAGTACCGCAACAATTGCAAACTGTGTGCCTCTGTTTAAAGAGTTTACAAGTCCTCCTGAAAGAGAAACAGAACCGTTGCATATTAATGCCCCAGACCCCAGAGGATCACACAATGGAAAGGGGACCGACACGGCGCTGCCGCCGATAGGTGACCTTGGCCAACTGCTGCCGTCTCTGGCTTCTCCACCAAGGTTTAAAAAATAATTGTGCATTCCTGATAAGCCTCCAGATGACCAGGTTTCTCCAGCAACTCGTTAGAACCTGCACGCTCCTCAACGGCCAGAAGATTCGGAAAGCACGGGTCACCGTTCTATTACATGTTCGGCAATGTAGGCTGAACGAGTTGGCCCTAGATAGGCAGTATTTTCACCAAGTTACAGAAATAACTACTAACCTCACACTTACTTCATCAAGGAAATCCTCTCACCCCACTGCCCCATTTTTACCAATAAGGCAGAAAATACCCTTGTATGTGTCACCTTTGTACCACATCCACACTTTGCCATCCATTACTCTATATGGGGTGGGGTGGGGCGGTGGGCAGCAAGCTTATTACAATCCCAGCCACTTGTTGGTTAAAAGGTCCAATAACTTTGAGGGAAATACCTCACTCGGGGCATTCTGGGGGGGGGGGAGCCCTCCTTTTAATTATAATCCAAAGATAACAGCTCTGCAGCGATGAGGAACATTTGAGACGAGCACCTGCATTCAGACACAGGACTTGGGTGATTTTTTTTCTCGTAAATGATTCTATTGGCCACCGGTTTAACAGAGCCTCAAAGACAAAGGTGGCCCTTGGTCATGACTCCTCTTCTACCCTCCCCAGCAAATAAAACCCAAAACAACCCCCCCCCAAAAAAAAACCAACCAGGAGTTTTATCTGTCTGAGGTTGCCTCTGACAGCGCTCACAGCACGGAAGTGCCACTCACGGGTACTTAGAGCTGCATCATTTAGGAGCATAAAAATAGAATAAAGTTGTGCGGCAAATGAGAAATTAGGATATAACTCAAGTGGCGTGCCATGAAACAGGCGAAATGAGGCATCTAAACATTTTTTCAGAACCAAAAACATAAAAAGAAAGAAAACAGAGAGTGCGATTCCGGTGTGACTTCCAGGAGGGTGTGCCTCGAGTCTTCCTTCCATGCCGCCCACCAGAAGAGTCGCTGTGGATATGACGAGGAAATGAGACATTTCTAGCAAATGCAAAGAGAGTGAAGCACTGCAGTTGTGAACAGCTGGCATACAATAGATAATTTAAGGGAAAGTGACCCTCATGTATAATTTTTAACTGAAGAACTGTCAGGCCCCATTAGTTCCAATAGGGCCTGCCAGGACCAAGATCGGTTTATAGGAGTATTGTATTAGCGTAGTTTCTGAGAGAGCAGCATGAACACATAATATGGGGATTCGGTAAATTCAGTGTTTTTAAAAATTGTACACATTATTTGTTATACGGACATCAATGCTCTCTGCCTGTGTGTTCAGAATGAAAAGCCCAATAGGGTAGCAACTGCCATGGTAAACAATTTGTGAAAAGGCCCTTCTGAGCAGTTGTACTACGTTCAAAAGTAACCCCCAAAAGTTAAAAGGAAAAACCAAACCGTGGCTCTCGTACTGATTATTCACCGTGGTACCGAATGCTTATGACTCAAAAGCCCTGAAGGAAATGGGGCAAGCAGCAGAAAAACTATATACACCAATTCACCCGAAGTTCTTGTCAGGAAGTATGGAAATTCCCAGACAGTCGGGGAAGGAGGTAACACGATCTAATCGAGGAATAGATCATGTATGTTTCAAAAGCAATAGCCGAAGTAAATCACACAGAGAGAGAGAGAGAGAAAAGAGGTCACCCCTTCCCCTTTGAGTTGGCCATTCAACTAAGCAAATATGTAGGAAAGCTTTCTCGGCAGCAGGGTTATCTAACTTAAACACACAGGGGAATGACAATGATATACAAGTGGCCTGCTCTGGTTTCAAGGAGTGCCATCTTTACTGAGAGCAGAGTTTCGTGGCAGTGGGAAGGAAATAGTGACTGCTCAGGGAAGGCTTCTTGGAGAAAGGGGGAATGGTGCTGATGAGATACAAAATACTTATTAGCCTAGTGCCTCGTCGTTCGGTTACTGGGGGCTATCTTTAGCATCTGGTGGAGTGCACCATACTTTCTGTTGTTGTGTGATTTGGTGCAGTTTAAAATCATGTTGGCCTTACTTCTCCATCCTTAGAGAGAACGGCTTGCTATCGTCTTGTTGGTATTCTTTGGTGTAAATGTTTCGAGGAAATTTCAGGCACTTATATCCCAAATTAATGGGATTCTTGGCATCCTCCCTCCCTTTTAATGTTGCACTGATGTGGAATTAATCTCTCTATTTAGGTGGTTTGTCTTTGCTACAAATATTAAATAATCAAGTCAACATCTTTATATATTTAAATCTACCATTTTGTTATTTAGAGAGGCAACTATTCACTTCCATAATTATAGCCACTTAAATCAAAGTCTACTAATTAGATAACATAGCTGGGCTTCACAGGTATTATAGAATTTTCTTTACTAGACACTATATTACAATCATTAGCTCAGCTATAAAAGGGTTTAAATACTAATGTATTTTTTAATTTGCTTTATAACCTAAGCAAGCAATCAATGTACATTAATAAGCATAATTGTTTTTTTGGCATCTGTCCATTCATTTGGTCCACCTTGACAGCTCCAGCAAACACATCAGCGGAACTCAGTAACCACAACATGCAAGGAGGAATCGGCAGTGACATCTTCTCAAATACATGTTCTGTGTTAAATTATTTTGATATTGAGAGATTAAAACCTCGGTATCTTGCCATAATGTCCCCCTTACAGATGTTCCAGACAAGGGGTTTGACAGATATTTCCACCGCAAACGCCACTTCCAAGTGGCCATAAAACAAGCCTTAATGAGGTGATAAATGTGTTTACCTTTGATTAGGTGAGCTTCTGGATACAAGGACATGGAGGACCACTTTCCAAGAGTAAATATGTACAGAAAGTGCTGGCCACCACTGCTCTGTCGGGATTCTCGAGGTAAGTAAGCACAGCTGCACCAGAAGCACCTCACTCCCCCTTCAGCTCACTTTTCACGGGCTAATTTGGCTTTGCCAATGGAGGGAGTAACACGTGTGAGAAATTTTTACATCACCTGTGGACCCTGACCATTCTTAGCAAATCCGTTCCGAGATTCTAAGACCCTTGTTCTTATACACCCCGATCGCCGCTCCTCCCATGTTATAGTACAACTGTCTTCCCGCTTTGTCTCTTTCTCAAGAAACTGTGAGGGCTGAGATTTTTGTTCCTCTCATCTCTGTATCCTCTGAGGCTAGCACTGTGCCTTATCCATCGTTGACAGTTACTGGTATCTTCTGAAGGCATGAATTTTGTTATTGTCATTGCCTACAGACGCTAGAGCGATGCTTTGTAATTCTTGTATCTAGACTTATGTATATAAACTTTGATATCCTACTGCCTTTTGCCAAATAGGCCAATCAGCATCCCCCAGAAGCCAATAATACTACCCAATAATACACTCTCTACTCGTTTCTGATGACCTTCCTTAGGGTGACTTTGACATATTCACCACAAAGGTATGGTGGTCTGAGGAGACTGTTATCACTTGGTCCTTGACAACTTCCGAAAACAGTTACTCCGAGCCTCACCAGCAGGCATGTAACTGATAAAAACCGGAAGAAAAATAAGGCCAAAATGGCAGCCTCCCCACACAACTTGCGTGTGTTCTAAAATAAAGAAAATATGAATAAAAGGTAACTTATTCAGTGTCACTCGTACATATTTATAGTTCAAAAATTAGTCAAAGTTTATGTCCTGAGGTTGCACCTACAGGGAGCCAGCTGTGCCTCCTGCATGTGACCTAAGACAGGCCTGGAGCAACAGCTAGATAATTTCTCGCTCATCCTCTACACCGTCGATTGCGGCGGCTTTCTGAGGTGAGAGAAACTGACAGCACTAACTCTCCAGGGCAGAACTTTCCAGTCAAGTGGATCAACGGACTGAAAATCTCTTATGAATAGTCATTAGGCCTTCATTACAAACCCCTCAAAACCCAGTTCTCTTTTCGCAACCAAATGCCTTTTGTCATCTTCACAAGGTGCATCATTTAATTACCAATTGATTTCTTTATATATGACAACATGTCAGATAGCAAAATACAGTGTATCTCCCTCAGGGGGCGAAGTCTGTTAACCATCAGTATGCTGGGTTATGGAATTAGCTGAAAAACAGACATCCTGCATACTGTTTCTTTCTTTTTAGCTACTTTTCCTAACATCTGAGCTTCTTTCTTTTTGTTGTAAAAAGCCAATAAAAGAAAAAAAAAAGGAAGAAAAATGCTAATGAGAATCATGATAGAGTCCTCCCATACCCTGAAACACTTTCAAATTAGTAAGAGTACATTTTAAGCTTCCTCTACATGAAAAATGAATGCCCGGCAACATATAGGGAATATACGGCGAATTCCAAAACACAACTATATAGAGAACGACCACAGCCCATCTTTCTAACATAAGAAAAAAAAAACGTCAAACAATTGTTCTCATTATACCAAGAATTTACTCAGCTTCTGACTTAGCTAATGCAACTGAATCTTCTGCTGCACAACGGCTGCCTGATAATCAAGTCAGTACTGTATTAATAAGCTGAATAATAAGGGAATTTCAAAAATGTACAGGACTATTATACCGTAACAATAAAACCTCAAACGGAGTAAACCAGGGCAGTGCTGAAGGTGGGCGTCGGGAAAGAATGAGAGCAGTGTTGCGGCAATGCACCCCATTGTGTGGTCGTGTAAATGCCTGCTTCTTTCATACACAGAAGCCACATTACATGAGTCCGAAATGTTCTCAGAGCGTCACTGTGACTGGCTGTGCTAGAACCTGGCACCGACGGGTACTGAAAGCTGACATTAAACTGTAGGATGTGCTGCAGGTGTGCAGGCCTGGGAACGTGCTCTAATTACATATTTTCCTGCCGCGCGACAATTAAGGTCGCCAAAATAATTGCCAGTTTCTTAATCCCTCTCTAACAAGACTGACAGAAGGAATGGTTTATTTTTCTCTGGTTGTTTTGAAAGTGTTCTTCAAGATTTTGGTTTTCTATGGAACTGCATAAAACTAATTCTTATGTTCAGATGTGTGATTATACCCATTGTTGGGAGAAAAAAAAAGAAAAAAAAAGGCCTGTCTTGGAATTGTAGTAAAACTAAAAAAAAAAAAAAAAAAAAAAGTAAATTGTATAACTTGGTAGGTGGTTTAAACATTTTTCCTCTTAAAGAAGGTAATTTTTTTCTTTTAAAACCCTGTGTTTCTACCTTCTGAACTGCTCAGATCAAGGGGGATTATTAAACTGTGCTGAGGAAGAAAAACAACAACAAACCAGACCACGGGCAAACACCAACAAAATAGGTGTCTTCCCTTACTTAGCGGTGGTTCTTAACCTTTGGGAAGGTCACACATTAGATCCTTTTAAGAATCTGATTAAGTGCATGGACCCACAGCCCGGGAAGAGGCATCAAGGCGCAAAATGTTACATGCAATTTCTGGTGGCTCCCAGATCCCTTAAAGATCCATTAATGAATCACTGGGAAAGAACCCCAGTCAACTAACAACTACTGCAATTATTTATACACGTCCCTTCATTCTCCCATCCTTTCATCCCCTGAGCCCTCCGACCACCATATGAAGGATACAGTATCTACCACAAGCGTCAGGAACCAAGTTTGTGGGATTTATATTCTTAACTAAAACCCATTTATTTCATTATCATTAGTTGTCAATTTCCCATTTTAGTTGGGCTAATTGGGCAGAGCTGAATCATTTAGTGCATTTTGAGCCAGCTCACTCACTCTTGCCCCCTTTCCTACAAATCAGAAGATAGCAGCGCGTGCTGATTGAGTACTTAGCAGACAAACCCAAGTTATGTCAAGCGCATTACGATTTAACACAAGCTGAATGGTAGGGGCAGCAGATGTAACTAATGGGGTTAGGGAGAGAAGAAGCTCGAGTGGAGAGAGGGGATGGAGGGGAAACAAAAGTGATTGTATCGGTAATAGAGACTTCAAAGGGGAGTAGTTTGGAAGGTTTGGGGGTGGGTGCTGGCAAATGGAAAAAGAGGCACATCTGCCTATAGAGTGGCTGATACAGGAGAGAGGAAAGGCCTGCCAGGAGAAAAAGCAAAGGAGGAGAATCAAAGGCAAGGAAATGGAGAGCTGCAGAAGAAAGGAAGCTTGATTCTATTTATGGAGGTAATGACACCAGGCCTTATACAGTTGGAACTGTCCCAAATTGTCCTGTGTCGAGTGTCCCGTCCATGAGACATCTTGCTAAGTTGGAGACCAAAAGTAACCGTAATGATTTCGTCTTGACGTTTGAAAATAAACCAAATTCATTTTGATGTTTGAAAAATCCTTTTATTACAAGATCAGTATGTGACTTATTTATTAACTGCTTCCCCCTTCTTTTTCTCATCCGTGTTGGATGCTAAAAAACAGGGTTTGGTCAAAACTGGGCTCTCTTAGTAGGCAACTAGAATTTGAGTTTTATAGACAGAAGTGAGGAACAGGCATGCTGTTTCTCATCTTTCATGAGATACTTTTGTTCCTACTTGAGGACGTGGACACTTGAATCCCGATGGTAGTGTGTGTGTGTGGGGGGGAGGGGGCGGGTGTACTGACCATACAACAGGGAGTAGGGAGAGAAGGGTTGGGACCAAATCCATAAATCAGCATCAGGAAGGAGTGCAGGGACCGGAACTGGGCTGTGCCACTAAAAATCATACCCTATTCTGTGGCGCTGTTTCTACCACCACCGGACAATTCTTGTCCTTGCTTACATGGTAAATGCCACTTTGTTTTTTTTTTTTTTTGAGGCCAGCTCGAGCATGTCATTTCTTACAGCTGTGCTGACCTGCCTAAGGACGGGGACTCTCGGCCCCTCCCTGTCCATGAATGGAATCGAGGACTTACCTCCATTCTTACTTGATTTCATTCTATCAGTCATTCAACAAGCATTTATGGCTTTCTTGCACAGTTATGGAATATTAAGTATTTATTAAATATTGAATTTTTTAATATTTGCAATATGTCAGGCTCTGATGCCATCAAGCCATAGTTTCTGACACTGACCTGTGAGGCTCTGTGAGGACTCACTTTTGGAGCCTTGGTGCTAAAGCAGTACCTAGCACCTGGTAAGTAGTTAATATTGGTCAAATATGATAATGAATTGGCCGAATATAAAGTAACTTCCCTGTTGGCAGGTTTATAGTAAAATGCTTCAAGTAAGTGTCAGCTTTTAAAAAATGGTTTTCTCATATAGTAGTATAGTCATTAGCCACATAAGTTTTTCCAATGTTGCAGCTCAGTTCCGGGTTGAATCACAATCCCAGTACAGGTAGCCTTCTCCTGGGTGTGACCCCGGCCACCAGCCACCACCCTGCCTTTCGCAGAGCATGCTAAGTAGGTGTCTGTGGATTCATTTTTGATTGATATAAACGTCGTCAGTCCATCCCGAGCAGCTCACAAACACTGGTGAGACTCTCGTGTGCTGATCTGGGGAGTGCCCACAGACTCCCTGTTTGATACTATTCATATAATTCTACACCTACCCCACACCAGGCTTTTTTCTAACCCAATTTCCTTGACCTGTGTTTTCCTTCTAACCAGACTTCAGAGACAAAAGCAGAGCACTAAATCATTTTCTTAGAAAAACACCATCAGGCTATTTTGGTCATTTGGGCTGTTATTCACACACTGTACCTGAAACGTTATTTTGAGATAAGGTCGCTCACTGTCAAAATTATATTTTTCTCATTATCATTATTACTTCAAAATGATCATTAATTTGCTCTTTGGCTTTCGAAGTGGGAAACATCAAAGAAACCAAAGTTCTCCCTAGTTTAACTTTTCTTGAATAGTAACCGATGTACAAACAAATTACTTGTGCCTTGTAAGAAAGAGCCAAACGTGTCTGCTCATTTGATACATTTTCAAGGGCTACAGTGTGGAAATGAAGCTCTAAGAAGCTCCTGTGTGATCCACAAACAACTTCACGCTATATTACACGTGCATCAGATATGGGGACCAAACCTTCTGAGTTGCAAGCAACGTGCCCTACAGAATGCTTGTCTGGCAATGCCGTAAACAGCTTATTTAAATCGCAAACTTTCCAGCCACCACTTACAGGTGATTTTGAAAGTTCATTACATAAACTAAATAGCTTCATCTCCATACTTTGTTTCTTAAATCATACATACATCATCTCTGAAAGGTGCTATTTAATTTCCCTCTCAAGAGCTCATCAACTGTGTTAATAAATCGCTTTACAGAGTAAAAATGTATCCAAAACACGCAGGAAGCTTAAACAAATATTCCAACTTGAGGGCAAATAATGTTAGAGAGGTGGAGAGGAATTTCCAGGATGAAGTTTTGCCTTGAATAGAGATCACATGAGCAGCATTTTGAAGTCACAACTTTATAGTGTAAGATGATCAAAGCCAAGTATTAATACTTTTTTTATCAGCTCACCTTCTAAACAATATTTCAGTAGATTTCCTTTCACACAGTGATATTTGTAATAAATGTTCTGCCTTTGTTTTAAAGTCAGTCTGTAGAAAGATGACATCAGCTTAGCAAACAATAAAGTGCCTGTAATATTGTCTCCAGAGGGCTGTTACATTTACTTTGTAGCAGTAAAATTCAATTTTCAAAAAACACTACATGAATGATGTTAGGTTATTAACCCTATCATGGCCGTAAAAATATCATCATTGTGTGTAGGATGTAGGTCACTATCTAGAAGCCGTAAGTTGCTTTTTTGTTAAATAATCCATTTAAGCTTCTTTTCTCTCCCCATAGCCTGGGCCGTGTCCCTTCCTTTGGGGAAAAACTATTCCAGCATTTAGTCAGCAGGCTGGAATAAGACCCTTACACTTTGCATTCTGAGGCTCTGTTCTTTTGTTGCCATATAGTTAGACCTCCCCGTCTCGAAGTCATTCACTGCATTTACTTTTTACCGAAGCCTGCCATTCTTGAATTAAAAAATGAGTATACCTTATCAGGTTTTTCAAATGGCAGAGTCATACCTCTCACCCATTTCAGTTCAAGGACAAAAAGGAGGTAAGGATGTGTCCCATTTCAAAGCCTGAGCCACTCTCACATTTCAAGACCTTGAGCACAAGCACTGTATTTCGGGACCCGAATGCGTTTCAGTTGCTCTGCATGAGTAAAAACAGTATATACCTGATAAAAGCGATTAAAATCTCTCACGTTCAGAAAGAAGTGTATTTATCGGCAGCCTATCAGCATGCAAAGAGTTAACCAGTTAAACTTCTACAAACCCCCACAGCAACTTTCCAAAAGCTGACAATAAGTAAAAGAAGTGCTGGTTATCCATTTTTTAAAGGGATGGGATTGGTTTTAGAAGAAAAGGAAAGAGGATCAAACACCTCAATGCAACAAAAGGTTGTGTCAGAAGGCCCTCAATCACAAACCTCCTTCAACAACAGATATTCCAACCTTCCAGAGCAGTTACCCGGGCAGCACTGCTAAAAAGTTCCCTGACATGAAAAGAACAAAAAGCAAAGGGACAGAGGTAGTTATTGTCATGCACACTCCTCTCCCTCTCTCTCTCTTTCTCTCTCTCTTTCTTTTTGGCTCGGGCTTTTCCCTCCCCCACAAAACTTTTGCATAAGCTGTTAGAGAAAAGTGATGGTGTGGCTTGCTGAAAAGAAACCCCCTACTTGTGAGCTACCTCCTAGGTGGTGAGGTAGACCTTGGTGGATTTTCTGTAAGAAACACCTGATGAATGGAGAGATCATTGACGTGACTACTTCAAAAGAGTCATCTGAAATTATAATCATAGCCCTGTAAATATGGTCAACGTTCCCTTGTAAACACTGTTGCTGTTTTTTTAATTGATAGTGTTTTCTTCTCAGACAAATTCTGTCTTCAGTGCGCAGTGGATGTAAGTTATTTGCATTTTCTGTGTCGGGTCTTAGAGGTATCTTAACAGCATGTATGAATTTTCCACTAAAATGTAAATTATTAACAAGTCAGAGTTTTCATTTGTTTTATCTCCTGATGTGAGATCTAAATAAGTATGTGGATCACTTAAAATTCTTACCATTTCTCTGCTTTCTGAGAAATAAATCTCATGCATACTGCACAATATATTTTTTTACGCATGTTTCCATGTAATGGGAAGAACAAACTAATTTGAGGGGGAATGCTATATGTTTCCTGGAGTCTTAGCCGTATGAGCCAAGAGTATTAACCCAAAGGAGGGCCTGGTCATGTTTTCTTCATCGTAATCATCATCATCATAATGTTTGCCATCGTCTTCATAATCATCCTCACAAAGCATCATTTAAGGTTTCACCATCACTTGGTTGGTACCAGTCACATTCAATTAACTTTGTCCTTGATTTGTAAGACATAATCTACTGATGGAACCAGATTAAAGGAACTCAGTTGTGCTGTCATCAAAATTTACATGTAAGGATAAAGGAGCACACAGTGTGAGGGTGACTGAAGGTGTGTGATTGAGTAGTTGTCCTTTGAGAACACCAACAAACATTTAAATGGAGCTTACTAGGTGCCAGCAGTGTTTGACGTCATTCGCCTTTTTTTTCTTTCACAATAACCCATTTTATAGATGAGGGAACTGACGCTTAACGGGTGTTAGGTCACTTGTCCAATGTCATAGGTAGCAAGTGGTAGAGCTGAGGTTCTGAACTTGGACTCATTCTCACTGACCACACTTTGCCACACCAGAATGGAGGGAAGGCAGGGAAGGACTAACGAAAGATCCAAAGTTTCCGGATCTGCCACACAGCAGTACAGATCAGGGATGGGAACAGCATAGCAGAGTTGCTGAAGCAATGAGAGAAATGACTGGATAAAGAAAAGATGGGCTTACTTTGGAAAAGAAAGAAAAAAGCTGGGTGCCATTAGGAGAGGGTTGGATGAAGAGGTGAGACCCAGAAAGGGAGCAACAGAACGAGTCTAGAGAGCAGTCGGAGGTCTCAGTGGTGCCCAAAGAAAATGATGGACTGGTTAAAGGTACGGACAGAGGAGAGCAAGTTCATCAGTGGTAAATTAAGCTGTGGCTTGATATGCTCTTACGGTTGGAGAGACAGAAGAAGGCCGCAAATTCCCAGTGGGCCAAGGCCAAAGCCAAAGCCTAGACCAAGACCACAACTATGAGAATGAAGAGGAAGGGGGTGGATTCAGGAAATGTTGGCCAAAAAAAAAAAAAAAGGGGGGGAGAAAAAGTGGCAATGGTTGCTAACAGACTGGATGTGGGGAGTGAGAAAGGCAGCGGGTGAGACAGAAATAACCCTGGGGTTCCCGGATGGGAGGTGACGATAGGCTGGAGGTTCCCACTGCATTGGGAAATGGGGCAGATAGGGAGCATGAGTTGCTTTTTGCCTTGTTATTTAATTTACCAAGGCCAATGTCAGTAAGTTTTGAGGTCTCTTGTGGGAAGAGAGCTATGTGGTCCTAAAGCTGGTTTCACCGGTGAATACCTTGACCTTTCTAAGAGAGGTCAGTGGTCTACGAGCTGGACTATCGAGGGGGAGGCTGTCAGGTGTGCAGGAATCGGATGGGGAGGCCTGGATGCTGGACTGCTAAAGAACAGAATGTGCACATGAGGAATGTCAAGAAAATGATCTAGCGGCAGAGGTGCAGGGCTGTTACAGAGGTGTGGGTAAATGAAGCATTATTTATTCTAGTGTGGAGCAGAGAGAAACAGCCTAAGAAAATCCTTCAACCTAAGTAATGGCCACTATCTCATACCTTGGCTTTATCTGCTGTAGGTAGAACAGCCTCATTTAAACTTAGGCAAAGAAAACTAAATTAAAAAATAAATTAGGATACATGCATACAAAATGGTACAGCATCATTCTTTTACTTCCTGGGGGTCAAATATTTTGCTAATGAATCATTCAGTTTTCCCAAGTACTGTTTCTAGTAAATCAGAGTGATTCTATAAAATATTCTTTTTTTTTTTTTTTTAATTCTCCCCAATGCCTCTTCCTGGGTTCACCAGTGTTTACAAACATCTAGCCCTGTGAATAGCCTTGCCTGGCCAGTTGTGAACAGTGAACTGCCTTAATGCAGAACGCTGGAAAAGGAGGGTATTATTTCAGCTGGGAAAGAAGCAGAGCCCTGGGATGAGACTGACTGATTCAGACCAGATGGGTGGCCACACATAGGTGCGACAAAAATAGAAACACATTGCAGACATTCCAGGCACTGTCCTCCCATGGACAGGAGGTGGGTCGCTCCCTTATCTACCTCCTAATGTGCTCGCCAATCAAAGAATGTTAAGGATGCCAACTAACTCTTCTCCTTCATGTTAGCAGCCTGGCCGGTCACATGGCATCAGGGTTTAAATTCCATTTAAAAAGTAAAATGACCATTGTCCAGGTTTCCCTCCATGTAAAGCCAAAACAAAACATTTCATCTAGTGCCTGCATAGGTTCTTTTAAGTTCCTCTTCCACACGAAAACTACCATGCCAGAAACTTTCTCTGACTGTTACCTCCCAGATACAGTGTATTTAAAAGTGACACCAGTGTTGTAATCATTGACTAGATTTTACTTCATAGGGCCTCAAAGACGACCATATGGTAACTGAGGGTTCTAACCCCATTACTGGCATTTGAACCAAAAGTTTCCAAAGCCCTAGGACTCTCTACTAGAAAAAGGTAGGACCTCACCTTAGATAACCATTAGCTCTCCATTTCTTTTGAGTCACCATTTGATGTTTAAGACTTCTTGTGGACTATCTGGGCTCTCACGTCAATAAGTTAGTGACTCTTGAGTTTATAAACTAAAGTAAGGGCTTATTAGCTTGACGATATTGGGAAAAAGAAACACAACATTCTCATTTATTACAAGAATTACTTTCTTACTTGAAAGGAAACTCAACGAGCATGGGAAATTTTCTATCATTCAAAACTGAAGTGTAGAAATTATGCACAAATTTGAATATTTATCAAAATTAAAGGAAACTCCCAAAGCTTCTTGTACGATAATATAAAACCCAGAGAAATGGTAAGCATTCAATAGCAGCCCTGTGGCATTTAAACGAGTCTGGGAGAGGCTTTATCATAAGAAGAGGAAGGTTTTCTCACCCTCTACCTCAAATGTCCTGCCCTGTTTTGTCCCAGCGTGAAGTTGGAGTTTATGTGTTCTCACAGAGGACTAAAACTATTACCTACTTGCTATAAACCTTCTCAGATTTCATTGCTGTGGGTTAATCTGTAGGTTCTCCTTGACATCCCCCGTTGTCTCCCACACTCACTGTGAAGTTTACATGTACCTACCACCTGAAAGGCAAGGCAGACCACTGTGCTCCCTTTTACCTCTATCTGCAACTAAAAAAGTAATTCCTCAGATAGAATTTTGAGCCAATGACACATAAAGGGAATTCTTAGGTTAGTTTAAAAGCTACACATATAGGTCATTTTTCTTTCCACAAATGGCTGGCCCATGGCTGTCATGACACCCATCTGGAATTAAGATTCTATGGAAGACTTTCGTCATGAAAGTAGTTATTTGTTTTTTGTGTGTCATGGCAATTCCTAGAAGTAATGTACTGGTGATACACAGCTCTTGAATTTAGTCTACCAGTAGGCTGCCTCCTTTAAAAAAAAAAAAAAAAAAAGTGATTCCTGTGCAGGTGGAGATTAGCATATGAAAAATGCTTTTAATTTTGTCCACTCTCAGACTTACCTATCTGTCAAACCCATACGTGTGACAGCAGTTGGGTTCAACTTATCTCTGCTTTACCACCTCAAGAGCAGGTTTTAAACAGTGCAGGGGCTGTTAGTTATTTGTAAGCCGAGTTCATTTAGCTCCCTTTCTCAAAACAAACCCAATAAAATACAGAGACCAAACTGCCAGTTCGGTTTCCGGATATCAGAAATAAAAATGATCATCTCCATGAATCTGTGAAAATGACTTCCTTTGACAGAAGGACATAAAGCAGCCCGCGCAAACTGTCTCGTGACAGCTACTTCGTGGGATCCCTCGGGTTCTTTCCATGTGAAACTTCGTTTGCATAGTGCTCTTCTATAGTGATATTTTCTTTTTTCTTTTTCTTTTTTTTAGATTTTATTTATTTATTTGACAGAGAGAGAGAGATCACGAGTAGGCAGAAAGGCAGGCAGAGAGAGAGGGGGAAGCAGGCTCCTCACTGAGCAGAGAGCCTGATGCGGGGCTCGATCCCAGGACTCTGAGATCATGACCTGAGCTGAAGGCAGAGGCTTTAACCCACTGAGCCACCCAGGTGCCCCTATAGTGATATTTTCTATAGGCTATTTTTTTCTGTTATCTTTTCTCTCTCAAAATCTCACCTGCCTAATTTTGCAGTTCTCATTTGCGCTCTTTGATTTGTGCCAACCGTGGCTCAAGGCTTCACAGAATTAAGTGAAATGAGACGCCCCAGTGTTGGCGTGGCCGTGGATCTCTTATGGCTTCATCCTTCACTGACTGACAGGATTCCCACAGGGCAGTACCTATCGTGAAGTGGGACTCAAGGGGTTAACGTGGGCCGAATCTCAAAATAGACCTCCAACTCAGCACACCTACTCAGTTATAAAGAATGAGCAGTAAATATGTGCATGCAAATTCTGTTTATGTTAAAGATCACTGAAGTTACAGTGGAAAACTAGAATGCTCTTTCTCACCATTCGACCTCGAAGAAGATCAAGAACACCAGGCACCTTGCACTCTTCAAAGGGACCGAGCTGAGGGTCGCACCTGAAACAACTTTTCCCTACCACCTACAGCCCCGAGACTGGAACGGGAAGAAAGCTCTCCTAGGAAAATAAACTAGCTCCGTCTTCTCTCAATTAGCTAACTTCTCTACATTTTACTAGTTTTCTTGTTTTACCAAGTTCCTGGGCATTCAGCCGTCACAGCTCAGACAATGCCCTCGAAATGATTTCATGTATTGAAAATAAAAATTCTTCACTGCGTTAATCAGATGTCTTAATGAATGGGCAGACATGGGCAGGCTGAGCATTTCATGTGCTGTCTGCTCATTTCACACCGCCTCCCCAAAATCAAAATTCTCCTGTTTTGGACAGTCAGAGGTGAGTGGACAACAGCCAGATGCGACTTTCAAACTTAATCTGCTCCGTGCATTTAAAAGCGTTCACGGGGGCAATGGAACAAAATTTATATATTATCTACTATCTCGGGTAAATATTGGTCTTAATAATAAACTGTCTGGGAGATGTATGAAACCTGTTCTCTCTCCTATTGATGTTTTACTGGCCATAAGGGCTAAGGCCCTACTCTATTTTAAATTTAACTCCATGAAAATGGGCAGTCCCCAAGAAAATGCTAACACAATTCCAGATAAAATATACTGTTGTGAGGCTGAAAAGTGCATGCAAAGCAAGCTGCATTATTAGAATGTTTAAATATTAATTATACCGCTGTGTAGTAAAGATGATCAAGTATGAGTGTCAACTAATTTTCTAAAAGCTGCAACATTTACTTTCATCTAAACTTCCTTTGTTAAACTAAAACTAAAAGCCCAGCAAGTTTAGTCTACTTGAGTGTGTTTATTTTTATTGGTTTCTGCATAATTTTTTTCTACCATAAACCAACTTTAACCCCTTTTCTGTAATCTCTGCCAGTATAACTCCAATAGCACATCATAAAATTCCTATAATTCTTCAAAGCCACGGAGTTGGAGAGGAAAGTCTTGGGCATTTTGTAACAAACGCCAGCTACAAGCCTCAGCCAATTATATTTAACTCTTACGAACCTTCTGTGTGTGTGTGAGTGTGTGTGTGTGTGTGTGGATAAACTTAGAGACCCATGCTGCGTGGTCACTTTCATTTCCATGGGAAGCATCCTCCGTTTGCCTTTGAGTGTGAAGCCAGTTCTATTTTGTGAGGGATACAGTGGTGGAGGTAGGACCAGGCTCTAGGAGCGGAGGAGTCTAGGCTGACAGATGGGGAGACAGATGTACCGAGCCACATAAAATCAGAGAGACTTCTTACCTTATGCAGAAGCCTTTGCCGGTGGAGGCGAGGTGGGCTGAAAAGTGGCCATTTAAATGAACTCTGGGGATGGAGGAGTTAAGCAGAACCAGTGCTACTTTCCCTCTTGTTTCTTTTCCTAATCTATTGCCCTCTTAGATTCTCAAACAGCTACTAGACGCGGGCAGGAGAATCACTTTGAGATTCTTAAGAAGAGACAAAGGAAGAGCATGTGTGTGGAGAGAGACGCTCGGGTTTCATCCCGTCACCCATGGATGCCCAGCCAGGGTTTCCCACCTGAGACAGATTGCGACGCGTGTTCGGCTCACTCATGCACGAGAAGCAATACACAAGTTCAGTGTAAAGCCACTTTAAAAGCTCATCGGGTGCATACTTTGCTTGTACAAAATACCTTATTCATGACGGAGCAGTGAGGGCCTAGGTAATTACTTGAATCAAGGTGGCCTCAGAAGTGTTTAAATCTACAAGGACACTTAGAGCATGAATAATGCAAAATCATTTGCATCTAAATTTTTTAAGTGTTCTTTATTCAAAAACTAAAATGCAGTTCCGATTAAAGTTTGATGAGTGAAAGCTGAGCACTTCGTACCCACTGTGAACCGTCTCCTATATGTGAAAATTATTTCAGACACTGGTGAAGGGACAAAAGAGTTTGGTTTCTTTTTTTTTTTTTTTCCTTTTAATTTAAGTTGTGATTAAGTCGTGCTGCTTTTGAGCCTAACTTTCTTTAGGTTTTGTGGTAGCCATCGAGGTAATTCCTGAGCTCGCTTAGCAGATACAAGTCCAAATTCAATCCAGCCCCTTAGGAAACACAATGAAAACACTTACTTTCGTAGACCCAGTAATTTGCCAAACAGAATAACATTTGCATTCAAAGCTAATGCAGTGCAACTTTCCTTCTTTTTCTCTCACCTAAAATATTTTATTCAAATTAGTCTTCTTTTGGAATCACTAGACTCAAAACATCTCTATTCTTGCAAAAGCTCAGAATTCCTCATTTTCTCCTTATTTGATTTATACTGCTGTGTGAATATACATTATTTAATATGTTACCAGCAAATTTTCAGTGAAAAGCTAAGTAGTGTCAATATGTTAACCCATACTTTTTTAGGGAAACAAAATTGAAAAGCTAAAAAATCAATCGAGAACCCAAAGGCAACTTTGTTACAATAACATATAAAAATGTTTCCCACCTTAAAATGGCTTTTCTTCATGAGTTTTCTAAAGTTCAACATTTTGAAGACTATTTCAAAGGCGTGCTGTAAGTAAGATTGAATTACAATATTGCTCATTTACAGATATTTTTGTCAGAGGTTTAGAAAAGGGAAGTCAATTATTTAAAAATAAGTTTTATTTTGCTAAATTTCTACCATCTATGATCACTCGGGCCACATAACCTGTCTTGGAATTTCAAAACGTTTGCATTTCATTTAATTCTGTGAACATTTGAGAAACCACAGTTTAAGAAACTGCCCATTGTTTCCTGGATGCTTTTGCCATGTGGTGGGGAAGCTCTCCTGGCCCTTCTTTTCTACCTGAGATAAAAGTGAAGTTCAAAAAAAAAAAAAAAAAGTGAAGTTCAATTAGGAAACAGGCCTCTCTTGTCTAGTTCACAGGAAGCCCTAATGGCTGTGTGGACAAGGACAGTTGGAATGTGGGTAGAAAAGGTGTAGAAGTCCACTAGGCAAGCAGCAGAACTGACCTATCAAGCGAATTTTCAAGGTAGGCCCACTCTGCAACCCATAGCACCTCAACTTTAAAGGCCCTTGCAAAGGAAAATTATTTTCCTGCCCTAGCCCTTATAAAGTATAGACTACCAATTTATTGCATGCACCAAAGCAGGCTTGCACTTTATTGGAATTTTAGATGAGTGTGTTTGCCACACTCTTGGTGAGTGGGTATGCTTTTTTTTTTTTTTTTGAACAATGAAAACATTTTTAAACTCATTGAACAAAGATTTCCCCAGCAACAGACCCCCTGCTCAGCAGGTCACCTATCTTTGCGACAGTTTTTCTTTTCCCACGCTAACCCCAGGGCTCATTTGCATAAGGTCTCTGTTGTGACAATTAGTTTCAGGTGAGCTGATTTCTATGCCGCTAGCCCAAGACGATGCACAAGCCCTGGGCCTCCCTGATCCTGGTCCTAATTGCGACTGACTGGCACCAGACACAATCATCCTCTTGATTCAGCAAATTGTCCTGCTAGTAGCTTGTTGTGACCCCGCAAAGCACAAATCATATCATGTCAGTCCAGCCTAGTAAACAACGAATAAAATACACTCGGAATGAGCATAATAATGTCGTTTCCATATTTTAGGCAGAGTTGACTAAATGAATGCAAATGAAAGCAAAAAAAAAATTTTTTTTTTTTTTGGTTGAGAGTGGTATTGTGGCTCCCCGGAACAACTTTTTCAGAAAATGGGACTGCCCCCATATTTAAATTCCGTGGCTCTATAACCCTGTCACCTGGGAGAAAGTCCCCAGGTAAAATAACTGACTGCTTTCAAATTTCTCTTAGCTTTGTTGTTGTGGAAATAAGTAATATGCTCTTTCATCATCTCTGAAGCTACGGGGTACATCAATATGCACATTAGCTGGGTTCCCAGTAGTCGCTACTAGACAGAGAAGCATTCGGAGCCAATGAGATTTCACATCTCTGCATAAGCAACCCAAGTTAAGGAAGGACTTTCCTTAATTCTAAGAAGCAGGGGGGTGGGTGGGGAGAGATAAGTGTGCATTAAGAGGATGTTTAAGGATAATGATTGTTCTTAAAACATGGCCTCCCCCACCCCTACTGTCTGCAGTCCTGAACTTAACTGTATTAGGTTCCAGGTCTTATAAATTCTTTCTATCCTGAGTCAAGAATCGTTTGCCATCCTGTTGTCATATTCAGCTACCTACCTGTCATCTCTATTTTCTCCATATGCTAAAGGTTAAAAAAAAAATGAACAAGTCCACTTAAGTGTTCCATAAGCCACTTAGCTATGTTTCCCACTCCTATAAAATAGGTATTGTCGTTACTAAGGCATTTTTTTTTCTTTTCTTCAGGGGATTGTACATAAGCATTTGTTTTCATGACATGGAAGAGGTCTCCATTCATATCCTGGCTAGACCTAAAAAAAGTTTTTCAAACAGATAACTATGATTTTAGGAATTTTGTATCTTTTTTTTTAAATATTTATTTAAATATTTTATTTATTTATTTGACAGAGAGAGAGCGATCACAAGTAGGTAGAGAGGCAGGCAGAGAGAGAGAGGGGGAAGCAGGCTTCCTGCCGAGCAGAGAGCCCTAGGCGGGGCTCGATCCCAGGACCCTGAGATCATGCCCTGAGCCTAAGGCAGAGGCTTTAACCCACTGAGCCACCCAGGCGCCCCAGGAATTTTGTATCTTATTTCAAACTGGTTTCTGACAAATACAGAGTTACTTGTTAGTACGGCTACCCAGTGATTTGTACGGCTACCCAGTGATTTTCCTTTTTTTTAGGCACTTCTATCTTTGAGGTGAAGATCTTAGAAAGGGGCCAGGGATTATGGAGGGGAAAAAAAGAAAGAAGAGAAAGGAAGAGGAAAAAAGTAAAGGAAGAAGGAAAAAAGAGATTAAACTGAGTACTGAAGAGAATTGCTTTAAGTTCTTATGAAAGAATTTTTTTTTTTTTTTTTTTTTTTTGCATGTGTGGCAGAGGGATTGTCTACCCACCTTCAGGGAAACTAACCCTCCATGGGGCTCTTACTTCCTGGGTTCCCTGGGTTGTACCACCCACTCTTGAGGGGCCCATATTGCAGGGGCCTGAGCATACGGTCCAGGGTGTGCCTGGAGAGGCAGAGTACTAATTTCCTCCTGTTTCTTATGTCTGTTATGATTTTTTAACTCCATTTTCACAGTGATATGAAAATTGTATGGCCAAAGGCTTTACATTATTTAATTAAAGAGGAAGACTAGAAATAGTTGGGGTAGAGGAGGCATCTAAATTCTAGAACCCCATGGAGTACGCTTTTAGATCATTCAGAGCAAGAAAGTATTTGAGTCTAGATAAATGAGTGTGTAGTATCAAGAAAAGGATTGTTGAGTGTGGGGCTCCTGGGTGGCTCAGTCAGTGAAGCGTCTGACTTCATTTGGGCTCAGGTCAAAATCTCAGGGTTGTGGGATCGAGCCCCACTGGGTGTGCTGCCTGCTTGACATTCTCTCTCTGCCCCCCTCCTCATTGTCTCTCCCTCTCTAAAAAAAAGAAAGAAAGAAAAAAGAATCGTTGAAGGATCTACAAAACAAAAATAATCTATAACAATATATAATATTATAATATATACATATATAATAATATGATTATTATTATATAATATATAAATATATAACATATATTAATATATAAATATATTATATAACATAAATATTATATAATATTAATTATAATTAATACAATATTATATAGTTATATAATATATAATAATAATATAAGGATCTATAACAAAAATAATTTTGTTATAAAATACAATCTATAAAAAGTAGATGAAAAATCTGTAAGTCAAACTAAAAACTCTTAAGCATAAGCAATATAAATCAATATCTAGAGTATGTTTTGCCATAAATGGACGTAATTCCCACTTCATATGAATTATGAATTTGTTAAAAAAAAAACAGTTTCAAGACCAGTTATGACCTCTAGCACCATTGCCACACTTGCCTGTGATGCTGTGTCCTTCAGATGGATAGATAACCATCAGGGTTATCTCACCTTGCAGAAGATTTGAAAAAGTAAAAAGTGGCTCTTTTTTGTAAATTCCTCTCCCATGTGAATTGATCATACTGGTAGAATATGAATATGTGAAATAAAGTAGAGTCCCAGTTATGGAAAAGAAAAACCAATACCATAGACTTAAATGAAAAAACACAATGCCTCATTCTTACTATCCATGCTTTTAGCCCCATAACTGATTCACTGCCTTCTCTGTTTCCCACTTTCCTCTTGCCACTTTTATCTCTATCACCCTGGGGGCTTGGTCCCCTCCCAAAAGAGCTTAAATTCCTTCCTTCTTTCCTTCTTTCCTTCTTTCTTTCCTTCCTTCCTTCCTTCCTTCCGCCCTCCCTCCCTCCCTCCCTCCTTCCCTCCCTTCCTTCCCTCACTTTCCCTCCCTTCCTCTCTCCCTTCCTTCCTTCCTTCCTTCCCTCCTTCCTTCCAGTTCCTTCACGAATGCCTCCCTTTTCTACATTATTGCAATTTGCTGTGGTCCCAGTCATGCTTTCCAAAGTCATTTCATTTTCTACCTCCAGCTACCATGCCCTCTTTTCTTTTAATCATTTCTCTACCTACCTCTTGAAATCCAAAGACTTCTCTTACTAATTTCTATTCTTTCCTTCTAACCATGTGAATTTCCTTTCTTGTAATTCAAACTTCTTGATTCTGTCTTCACAGAGTTTCGTGATTAAAATTTATTTTCCTTTCAGCTTCTGAATTCCTAAAAACATCCCTTTCTGTGTTTCCATATTTAACCACCTTCCCCTCTCCTCAAGTCTGCTCAGATTTCTGGCCTAAAGGTTTTTCTTCCACACTTCCTAATTGTTGCTTCCTCTCTAGAATTTCCCATTTCTCTCCTACCTCTGTCCTGAGGGGTTTCACTTCTTAAATTACTACGCAGTCTTCTTATCCTGTATTTCTTCTTATATTTCTTCTCATCTTTCCATAATCTCCATTTTCTATCCTCTACTCCATTATTTTACAGTTAATTCCCCTAACCTTTTACCTTCCTCATTTATTTTTTGCCCCCCTCTCTTTACTCTGTATGATTATTTCATTCTAAAACTTTGATCTTAAATTATTCCCTACACTGCTTATGAATTGTGTTTTTTTACGCCCTAGTTTCCCCTAATGAAAATCCAGGATTCACCTAAGAATAGCTACCAAAAAGATTTTTCATCCAACTTAGGAAACATTGAGACAATTCTGCTCATTCATGAGGGAAAAAGAAATCATTGTTTAGGTAAGATTATCTACCTACATACCTACCTACCTACCTGCCTACCTATGCATCCAGTCATCCATCCATCCATCCATCCATCCATCCATCCATCCATCCATCCATCCATCTTAGACACACAGCTATAACATGGAAAGCACTGAATGCAGAGCCAGAAGCTATAGGCTTGACTACCGGGTCTTTCACACATTAAATAGTAGGCCAATTTTCCAATAGTCATCAGATTTTTCTGAGTCTGTCACTCCTTGTTCGTGTTCCCTCTCTTTCTCCTGCTAGAGTTTTTGTGAAGATCAAATGAGATATTTCTGCCAAAGCACCTTGGACAATATGAACACTCTATAACCATTAGTTGCAAATATTATCCTTTGTGTTCAAACTGGATATATCTGGGAAAATCGTTTATAAAAATATGACTTTCTAAATCAAGGATATTTCTTTACTTTTGAACAAGACCAAATAGTTCCTAGGCCTACATAATTCGCTTGCAATTATGTGAACAGAAAAAGTTCATAAACCCAATATTCAGAAAGAAGATCAGAGATGTTGGTTTAGTGGGAGATGTGAAAAATGCTATGTTAACTGAAGGAGCCTATATTATTTGCTTTAGGTTTTAAAAAATCAATTTTGGGATAATTTACAAAATAGTTATATAGTTTGCTGGGTAGACAATTGTTAGAGGCCAAACCTTTCCTGTGACTACCTTCAAGGCCACATTTTCTGAGCTATATCTGCCTCCATCATCGGATTTCAAAGTAAGAGTTTGTTCCAGATAGGGCTGACTTATTTAAATTTTCCAACTTTTTTTTTTTTTTAAGATTTTATTTATTTATTTGACACAGAGAGAGAGATTACAAGTAGGCAGAGAGGCAGGCAGAGAGAGAGGGGGAAGCAGGCTCCCCACCAAGCAGAGAGCTGGATGCAGGGCTCGATCCCAGGACCCTGAGATCATGACCTGAGCCGAAGGCAGAGGCTTTAACCCACTGAGCCACCCAGGCGTCCCTAAATTTTCCAACTTTTATCTGATGCTGATTATACAGACAAATACCTTAGCATTCTACCGTGGATGTAGAAACCACTAAGGAGTCAGTGTATGTTGTATGGTGAGGCATGTCAGATTTAGAATTATAGAGATGGAGGCAGGAAGGAATCCTGGAAAGGACTGGGGATCACACACACCGATGTCTACACAGACCATGCAGGTGAAGGAGGTCGGCTGATACTGCTGTCAGGGATCCAGAGAAATTTCCTCTTTCTCTGCAGCCATGCAGGCCAGAGATGTCAGATCTTCTAAGTTCTCTAGAAGAGCTGAAAATCATAACTTTTGAGTGATTTTCCCAATTTTTAAATATTGGCAACCAATTCAAATGTGTCTGAAATACTTCCTGAGCCAAACCAAACACATCTGTCAGCCACCCGTTCACAACCTCTGTCCAATCTCTGCACGTTACAGCTAGGGACACGAGGCCCAACGAGGTGCTGGTGCTGACCACGCCGCCGCTGGACGGCAAGGCTGGCAGGACCAGAAGTCCGAGTGTCCTGAATCAAGTCCAGGACTCCTCTTCTTCTACCAGGTTGTGATCCCAGAACTGCACAGATCAGTCGGCCTCCTAGAATAGAAACTAGTAGAAGACATGTAGTGTAATCACCGCAAACTCTTCCTTACCACCGCTGCTCCTGCTGGCCAACCTAAATGTGGAGAAGGTGGATGCAGACAATGGGGCCAGATACACAGGCCTTTTCATTCCTTCCTGGTGGCCCTCCCTCCTATCTTCTCCTCTACTGACTCTCTGCCACCGACTCTTCTCCCCACACTCTCTATTGTGTCAACAGAGGCTTGGCTTACCTTTGAAAGGGGCTGGAATGGGAACCCACTTAATGCCGGGCTAATGTCAATACCAGGCGAAATATTTTCGGGGTGCTCTGCCCTGTCTGTATTAGAATTATGAGAACGCCTCACCTAAGAAGCTACCGTCCAATCCTTCCAAAAAACACAGAAGCAGTAAAACCAGAGTCTTGAGTTCAGAACATGTGGCTCCATAGTCCAGTAAGTGAGCACTTAGGTGTACTGGATTTCCTGATTCTACCACACTCACCTCCTGGCATATACACCAGTTACGACCTGAAACTTCAGAGTAGAGAATCATTTGGCTTAAAAATAAGACATCGTGTCAGGTTGGATCTTGAGAGAAAACTATCAACAGCATTCAAAACAGCATCCTGTCCCTAATTTGGAATCAGAAGACCAGGATTCAAATCCTGGTTCTGCCAGTTGTGTTTCAATGTCTACCCAACAAGGGAAGCCTAAAGATGAGAAGAGTTGAAATCTCCAGTTCCTTCCAAGTTCTAAAAATACATGAATGCTCTCTAGGGAAAATATTTTGGAAAATTAAATATACATGTCAGATTATGCAGTGATTTTAAAACACAAAGGATGTACAGATAAGCACTAATTAGTGTTATCATTTAAGTCCAAATATTTAAAACTGCATGAGACATTTTCAGAACCAAAAAGCTGCTAGGATCCTTTTTTTTTTTTTTTTTTTTTTAATAAATTTGGGCTGTGTGAATATGTATCTTTTCTTACCTATGCCAGGGTTTGGATGAATAGGAAAAAGCCAAATACTTAGAGAATTAATCAGTTGAGGTATTCTTTTATGATATAAACTAGTTCAAGAGACCGTAATATCAGTCACTACTTTCTCTCTCCTGTTCCCTTTTATTTAGCTTAGGGAGGTAAAAAAAGGAATCAATAATTTAAACCCTCTGCCCCAAAGAGGAAAAAGTGTTTTTGAGTTAATGCAATTTTCCAAAATCTCCGAGTTTTTCAGGCTTTGTCTTTTACCCACACTAACATATATCTCTACCTTATGACGTAAGAGGCACTGCAGATGAGCCTAGAAATCTGACTGTGAAGTTTGAGATACCTCATCTGAGTTTATAAAACTTTCACAGTTGGCTCAGTTGGCTCAAAAGGACTCTTGGGGAAAAAAAAACGACACAAACAACAAATAAAACACGTTTCCTGAAGAGATTCCTTTGTTATATTTATATCTCTCCTCTGACAAAAACTTGCACATGATCACAAAAATGTAGATTTTTTTTAAGCCTTTGTTTTTGGTCTACATGAAAAACAGGTATTTCTACAAGCATGGAGGAAAAAATGTCAAATAAGATCCAAAAAGATTTTTTTTGAAAGAAATAATATAATGTATTTTCCCAATTGCTTTTTTATAAAATAAGAGAAGGGCCATTCAAGTGGAACTTAGCAATTAATTTTAACCACTCCTTATTTCCATGTGTGTTCTTTTTAAAACTAAAACTACCTTGATCATGGTTTTGATTACGAATCCTGAAAACAATTATGGAAATGATCTTTAATATAATAATATATTTTACTGAATGTCTCAGCTTTTTCATTCCAACAACTGAAACAGAGACAATTCTTTGCATGTTGAAATGTGTAATTATCATGTATCCAAAAGGGAGGGTGTAATTTTCACATCTGATTACAAGGGAAGAGTGTAAGCGAAGCTGCCTGGGTAAGCTTACGCTTGTTTACAAAGAGCACTACCTTTGATATTAAAAACTCAAAACATACAAAACACTAAGAAAAATCAAGATTAACGTGAACAAAACTAAACAAAAAGCTAAGTATTTTTCTTGGCCCCACCACAAAAATAAAGTCAGTTCTTCTGAACTTGTATTGGTTGACTTATTTCTGATGATTCTAAGACTCAAACATTATTTTGTAGCCTTGCTGGTGACTGTGCTATTAAAGGTTAGGAAGCTCAAGCACTAGATTTAATTCACGAGGAAACTTCAAATTCTTGCTATCCTTATAAACCTACGTGGTCAATTTAACCTAGAGAATGATTTTTGTCTCAATAGAACACACTTTCCTAAATACAATAAATGTTTGCAAGATATGTAGTTTTTATTTCCTTATTTTCCTGCCTTTTTTTTTTTTTAACTTCTGATTTACTTTTGATAAGATCAACTTCTGCTCATGTGAACTTATGTTTTGGACATGTAGGCAGAGATAATATCAAGGAAAGCCAGAGCTGTGATGGTAGCTACCACTTAGCAATAAGATTAAAGATGGATACAAGATCACACAACAGGTAGGAAAAAAAGAAACTGCCTTGACAGCCAACACATGTTAGGAACACTTTCATATGATATATAATTATGATCACTGAGCGATTGTGGCAGGTTTTGAAAAGCTTAAGAAGGCTGATACTGGTATTAAGTATACTCTATATTCCTATTGCATCCCTTAAAACAAGCAGAAAAGGAAAACAAAGAGAAGGAAAAAAGGAGAAACGTAAAGAAATCGATTTAAGAATGGAAGATACAAACCTACATGCTAAATGGAACCCACTAAAATGTACTGTCTATGCAGCTTTACAATTACATAGAAAGCAATGAGTTTGTTAGAAAGCTATTAAGTTATCTAAGTTTTCAAATGTAGCACTAATGGTAAAGCTGATTTCTGGTATATTTCAGAAATTAGGTGGGGTTTTTTGGTTTTTTGTTTGTTTTTGTTAACTTGCCAAATCAAACTCGACAAGCAAGAAGTTTGCAAAAGGATACAAGCTCCCAAGTGATTAAGATTTAAGAGTAATTACAATAAAATAAAAAGTTATTCTGTGTAGAGGAACTAGCCTCCCCTTCTAAATTGACATTGCCGAAAGCATTTTTAGGGATAGCCAGGGCTTATTTTTTATGAGATCTTAGCTATTTTTTCTTTACATAGGAGTTCACTGTGAGTCTTACATTCTGCTCCCCATCACATCAAAAAGCAAAACAGCTGACATGACTCTCCTTGCTCTTCGACATCCGTGGGTATGCTGTGCCCCTCCCTGAATGTCTGGGTGGGAGAGGACGTGGGTGTGTCTGGAGGGAGAGGTCTGCAGGAGATTTGCAGTTCCCAAGTAGTTTAGAGGCTTACCCACTCACTACAATACATCCGTGTGCACGGCACACCAATCAATGCTTAGTGCACAGCGCATTCTTCACTGTGTTGTTAGAGTACATTTGCTTATATTTTGCACAATTTTAATTTAACCATATTGATCAAACTGAACACTCAATAAGACCCTAGGCACCTTAGGCTTATTAAAATTAGTCAACACAAAGCGAGTAAGCAAGGAAGTAATGGAGACTGTTTGGAGATTTAAATACAGTGGAACCCACTTAAATAAATACCTGTTAATGAAATAAATCTATTAAATGAATACATTTTCTCTGAACCAAATCAAAAGACATAGAGTAATACTCAAGGGGACCTTTAAATGATACCGCTTAAATGAATAAGCATCTTAAATGGACATGCTTCTCTTAAAAGGCAGTAGTATTTGCATGTTGTCTAAGATTAATTAAAACAAGAAAAATCCATGTTGACTTTTTTTTTTGGACATATTGTCACTCTTTGAAATTAAGAAGAAAAAAATTGCTTAAAGAACACTATTTAAATAATAACATTTTTCTTTAGGCTAGTTGCCCGTGTGTGTGTGTGTATGTGTCTCTCTGTCTGTTGTGGGCCCCGGGCTCATGGGGGACACACCCCTGAAACTGTTGGGCAGGTATCCTTTTGTCTGGCAACTTACTTACGGCAAGCGAAAACAAAAATATTTTAAATTTTGGACTTCCTTCCACAATCTTATGTCACAGAGATACGGGCTGGCTACTTTTAACACATAACTTATTTTCTTCTTTGGAAAGTTCTATTATTTCGCCAACATGGTTGAAAGGCGTGATTAAAAGAATCGAGCCCCTTACTCTAATGATGTAATAAGAAGCCAACTGGTATACCCGGCATGCTCGAAATCATGTCGTTTTTGTTTTTGAAAGGCACAAATGTCTTTTTTGTGTAGTGAAAACCACCTAACAAGTCATCTACCCTATGAACGAATGTACACAGTATAGTATTGTTCACTACATGTGCATTGTTGTACAGCAGAGCTCCAGGATTTACCAAACACTTTTTAGCATAAAGTTTATGTTGGACCACATCTTTAACTGATCAGGTCTCTCTTTGCCCAGAGGGGTTGACCTATGGTGGTATGTTATTATAATGAAAGAAAAAAGGCAAAACACACATCGAAGTCTTAAAATAGGAATATCTTTTTAAAAACACTGTGGGCACATGATCTATCTGGAGAAATGTTTCTCAGACCCCCTTTATCTAACATTGCCTTTAGAGGGCCTTGTTTATTCATTTTCTCCCCCTGGCCCTAGTAGAAGATATTAGCTCTTTTCCCTAAGCAAAATCACTCCTATCATGAATCAGGCAACTAGTGGGAGACTACTGGCCAGGTTTCACCCCACTAAAATTCTAATCTATACTTTGTCTTTTAGAATTAAGGAGAAAATGCATATCAGCAGAATCTCCTCTCTACTTTATTTCATTTATAAATTACGAGAATGATGCTATTATATATTATTAATTTCTGCTGTTCTCCAACTCTGCTGCAGCAGTGAGCTGCGGATGTTGGAACGGTGTAATTATGTTCTAGTAGGGTAGCCATCCGTTTCCTTTCAAAAATTTACAGGATTCTTAATCACGCTGCTCATTTGGGTGCGCAGCAGCGAGGATGGCGAAACACAAACAGGGCACGTTCGTTTACATAGGAACACCTGCTTAGCATGATAGCAGATGTCAGTCAGTAAGCAGAACACAAAAGGGAAAAATATCAACAACCACAAACTCGCACCATTTTGATTTGGTGCGGGGGAATCCTTACAGGAGTGATGGCAACAGTGGACCTTCCTTCTAAAACACAGACTCTCTGAAATTCCCAAGTCTTGTCTGCGGTTAACATGGTGTCAGAGAGGAAGGGCATTTGCGACGTGGCGTTCTGGTTTTGACTCCGACTTTCATATAGGGGGAAATTAGTTAAACTGCCCTGCCTCAGTTTCCTGATTAGTAAGCAGACGAGCGGTTGGATGTTCTAAATAAAAACCTGCTTCCCCTAAGGTGGTCGGCATTGGAAGCAATGTAATGGTAACAGCAGGGCTCCCGACACACCCAGTTCAAATCCCACCGCCGTCACTTAGCAGTTGCATGTTATCAGTCAAGTTATTTAACCTTGCTAAGGCACAGTTTCCTGATTTGTAACGTCTGTTGAGAAAATTAAATGAGATAATGTATACAGAGTGCCTGCCACATAGTAAGGATATAATAAACAGTGGCTGTATTATGATTATGATGATGATGATGATGATGATTACCAATACTACTATCATCATCATTATCATTATTTTATTTTGATCCTTGCAGAACCTTTCCTGCTCAACATGTTATTTATTAAAAGTCTGGAATGACAACCAACTGAAATCTCTTGCCGAGATCATCATAAAACGTGATATTTTTGATGTGTGTAGTTCTGTAAGATTATTATAATGACACCTACTACTGTTATTTTATAGTTAGAGAGCCTGTCATCATTTCCACTACATTTTCTGGGATTTATATCTGAGCCATAAAAAGGCTTTCTGAGCTGTACCCTGCCTGAAAAAGAGCCTCAATGAAAGTGAAGTGCTTTCTAGAATTTGACACAATAAAATGAGGCTATGGAAAGGAAAAAATTAGAAGTTCGTCGTCTTCATATGCCCACCCCACACTTTGAACTCTTGCACCAGTTTTTTAAGGTCTTTTCAGACGACCCTGGTATTTTCCCTTCTCGCCCTTTCCCCAAAATGGTTAAAATTCAAAATGGAAAACAGCTATCACACATGGGCAATGACTAATTTTCCTAAGGAATTTTAGTATTCGGAATGTGTCTGCTTGTGCAGGCCTGTGCGTTAAAGGCTCCCTGAGTATGCATTGACTTGATCCCCAATAATGGCTGCTAAGGAGCCGTTATGTGGTGCCGTGTCAATGATCCGTGCATTGAGGACTCCCTGAGTGCGCATTGACACGATAGACCGGAACGGCTCAGAAGAAGCTGTTATGGTCTATCATGCCAATGATGTGCGGATATTGGCAGGGCCTCTGGCCCTTCCATGGAAATGATGGAGTCTCTGAAGGAACCAGGGTGGGCGCCATGTGGGCGCCATCAGTGAGCTAACAGTTCCATTTTCCCTTCTCGTTGGGCTTACTTCAAAAAAGTCAGCTTGGAAAAGTTGTCCAATAACTTCAGTGGTCCCACGTTACATCACCAAAACATAGGCAAGAGTTAAAGACCTTCTTGCCGTTTAGTCTTTTCGTTTCTTCTCAGAGAAAGAAACTGATACGGCTAATATTAAAAGGAGGAGCAAACGTCAAGGTAAAATGTCTTGATTATAAATATCTCTTTTCTGCTTTATGCATTTCATGTTATTCGTCTATATGGTGCTGGGCAGACTTTCTGCGGCGGTGGTGGTGATTTTCTGAGATTGGAAGATTGCATCTCTGCAAAGAAAAATTCCTTTTTTATATGTCCTCAGCAGTTGAATAGGTACTCAGAACTTGGCATATAGGAAATGGTTCAAAAAACCTTGGGAAGAGAAGTGCAAGTTCAAGAATAAAGTTTGGATTCACACATGCTTTACCAACTTAAGGCAGTAATTAATTCACTTATGGTATTTACATGCCCCTCTTCAGATACTTATGGAGAACATGGGAATTTTAAATTCACAATTCAGTGCAAAATTTAAAATGATCTTCATTAGAATTTGAAGCTATACTCTAAACTGCTTTATATACTACCAACAGGGAGTCTCATTATGTAGTACTATATTTGGACTACCTTCTTTACATTTTGTAGCTGTAGATTTTGAATGTATTTCTGGTATGCTTGAGCAGAATCAAACAAAGTGTTTTAATCTTCTCTATTAACTAACCAATCCACATAGTTGCATGGCAAACGTATGAAGTTAAGAGACCTTAGTGCATCTTCTTTTCTGATAACGTCAAAGGATCATGGAAGAAGAGAGATATCTGAGATACCCAAGCACAGAATGGTGGCAAAGCCTTGCAGAAATACCAAAGCGGCTCACTAAAGAGGTTGGTGGGAACAAAGAAACAGTCCGATTAGGCAGAAAATTGCTGGAATGATTGTGATTCTAAGTACGGAAGGTACTTCTGCATGCTCATTTCCTTGAGTAGAAAATAGTCCAATTCTCATAATGAAATTCAAAACTGGGTGAAGATATCCACCATTGGTGTATATTAAATGTTGACTGACTTAATCATGGACAGGAGCAAGGTGGGGAACTCACTAAATGCCAACCCAAAGTAAATAGTCAAAAAACAAAGAAGAGTAGTGGGAGGAGATATAACATTAAATACCTACTAGGTACTTGATACTTCCTATTACCAGTATGTCTTCACAACAACCCTGGTGCATAGGCTTTATGAGAAATGGAGACACAGTTAGGTTAAGCAACTTGCCCCTGGTCACATGGCAAACATGAAGTAGACACTAGATTTGAGTCCAGGTACCTAAAGCCTAGACTCTCCAGTGCCTGGGTGGCTCAGTTGGTTAAGCGGTTGCCTTTGGCTCAGGTCATGATCCCGGGGTCCTGGGATTGAGCCCCACATCGGGCTCCCGGCTCAGCGGGGAGCCTGCTTCTCCCTCTCCCACTCTCCCTGCTTGGGCACACTCTCTCTCTCTGTCAAATAAATAAATAAAATCTTAAAAGAAAACATTATAAAAAATAAAGCCTAGACTCTCTTGAACATCCATACTTTCTCTCTACCTGCCTCCCTGACTCACAAGTCTTACAGGTGTCACTGAGAATGGTGGAAAGCCAGTTCATTTAAATACAAACTGAAAGGGAGAGACAGAGAGAGAGAGAGAGAGAGAGAGAGAAGAAAAAAAGTCCCAAATATTCAAAATGGCATAGCTGGCACTAAGTGGAGTTCAAGAAATTGTTAATAGGATGGTAAGGAGTGTAACGTAAGTCATCAGAAGCTTTTTTCTAGATATTATAATATACACTAAATCTTCAATGTCCCTGCCGTATTCATTTTCAGAAGCTACTTGAGTAGAATGGATTCATCGTCATCCTAAGGACAGCCTCTCTCTAACCAAATGATCACTGTGTCCCATGCGCTGAGCTAGTCACTGGTGACAGTGAGATAATCAAGACTGTCCTCAAGGTGTTTGCACATTCGTGAAGAGACAAATAGGAAACGGATATTGTAAGTGCTGTGATAAAGGTCAGCCCAGAACATATTCTTAGAGGAAGTTTTTTTAGAGGGCGTTGCTCCTCTAAGAAAAAGGACTATGTCTACTTCCTGGAAATGAAGAGGCATAAGACCATGCTAATCACCGTGACTACTTCTTTTCCTTGTTTTTCTTTTAACATTCTCTAAAGAATTGAAAAGGAATAAATACCTCAGCTTAAGGTTACTGTTTCCTCTTTTCAAGAATGTTTCGGCACAGCCCAGAACCTGAAATGCCCCTGTCACAGAACTCCCAGCAGCCTGATTAGCCATGCTTTGAAATAGCCATGCTTTAGCCATAATCAGAATTTATCAAGTATCTTCTAGGCTCCAGATACTGCCCTTAGAATTTTGTTCCATGCTCCCAAGGAAGCCTCTGCAGTAAGTATCTGCCCCCATCCATGATGAACTAAAACTCAGAGAGGTAAAGAAACAGACTCAGGGCCACATGGAGAGTAAAAGGCAGAATCAGACTTTGGACACAGATTTGTTCGTGTCTGAATGCTGTGTTCTTTCATGGTGTTGAATCCCTCAGTGCCTGGGGAGAAAGAGAACTGGGCTCTATTCATCATGAATGAATGGACCTAGGGATGTTCTTGGGGCAGGAGTCTGGGGAGTGGAGACGTGAACATGAGTAGCAGGGAAGTTCACCCTGGAGGTGCTAGTAGATAGCACACACAGGAGGGTGTGTCAAAGGAAGTACTGCTTCACCTGCAAGTGGACCAGTTAGTAGCTTCTAAATGTCATGCTTAGTTGTGTAAGCTCTTTGGAATCTTAAAAAAAAATATATCGAATTCACATCCCATGCACGTCTCTTACGGCTGTTGTCCAAATCCTATTATCTGGGAACTTAATTTAAAATAGCTTGGTTTTTTTTGAATTGTCAGAAATTCTAATAAAACAGGAATATTTCATACTTGCACAGACCAAATTCTGTGGGACATCCAAAGCTTAGCTCTTAAATTATGTCCTTCGATCAGTAAAGAAGTAAAACCTAAACCCTATTGAAAAGCACAATTCAGATATGAATTCGAATGGATACTTGACTCACATGCAACCTATGTGAGAGGTACCATTCTGCTTCTTACCTGTATCTACGAATAGTCTTTAATTGTAATAACAAGTCAGAAATTCTAACAAATGGTTTAGTTGAAAACAGAGAAAATGCTCAATTCTTGTTCTCTTTTGACAATGTAAATGAATTTCTGAAAAGGTAGAAATCTCTAAGTTCATTTCCTTAAATTCTAAGCCCTTTAAGCAAGGTAGACAATGTGGGAATATGCAGCTGCATTTTTTTTTTTTTAAAGGCTACTGTTCCTTTAATGCCCAGCTGGTTCTGAGATGTAATAAAATTGACATATTGATTCCTTTGAATTTACAAATGCCTGTTTCATAAACTCCATCTCCAAAGCCTAGGCATCTTTAGAGCACTGTCATTTTTTTTCTCCAAATGGATCAATTATGTGCCCACGTAATCCTGTTACCTGTGAAATCCATGCATACTTCTCCCATTTGCTGCAGTTCCCAGGCGGACAAACTTGCATTATGTACGCATAAACAAACAGCGCATTTTCCTGATATTAGAGATTGTTTTCAAAGTGAAAGGCAATCTCTTGGGTCCTTTACTCAAAAAAAAAAAAAAAAAAAAAAGAGAGAGAGAGAGAGAAAAGCAAGGAAAAAAGAGAGAAAGAAAAAGAAAAACTGTGTCTGTTCCTTCAACCAACCTCAGTGTATATAAACATACACAAGCAAGTGTGTGTGTATGTATATATGTACATATATATATATACGCATCTATATTTCCTATTTGCAGTTCCCAACAATTCACTTAAATCATATAGTTTTGCTATGTTCAGTCCCCTTTAACTGAGTCACAGAAGTAAATTCTTCTTTTTAGTGAAACTAGTTCATGAAGGTTTATCACATTTTTTTTATTGCTGTCTTTTCCTCTTTATCGATAACGAGTTATTTAAGGACAAATCATCCCTAAGATACCTTGAAACAACTGAGAAATGAAAACCCGAAGTGAATTAGGTTATAAAGTTTGCAGCCATTTTCTAGAAAGAAAAGTCCTCAATATCTGTCACTGTAGCACTTGACACTCACCGCCTCTGAGCCTTCCTTAAGCACACACAGAGTCCTTTATTGAAACAACCACAGAAAACACAAGGATCCTGCTTCTGCTACATTAGGAGAGAAACGCCTCAGTGCACTAGAAGGTCTTCCCCATGCCTTAAATCTGTAACGGCAAATGGTCTTCCCACACAAGTACATTTACACGTTCACGTGCGGACACCCTCACCAGTACGGAATGCATACAGAAGGCTTACATGCGAATATACACACAGACTGTGCCTATAGAATCCCCTGCAAATAACCAGCAAGCAAACATGCTTTTGTCTGTGTGTGAACTCTCTGTGTGAGCGAAGTACTGGGCATGTTCTACACAGAGCGATGAATTCTCGCTTCAATCTTTCAGCCTGTGCTGTATCTGATTTTCCTCACTTCACTGGGCACCCAGCAGTCCAGCGACACTGCGCTTACACTCCACAATTTGTCTCTAAGAGAGTCCCCAAATCACCACACATCTTGTCTGCTGTCCAATGCGCTCCCCATATGCAGAAAAAATGGTCTGAAAAATTGGGTTGTATCTGGAGCCCTGTGGCCTGGCCCACCGCTGCCATTGTGCAGGAGTGGTTTTAAAGATAAGTGACTGCCTGTTAAGCAGATTTGACCTGCTGTACAAAGGCAGGCACCTTTGGTCCCATGACACGGCCAAACAGCAAACACAACAAGCGAGCCTGGCAAAGATGTCCGACATGAATAAAAGCACAACAATTTGTCACATAGTTGTTACAAAACGTTCGCAGCTTTAGGGCTTGCCATGGGATGGCAGAGATAAGGCCGTGTAGAGAATCTGAAAGCTCGAGGTTTGGTGAGTCTTAGGCAACAGGAGAGTTAATTCGGAAAAGGGGGGGGGGAGTAGTCATCGCAAAGGGATTATTTTCATTTGCTTCCTCATGGCCGAAGAAGGCCTTAATGTCATGAATCGAATCAGCAAGGCCAGTGTTGGGGGTTTACTAAATTCCTCTGTTTTGAAGGGCTGTCTGTTAACCATCTCTTTCCAAACTCCCAAAGATGTAACACCTTCTGGCGTCAGTTTCTTGAGGATCAAGAATCATGTTTCATTTTCTTTTTCAAACTGGCATAATGATGAATGAAAGGAAGACTTCTGAGGATGAAAAATCCTTATACCCCACTTTGTATCACCCTTCATCTAGAGTAAAGGGAATCAAACTGCCTCACTTTAACTCTTTTTCAAAGGCTGAGTTTCCTTTTCCAAATGTCCTTCCACAATCACTTGTAACTCTGGAAATTCCACAATTCTGGTCACATTTAACCATAAACTTTCTTCCCGACTCCGGGCTCATGTCCTTGCCAAGCCCTACTGTCCTCCTCCGTAAAAGGTGCATTAAAATAATAGTATCTGTTTGATAGAATTGTTGTCAGGGCAACATCAGATGGCATAGGCAAAATTCTTAGCACAGGTCCCAGCACGTTATAAGTACTCAATAAATGTAAGATAATCTTAGCTTCCGTGCAGTTGCCAGAGACATTTCACTGAAACACAAATATGATTATGTCATTCTTCTTCTTTAAAAAATGGTTCACAAGCTCATCATCACCTATTTACTGGACAAGAGCCAGAAATACGGCATGGGGGATTCCATTTGCAGACTCAGTGTAAGCACATCCTCTTGCCCACACCCTATGTTCAGACATCTTAGCTGGCTGATAGCACCTGAGGTGGTCTACCTTTCCCTCCTCCAATGCCTGTACCTCCTCTCCTGCCAGCCCAGGATGCCCTTCCCTCACTCCACTGGTGAAATCAAAGTCACGTGACCCACACTGCCCTCAAACGCTGCCTTCCCCTGGAAGTCTGCCCTCCCCACCTGCTCCAAGCCCTACTTATGCCTTCTTGTATGCTCTGTACTCACCGGGTAAAGTTCCTATTGCACTCATCACATTTTTCTCATTTCTTGAGCACCCCTCCCAATCCCCTTTCCCACTAGACATCAAGCTCCTCAGGGACCCAGGCTCTATCCTTCATTTTTGGATCTGAGCCTCAAGTATGGTGTCTGTACATTGTAGATGCTCAATTAATGCAGAATGAATAAACACTGCAATTGTCTGCTGGAATACCAGAGGCCTAAAAGGCACCCGGTGGCATACTTTTTAATTATTTTGCAACAGATTTTTTTCCCCCTTACAATGCAAAGCCCAGATCACCCTCGGGAATGAAGGTGAAAAGAGCCCTGACTGGAAAAGGAAAATGTGCATTTTTATTCTGCGAACCTGACATCAGCTTCCAAGAAGGAGGGATTGCTACTAGCCATAGCGGAATGAATCAAGTAAGCTCAGATGATGGACTTTGAAAAGAAAAAGGATTTAAAATACCACATTGCTGGCCAGTCTAGTGCTGGTATGGTCACATGGTTCAGACCTTTCCCGAACATCCCGATGATGTTGTAGGAGTACGGAGAAGACACTTGGGAGAGGAAGTTTGTATAATAGACACTGTCACTGTCATGGTTCCACATAACTAACATGGGTGCAATCTCCCACATAAAGAGCTCCACGTTGCCCTGTGAACTTACAGAGGACGTAGAATCAAATGTAACAAGGTAAGAAGATTTCTACTGCAAATTTTCCAAAGGGTAGGGTAGGGCCTGGAGCTCTATTGACATCTGTGATTCTCTAACCTTTGTGACCCCTTGTAAACCCAGAACCAGCGCAGCCTGGAGCACGTCATAGTGCCTCCCCCACCCCACTGCTCTCCTGAAATTTGAGCCAAGCCCCATGTGGCTGCAGAGCTCCTGTTCACAGGTTCTGAAGGGAACCCGGGAAGCCAGTCTTTGATGAAGGATGCACTCTCCCTCACCGAAGGTGAACTGACTGCTGGAAGAGGAAATCGTCCTAGTGGCAGTTAGTTGGGGGTGTGGGGGGTAGGAGCTGGTGAGTGCCGAGGGATCACGGAGTTAACCAGTGACCTTTCAGTTGCCTCCATTAATAGGTCTCATTTTATTTCTACTTGTAATATTAAATGGGAAACAGATTTAAATACTTAGAAATGATGTCACGTCACTCGGAACCACCAGCTGAGTTGTCACCTCTGAACTGCCCAGTTTACTTGTTTCCTAAGAGTGATGATGAGGAAGGGTCATGGGGAGGAGGTCTGATACCAGGCCTGAAATCAGAGGACAGTCAGATACCGTCAGGGACACAGACTGTTCCTTATTTTTTTGTCTCTCTCCCTGAAATGTCAGGGTTACCCAAAGAATATCTTTGGAGTGAAATCACTGATTTCCGCCTGAAACGCCAGAGAACCATGCAGAATATTTTATATGAGAGAATCTGATTATTAGATTGATCGGTAACAGTTAACTAAACATATTCTTAGGATGAGCTTTATATGGAGAGATCATTTTGCAGAATGCCAAATACAGGAAGGGGATGTTTAAGAAGTCCCCCAAAGTCTCTTTAACTCCACGGGCAGCCAGATATTCAAACCCCATATTTGCCTCGATTAATTATTAAAATATTTTAAATTCACATTGTTCAGGCAGTAGGGATAAACATATGAAAGTTAAATTTTGTCCATTAGAAAGAGATTTTAAAAGCTTAGTGGTTCTTATTTTAATAATAAAAACAGCATAAATAAAAATAATTGTTAAATAGTATCTAAACTATAAATTTACTCATGTACTAACAGAATGTGCCATTAGCGTGCCCGAAATACATTAAGTTGATGGTGTAATGTTTCATTAGAAAGTTGGAATTTTGTTTGTTAAAAGAAGAGATGGTATTAATAAGCAGAAGTTCGTTTCTTGTTTCGTGTTCTGGAAAAATTTTTCCTAGTAATAACTTCATTCACCAGTTTTGGAGGATTTTAGGTGGAGTAATAAAGATATGGTTAAAAATTCTAGGGAAAATATTGGCCTATTCCAACTCTCTCGTTCTTCCTTAAACTCTAAAAATAAAACTTCGAGTGTTTTATTAGATTAGTTTAATAGTCTCTGTATGTCTGTGCTACCTGTTCTGTGAGAAAATTTCCTTCCGGGTCCTATTTTGTTGATGGGAGTGTCACACAGAAAACCCAACCTCCATCGGTCCGAGCTTCAGGTGTACAATTTTGACCCCCGTAAGAATTTTAGGCGTGCAATTTGCATTGTTACGTTTCCTAATCTAGGTCTAAAATATGTGCAGCATTGCTTTTAGGAAGTAAAAAACTGATGGATCGTGCCATCCATGGCAGCATTTGTTCAGCATTTGGTACAAACGGGAAGAAAAAAGATACAGAATGCATGGATTGATTTTCAAATTACCTCAATATTTTGAAAACATTTTCACCTGCATGCTGAGAATGCTAAGAATGGCAAGGAAGGCAATTGTGCATTTGCAGAGCCTCCACTGCATTCATTTATAAATTACCTCATCACTGACTGAAATTAACACTGATTCTTACAGGCAATTTCTCAATTTCCAATGCTAATTACATTTTTTTTACTTTTAAATTCTGTACCACCTGTTTTGGGCAAGACATCTTAGGCAGCGCGACCGCATTTAATCACAATTTTAATTAACCGCCCTGTAGATGTGAAAAAGAAGCAATTATAATGTAGATGAATGATGATTTTTCTGCATTAAATTGTTTTGTTTCCCTGGTATGTTGATTGTAACACAGCACACAAATACAGTAACTGTACAATTTTTTTCTATTGTAATTTAGTAATTGTTTTTGGAAAACCAGTTTGGGAATGAGTGACTTCATCTGTTTACAAATTGATTGATACTGTTCACTCACTGATTGCCGCGGCGTATATTTTGGTATTGCACAGCCTAGCATAAAATATAATTAGAGATGCACAGGCTTTGCAGCACCATTTTGGAATCTGAAAATCAACTGTAACTGAAGTATGTTTTCCTTGAGCATACTAGTATCAGTTGGGGCTGATGAAATGATAATCAAAACAATGGGCTTTCCAATTCCACCACTAGTAGAAACCCTTGGTTTCAATCTGATAGTCTAATATGGTAAGTTTATGAATTACTCCATACTAGGCCTGGGAGCTGGGGGCTGGCAAGTCTGAGGCTTGCACAACTCACTCAGATCTGTATCAGGAGAAGCATACCAAGTGAGGTAAGGAAACAATGATGAAAAATAAAAGAGTTGCTGCTTTGGCAATGGAAAGATTGTTCCCGACACCCCGGCACAATGCACTGGTGTGCTGTAGCTCTAGACTATCTCATCTCTACACGGTGATACAATAAGATCTCATTCACGCTCCTGGCTTGCAGATACTGATCATGAAAGCCCTACCTCATTGCAGATACATTCAAAGATCTTATTTACGTGAAGCAGAGCTTGTTCTTCTCCCAGCTAGGAAGGAGATGGGGGGAGTGGGAAAGACAGCCATTGATAACTGTTTATTTGAAACTTGATGCTGACTGATGGCTAGAAGATCTATGCTTACTATTCTCACATGAATTAGAAATCCCTTCAGGAATGCCCTGTACTAACACATCCACTCCCAACCTCAGGAAAGTTCTCAGTTAATGCCCTTCATTGGTATCACAGGGCTGGTGTCTCCCTCAAATTATCCAATGAGTTGTTCTGAAATGTGCTCACTGGGATGAGCCCTCGGCTAGGCCATTTCTGCTGGCCTGGAAAAAAGGGGAAAAGGCCATGTAAGCAATTGTGGATGTTCAAAGGAAACTATTTACGAGATCTCTTCATCTTCTACTTTGCTTCTTTTTACACTCCATTCCTTAGAAGATCCTAAACCGGGACAGTTCATTAAAAGGTGAGAAGTCATGTTGGTCCTAGCCATACATTTGTTCTAAAACATAGCAAAGATTATGGCTTTACTTAGAGCAATTTCCAGATAGAATGTTATGAGTTGGTACAACAAAGCAGATAACATTGAGCTAGGGGTTGGGGCAGAAGGACTATTTGGATCAACTCGTATTTGTCTGTCTCTTTTATAAATAGTTGCTAACGAAGTATTAATAGAAAACACCAAACCAATGCCAAAGTTTACTTCACATATTAAGTAAGAATCTACCCCATTAATATATTAAAAGGTCTATTCTTTTGCCAGATAGGAGACTTGCATGTCTAAATCTTGTTCACGACAGTGGGATTGGACACAAAAATCTCCCATAAAATTAAGAGAATAGCCCACATTGCGAGCTATGCTCCTAGCAGGATGTCTCTTTCATGGATGATATTACACAAAAACTAGCTATAAAAGCTTATTCCTGCCTAGACACCCCTACCTGTGTCACCTTCTCTGGCTGTGAGAATTATTTGGTATACATGAGCATTGAGTAAAACTACTACTGAAAAAAAAAGGCAATTCATTTCAGTTAGTAAAACAGTCATTGCTAACAAAGTGTGTTTAAGGCCAGGTGGAAGTGGGTATGTGTTTTACTCTAGAGATTTAATTTCCGATTTTTAATGCAGTCTCACTGGGTATTAGCAGCAATACTTTCATACTGCTGAATATTTTTCTCTCCTTTGCCACCTTCCTCACCTTCCTCAGAACAGCTCTCGTGAAAGATGTTGCTTTATGAATGGAGGTAAAAATAACCTTGAATATCTCAAATTATAGCCTCTTTACATAATGAAAAGGGAGTGATCTGGCAATAGATTAAAACAATTTTTTTTTTTTCATAAAGTTGTTCCAGCAATACTGCTTATTTGGAAGTTTCTAAAAGTGGTAGCATCTGTGTTCCTGCTGGGACGGGATGTCATCCCACAAACCTTTCTGAGAGCAGTTTGTCTTGGAGAGAAAAATAAAGTACCTGATCCTGGGCCTTAGTCAGTCTTAGCTCCCCGTATTTTCACACTCTGACCCACTGCGCGTTCCTTCGAGCAGAGAGCTGCTTCCCATGGCTACCTCCTCAATATAAACTTGCTAACTAATCTCTTAGCAAACACTTGAAGCAAACCTGAAGGGAGGAAAAAGAGGCAGAGGGGGAACAAAAAACCCCCGGCATAGATAAAGCGCTAGACACATTCAACGGGACACTGGAATCTAAATTTAGTACTAAACTTAACTTTTCTTTTGAAGAGGTAGCTGTTGTCTGTGGAACAGGGATTTTTATAACAATTATTTTCTTTTAAAATCTGAATCCCAATTCTCTAATTTTAACACAAACTCCCTCGCTGCTTCTTTTTTTTTCCTTGCTAGTAGCAATGTGCCTACCCTTACAGGTATTTGTAAATGGTTTCTTTTATAACTGAATATCTTTTTAATAATGTATCTTTTTAAAAGTCTGCCCAGACTGTGTATGCACAAGGTAACTTTTCCTTAGGAATTTATGTGAGAATCCACTGTTGAAATAAATAATGACTTCCAACCAATGATCAAAGAAAAATAAATCTTTTACCCTAATAAGACTTTTTAAGACTGGAATCCCCTTTTTAAATGGATAACAGTTAAAAGGCTACTGGCAGTCTATTTATTTCCAAAGCTGTGTTTCAACGTTGGCTACGTGTAAACTGCAGGAGCGAATAAAACCTGGGGTCTTCGAAGTTAAAGCTTTTAAAATAAAGTTGGTATGTAGTATTTGAAAACATATTGTTTGGAATTTAAGTTTTAATATCTAGGAATAAACGGAGCATTAAATCAAGCAAAACTGTGACAAGGCCAATATGCACATGGACGATGCCAGGAAGGCATCTTCAGCCCTTTGTTCACAGCTTAACAAAACTGTGCCGTCACACCACTTTAGTTCAACAGTGCCTGTCGAATGGGCATCAACAGATCAGCCAATGCCTGTCATACACAGAGCCTGAAGACGGTTTGAAAGCAAGGGCTTATTCGACCCCCAAGTCTAGTTGCAAAGTGGCGAGGGTTTTAAATCATCTAGTAAAGACAACACCACCCACCCTCCTGCAAAGGTAGAAGAGATGAGAAAGGATGAGAAAAAAATATTGGTCTCAAAAATAAACATAAAGGACGGAAAAAAAAAAAACACACTCAGGCAAAGAGAGCACTTTTCATATTTGTGTTCTTTGTTAGAGCAATTATAAAAGTTTTGCAATCATAGATTTTTTCTTAAAGCGACAATGCCGATACTGAAATAAAAGTTTAATGTCATTGCTCTTTTAAGATTTTCCCACGTATTTTTGGCCTTTAAACAATTGAATGAATGTTCTTATGTTATCGGGATAGGAGGGTGTTATTTGACAAAGGAAACTTGCAACCCCATGTTATTCAAAAGAGTATCTCTTTAAATGTATTTTTTGCTACGTGGCTGCTTTTGTTGACAAAAATGCACTAACTTTTGAATTGACAGTCCCCTGAGCTCTGGTCTCTGTGAACATTTAATCTGCTCCCAGGCAGAAAAACGAGAAAACAAACCTGGTAAAGAGAAGGGTTGTTAACTTTCTTACAAGTTAACAATTCAAAAAAAAAAAAAAACCAAACCGCCTTATTTTCCTCCTATAACACTGATCATGAGAATTGGCTTTCAAGCTTTAATAAGTGCTGAGGAGGTGCCTCAGAACTTTGCTCCTGTTTAATTAAGTGTGCCCACTCCTGTTCAGGCATCCAATCAGATGAAATCAGAGTGAACCCCCCCCCACCCCCACCCCCGGAGCAGGGCTGGTGAGTCCTAGTGGTAAGAATTAGCTGAAGGTGTTCTGAATCTCCCGACCTTTCAAGTTCCTCCAGGATACATTGCTCCTGAGATCCGTACAGGAGTTGAGATTTCCCCTACACGAAAGTTGAAAAGCTCTCGCTCTCAACCTCCCCCCCCCCCCCAACCTCGGTCTTTCACTCTGCTACTGTCAGTTTGCTGCCTGTTCTTTAGCTGTCTCTTTTCCAGTCCCTACCCTGTCAGTTTCTGGCCTGCCAATTTCAACTTGAAGCTTGACTGGGCTGATTTGATGCAAATACCTCCAGGGAAAACCCTGAAACTGATGAACAGTTATGTCAAGTCGATTTTGCACCATCGGGAAAAGGTAACCTCTGAGAGAAAAAAAACAACAAGGTTAAAGAGACAAGGGCTTTTCACGTGTAATACCTCTGCTGCACATCTCGTTCACTGTTTACCATCCCTCAGAAATTGTAACTGTCAGAATTAGTCCTAATTGCAGATGCGAAAGCTGCCATTATAATAAAAACAGAGGCAGTGCAGGCATTAAATGTAGCAGCCTAATTTGTGAGACTACAGAAAAGGTAGAGTAAATGAATATTTCATTACTTTAATTACCAGGGACTACTCTTTTCTTGCTGTCTTATGATAAGTGTTGCTGTAACTAGCAACAGCAAACATCCACTAAAACATAAAGTGCAATAATCGTCCTGCTGTCAGGATCACCGCTTTAAAATACGAGCCGGGAAAAAATATAATGGTTTATCTATTTCTTAGAGATTGCAGAAGTAGAAGATGGAAATTCATTTAATGTCAGGGGAAGAAAAAAGCACACACAAAGGCACCAGTAAACAGGTTTTAGTCAGAGAATAATGGCTCCAAGAGAGAGAAGGAAAAAAAAATCAGTTGGCTATACGTTTGAAGTGTTAGCCCTAAAAGAACGTTGGAAAGTGAAAAGTAGGAGGTAATAGTGTTTGGATTTTTTAAGGCAAAATTTTTGTTTTGTGTTGCACAACATAATTGCTTGAACGTTAGAAAATAAAACTCCAGTGACTGGGAGAAAGACAAGAGGAAAGCAAGTGGTTTTCAAATGATTAAGCAAAGGTGGAAAAAGTTCAAGTTGGCAAAAGTTTAGAAGCTCAGTCCAGTTCCACTTAAAAAAGACTAGATAAAGCCTGCCAGAAAAAGACTTCGCCTGTAGTTTCATAGTACTGATTCAAAGATTTGGAAAGTATCAATAATTACTCACCACTGACACCTTGAAAAGCCCTGGGCACCTCTCTATAAATGTCAATTTCAGGTAAAGGGGAAAAGCAAAAATGGGGAGGCGGCTGGATTGTGGGAGGGAGAGGTGGGCCTTGGCGTGGGGGGGGGGTGGTTGTGGAGGTTGCTGAGACTGGTTGAAGCCAGCCTGTCTCTGCATTTATCACTTTGTCCCAGAGGAGGTGTTTGTTCAACATAGCAGTTTGACAGCACAAAAACACTGTGGCCAGAAGCCCTATCAAAGAACCTACTGACACATATCATTTGTGGTCTTGGTTTCACAGGGTAAGGCTACCTCACACTTTATCTGCACAAGTATAAAACTCCACACATTTCTAAGTGTTCAATATAGTTTAATCCCCTCCTTTTTTTCTTTTAAATATTATAAACACTACTTTAAAATATCATCTTTATCCAGGACTCCTGAATGCTATTTAAAAAACCATAATAATTTGCAATCAAGTTAGCATAATCCGCGTTAAGGTGGGTAATATTGAAGGAATACTGCGGGTAGGGGGGGACAGCTTAAAAGCATAAAGCTTGTAATTTATCCTAAATAATACACTTAAAGTTGAAATTAATAGATGCAAGTAACTTTTGCAAGAATCATGTGACACAGGGAACACCTTTTTTCTTACAATAAATCCTACTAAATAGGAGTCTACATTAATTCTTCACCTCCACTATTTTCATTTGAATATATTTCATTCACAAGCTGTAAGACTATAGTGAGAGAGTGGAAAATCCTCAGAGTTGGGGTTCTAGGGTGTATTTGTGTATGTGGAATGTATGCATATGGGCTGTATTTAGTTTTCAAATTCCCATTAGTAGAGCAAAGGTGATGGGAAATCTTTAGAGGACAACCATTTTGCTTAGAGATTTTTCCCTTTTAATGGGTCTATTTATTATGAAAACACAGCTTACTGAGTTCTTTATATATAAACCTCACCTCTTAAAACTGAGAAATCTCATGATGTGAAACACTTCCATTGATGTGCTTTGTGTCTAAAATAGAAACTTAGGTACTTCCAAGAATAGGCATATTGCAAAGTTTCTTTGATTACAGTTACCCAGATATACAAGATAATATAAATAGAATTTAACTAAGAAACAGTGAAGTCTATATATTACATTACAGATCACTTGGGCACTGTATTCCTTGAAATTTACTCATCTGTTTAGGACAGAGAAAAAAAATCTCAGATCTTAAATAGCATGATATCTTCCTCTGTTGATCTATTATTGATTGCTTATTTTTAGAAAAGAGTGTCTATCACCTTGTCAGGAGTACCTTTCTTTCCTATTGTCGATTATAAAAGGGAATATGAAATAAAATTAAGAACAAAAATCACTATATTGTCATACTAACAACCTAACTATTGAAAAGGAAGCCACTACATTTTTTTAATGTAGAATATGTTTCGACTTTTTGGCATGGGAAATCATTAATGACAGCGACCTGTTCCCAAAAGAACGCATTTACCTCTATCACCTGAGATTATTTTAAAATGTTTCCACCTTATTGTTGTGACTTAAAAACACACCTTCATATATTTGCTCTTATGATAAAGTTAGCTAAACTGACCAGTTCTGCATTTGTCATTTGCTTGAAAGAATGTCTTCACTTAAGTGGGATTTAAAATCTTAACTTCAAAACAGTCGAGTTCAGAATTAGGTCTCCTCCAGTTTAAAGCAGCATATGCATGGGTTCAAGTTGAAATAACACACGGCAACCCAAAAAAATGAAGAATAACTAAAAACAGATTAGCTACAATAGAACATGACGTTTAATCCCATAGATTATAGGAAAAATTATCTGGAGTCTTTAATTTTATAGTAATGTTTTTTTAAAAAAGGAAAGGTAACTTAAATATGTACACTAACCTTTCAGTATTGTCTTTTAATTCTAACAGTTACTTCAAATCTTATCCCCTCAACTCAGCTTACTAATAGACCTAAGTTTGTAAAAAAATCATAAATCATTATGACGATTACATTCCTCAGTTGAAAAATGAAAGCAAAGTTCAATCAGATCCTTCTCGAAATGTTTGCTCCCCTTACATCCTTTATGTGTCCCCGCTGCTTGCTCTTCCAAAGTCTGGTTTTCGGAAGCCCGTTATTAATTTCTAAGCAAGACTGCAGCACCCACTGTAATGTACTTGGCTTTATTAGCTATCATATGTTCCTGGGTCACAGACACAGAATATCTGATGAAACATTGATCATCTTCCTTCCCTTTTCAGCTCCTCTAACTTTTCTGTCAGGAGCCTGAAAAAATATGCACAGTTACTGTTGCTGAGGGGAGACAAAGTTTAACTTCTGGGTTGGCAATCGGAGAATAATTCATGAGCAGATTTCTAGCAAATGATATGATTTGCTAAATTTTGGTCTTTGATTTATATTTATGTACTCCTGCTACTGTTAAGGTTTTGCCAACCTCAATTAGATCATGAATGAGATCATTTTAATTCAGCCCCCAAACTGTGACCTGACCATGGTATGAAAGTGTTCAAAAAGTAATTTTAAGCCTCCCTTTGATTTGAAAAGGAATACTGCATGCTTGGTCGTTCATACAAATAACATAAAACTTAATTATTGGATGATTTGGCAGAGGACCTTCTTGCCAAACAACAGTCAATGCCAGCTACTGTGATGCTGGCGATGCCTGGGCCCCCGAGCACACAGCCCCCTGTATACAGCATTTGTTCATTGTGTCTCAGGGGCAAGATGCTTTCAAACAGGATTCATGGATCTGGGAGGCAGGGTGCAACTCAAAGGGTGTACCATATTTATAACTCCAGTTAAAAAATGCTGTCTCACCTAGAAGGGAAGTAGATCTGCGCTGTCAAATCACCAGGAGGCTGTGACAAAGGGAGCTTGCAGCCTGACACACGGTGTAACAACATAGCAAACACCTTTAATCCTGTCATGTCTCATACCCTTTACTTTCTCACACATTTGTGGCTGCTTGAACGTTGACACCTACACTCTTTTTCGAAACTAAATAAGGCAATCTTATTTAAGCCCAAATGCAACACCTGTAAAGTTATTCTTGTGCCCGGCAAAAAATAACCATTAACTCCTTCCTCTTATAAATGCCTCTCTGCTTGCTTTGGCAAGTCTCAAGTTGGTAACAGTCGGCCTGAGGCCCTGGCTCTGAGGTTCACATGACCTTCCGAGCTCCGAAAGATAGGCAACACTTCCCCCTCGAAAAGATGCGAAGGCTGTGATAATGTCACTGTCCCAACTGGCCTCTTACAGCTTTTTGAGCTGAAGCCCCTTTCTTCATCACAAACTTCTGGTGTCTTTTATAGTAAGGAGAGAGGCCCCAGCTGCTTTATTCCCTCTAGCTACCATGGTCTAATATTTTAAAAGCTGGAAATGAAAATAGCTTTTCTAAAGATATTTCCTGGAATTTTTAATGTGCTGCCTTGATTCCTTTTTTTTTTTTCTTGCCAATTATAAACCACCATTTGGAGGGCTTATGAGCAATGTAAGTCCACCTCATCTAATTAAACCACATTGTTTTAAAAGCTTGAACAGTTTTCATGTCTACAAGACTTGTCTGAATAAACTGCTAGAACCAGAATTCTGAGTGTCTTTGGAGAGCCGGGATTTTATCTGCTGAGTGCAAAGGGCCAGGCACTCAAAGAGTTAAAGAGTGTTCCCGCATTGCTGGGTAGGTTAATATCACAGCTGCCTGGTAAAGCATTATCCCGGTACCTCACTTAACAAAAGCCTCCTTTTGCAAACAGACTCCCACTTTCCCCCCAAGTGTCCAAAGGTGTTTACTGAAGTAAATCTGCCTAAATCCTTCATTGCTTGGGTCATGGGGGTGTATAGGAGGGGTGGAAGGTGTAGGGATAATCTCTTTTTGTAAATTCTGTAAATCTTCTGGGAAAAAAAAAATCAGGAATCTGTGTCACATGCTCATGTACAACTTCTAATATCTCTGCTAGTTTTGCTCTTATAAGTGAAATCCATACAATGGCTATCAGAAAAGCCCCATTTCCAATTATTCACTGTGCTGTTTGAAGCGATTGCACTTCTAAACTTGTGTGTGTGTGTGTGCGCGCGCGCACGCGCGCGTGTGCGCGCACGGGCATTATGTGCTTAATCTAATTGTTGAAAAACTGTTGGTATCTAAAAGTGGTTTCAGAAAGGAAAAAAAAAAGACAAGACAGTTTAGGAGCAAGATAATGTAGCTGAAAAGTTGTCACGAGAGGTTTCTGCTCTTGCTGTGGTCTCATTCCGATACCATTAACTGCATGTTACTTTTGCATGCTGAAAATGGAGGCAAATAACACAGTAAGACCTGACAGGTCCGCCTGCGAGGGTTTAAACAGTTCCCAGTAAGAAGGAGCCCTTGAGGCATAAACTTTCTCTCTGAGGAGAACATGAATACCACCAACCCCTCCCTACAAATCTTGAAGCATCCAGTTTGAGATACAAAAAGGCTGTCATCTCACAAATGTTAAACATACTAAAAAAATCTGAAAAAAAAGTATGGAGAAGGTGTGAAAAACGTGGCACTTTACAGCCCTCAAAGCTTTTTAAAATAGAACAACTTTTCCCCCTAAAATTCTTTTCAGAGAATTTTTTTTTTTCCTTTTTGGCTCATTTGAGAGTTTCTTTCTTGGCTTTTTTCCCCTTTCATTTGAAAATATGAATTATCATAAAAAGTCAGGGGAAAAAATGGGAAAGTCTTTTCCAGTTTTCCTGAAGATTTATCAGTGTGTTCAGGCTGGGTGTAAGCACTTCTCCCTTTTTCTCTGGGGCAGACACCCATCACTGAAACCAGAGCAGGGCCTTGGGAGACTTTATCCCTTCTCTCCTCTAGAGCAGTCTGCAGCTGCAGCAACCCCCCCCCCCCGCGCCACCTCCCCCAAGTACCCTCACCTCCCTGGTCTGACGGTAAACAATAAGTAAAGCCAAATAGCAGGCAGCACTCAAGAGTGGGAAGTCCACACACCTGACCCCAAGTCTAACAGGCTCTGAGGGAGAATTTGATCCCTCTCTGACACTTTTTACCTCAAGTGTTGAGCGGGTGGCCATGAATAGTACAGACATGCCATCTTGTAACACTATATGCCTGTCAGGAGGGACAGGGCCTGGTCAAGCATCAACTATATAAGGCTGGTAACTAGGGAAAGCCCAACAAACAGCCACAAACACCTAAGTTATTTTACTCAGCTACTACCCTCTGCCTCTCTCCTCTTCTCTCTTCTCTCTCCTCTCTCTCTCTTTCTTTTCATCTTGGCTTTCTGTGGCAGAATGCAAATGGAGCCTGCCGGCGGTGAAAGGGCTGAATTGTGATTAAGAAGAAGAAGAGCTCCTTTCTTTGTTCTCCCCTCAGGGGATGTTTACTGGGAGAGACACAGCGGATCAGATATGAAAGGCATTCAGGTCAGCATTGATGTGAGCGAAAGTGAAATCATACCTAAGGCATTCAAAAGACCGCCGTGTCAGGGGTTCAGCTAACGGTGCAGCTACTGTGCGTGTCTTCCCGGAGAGGCAAAAATCTTTTCACAGACTGGCAATTTTTTTCTCCCTAATTTACTACAAAATTATAAAAGTTTCCCCACCCTATTTACCTCCTACCAGATGACACAAGAGTTAGTATTTTCTCTCCTTATGGACCACACGCGAAATTAGACCAACTTCTAATAACTGTATTACCTTAATGAACCAGCAAGGCACCATCTGAACTGTGAAATCTTTCTTTTTTAAGCAGATGTATTCATGTGTGATACATATATGCATAATATGAAGGGGAGAACTGAATGAAGGGAAAAGCCAAAAGCACACACATGGATGGCTTTTCCTCTCACTTTTCTTAGAGGAAACACAAGACAACACACACACACGCACACACACACTGTATAAAAACAGTACAGAACACCTTAAAACGAAATTCTTTATTTACTTTGTAACTACTAGTTACACTTTTCCTGAGAGTTTTCACTCTGACAGGACTGTCACCCAAGATAAAAGTATTTGGCACATAGCTATTAAGGCAAAGACTTCGATAGAGTCTGCTGATTATTACTGCTTTCCTTTTAAAAAATGCTTGATGAAGAAATACTTGGATCTTACTTTTTAGAAGTTTACACTCCCCACAGCCCAAATAGTCATTCAATAGATTTTCCAAGTGGTAAGCTGATGCTGTTGGTATAAACAGAGCTATGTAAATACATACAAAATTCACAAATCACAGCAAACATACAAATAATAGGGAGGTGCCTAGATGTTTCAAGGCTTAAAAATGAAAAGGAACATCACATTTCATCTTCTGATTGCTAAAGAAAGAAAAGAAATAGGGAGGGGGGATAGGGCTATATTTGTTGGTTTTAAATCATCCTTCCCTCTGCTCTGAATTATTTTTTTCAACCTTCACATCTTGGCTAAAAAGCATATTTGGGCTTATGTTAACATCTGCTTTTGTGGTGACATTTAATTCTGTATATTTTCAACTAGTGTTTCTGCATCACAGATTTTCCTCCTTTATCTCTTTGCTCTAAAAAGACAACCAAAGAGCAATCAAAAAGGTGTCTGACTTGGCCATTCAGACAATTGCCCCCTTGTGGGAATGCGGGAATGAATGGTACAGTGGACACCCCAGCACCATTGACGTTATAAACATGTAAATGAAACACATTAGGGCAGACAATCAATTGTCTGTGAGCATTGCAAACCTGCACTCCCTCTCTCTGTGACAGGCACAAAATAGTGTCTACCTTGGGAAGCCACGGTGCTGGAGAGGAAAAGGACAAAGAGTTCCCTTTCACACAGAAGAAAATGCACCTTAAAAGCCTTGGAAGAATGCAGATGACAAAAACTGTTGTAAGGAAAAGAATCTCCCACATCTTGGAATAAACGCGGCACTGCTAGAGAGCTAGGAACACCGTCCTTTCCTACCTTCAGGGTAGACATACATTTCTCCAAGGAAATATTCTTAATACGGCATTCGGGTCTTTGATAACCTCTTGGAATTTTCTTTACTTTGAGCAAATTAAGCAAGCAAGAAAGGAAGCATCGGATACATATGACATAGCAGTTTAGCAGGGAACTTTAATCTTGGCTTTATTCGTATTCGGAAATAAATGCTTAAAGACGTGAATTTATTTTTATTTGGCAACAGAGTAACAACGTAAAGTTTAAAATCCTTAGCCCACCCTTACCCCTAGTAGAGCGTCACACTATGGATGCCAGCAGGCTAGTGGCTCTGCTACGAAGGAAGGCATGTTCTACCCCAATTGACTTGGTTTTTCCAAACCGAAATAAAACAAATAGATCAGTCTAGATACATAGCCCCCAGTCTCGTGTGTGTGCAGCGTGACGAAACTTGCAGAAGATCTCCACAGAGAGAAAAGGATGGAGATGGATATCTTTGGAGCGCCCTCAGAACTGGTACCTGCCACACAAGCTGCCTCTGAGTGCTTTGAGAATCAGCAAAACGGGCTCCCTGTAAACTCATCAACTTTATGAAGAGAGCTACTTGCAAAAGATTTCTCCACTGGCAAAGAGAACCAAGTCTGAAGCGAGTGTAATCCGAAGGCCACTTCCCTGCCTCAGTGTGTACTAAGGGGCTGTGACTCCGGGCTGCCTCATCCCAACTTCACCTCTCAGAGAGGAGAGGCAGGAGCCACATCCTTCAGAAGGGGCAGAGTGCACTTCTTTTCCTTTTTATTTAAGCATCTCTGAAACGGAAGCAACTTCTCCGTCCTCCGCTGCCTCTAAGCATCACCACCAGCGTCTCCACTCCCTTTAAGGAAGTGGTAAGGAGAGAGGGCTTATCTTAAAAAAGGATAATCATTTCTGCTCATCTGATTGTTTTTCCCCTAGGGTCCAAAGCCCTGAAAACATCCAACTTTATCCCTTTTCTTTACCACTGGAAGTCAGAGACCAAAGGCATTTGTAAAAATCTTCCCCACTCCCCCACACAGTCCCCAACCCTTTAGCTGAAAGTTTGAAGAAAAATCAAATTTAACTTTTCTTTCTTTCTTCCATTTCCTTTTCCCCTCCACTCCTAATTCAGCTTTCATTTAAAAGACAACTTCATTCCCTTTTCTGAAACGCGCAGTTTCTGGATTTGATTTTTGTTACAACCTGCATGTTTGTGTGTGATTTTTCAGAGGCTGATGCTGGAAGGCAGTGGGCTGGGGAGGCTGGCCCATCTTCCCAGGCTCCACAGGAGGCAGGAGGGAAGCAGGAGCATCCCCAGGAGCCAGAGCCGGAATCAAGGGCTAAAGCAACAAACTTTGCAAGTTACAACCGGGCCGCCAGTGGCAGGCAGCAGCCGGGCATCTCCCGCTTCAAGTGCTCATTTCTGACTCCAAGGCTGTGTGGAGATAGTGGGGTATAATCAGGGGAATAGAAAAGGGGGGCTGGGTTTTCCCCCTCCTCTCCAGCTTCAGTGAAAGTGTTACAAAGTGAGTCAGGCGACTGAAGATCATCTGACTGAACTTTCTTGAAACCGACACACATTCTTGTCTGCCGGCAACTTGCTTTTTGCCTCCTTCCCCCTCACCCCTCTCCCCCTTTCCTCCTGCACATCTTACTTTCTGGGAAGAGATTTCATCCTTTCCATGTGGGGGAAAGGAGACTGTCAGCTATGGATTAACTTGGCCCTGGCACTGTCTTTGCCAAGCATCTTGCTGGCCTGAGAATCTTGAAGGCTGGATTTTAGATTCTTGTTTCTCTCTTTGCACATTTATTTCCCTCAAACTGCTTCCTTCTCCTTTGCTTTTTAATAATTGTGTACAGCATCATCTTCTAACCCACATTCTTGACCAGCCTTTCAAACACACACACACACACACACACACACAACTGCTTTACATGTTTTTTCTTCTTGTCACCTTTGTCTATATATACGTTGTTGGCTTCATTAAAATTATATAAAGTGCCATTCTAGTTTCCTGGATGACCATCTTTTTTTTTTTCTTGCAGCTTCTTACTTCTGTGATTAGTATTGCCATTATTCCTTTCCAGGAATTTCTATATGATTTTGATAAGCATCATCATATTTAGTGTTATCAGCAAAGACACAAGCTCAAAAGTGACATCTTTTCCATGAATCCAGGAAAGAAGAAAAATCCACTCAGTTCAGATAAATCCTGGCAATCCCCAAAGGGAAAGGCATTGGATATGTGCTTGATGAGAAAGAAAATGAAAAAGGGTGAAGAAAACTCTTCTACCTGCTTCTCAAAACCAGGGCATTGCTCAGTCAGATTAAACCCAAAGAAAAACACTGACAAGTAACCAATTCACAGCATGTTTTTCAGATTATTTGGAAAAAGAGACAGGTAATAGTCAAAGTTAGAGAAGCTATAAGCAATGGCGGGCTTTCTGTTAAGTGTGCAAGGTCTGAGGTAAATGTCTTAAAATGTGCAATTCAACTTTCCATTTCGGAGTGTTGAGGCTTCTCCCAAGTTAGTGGCTGGGCGGAGGGAAAATGGTTGCAGTGTCCATGGCTGAGCACCTCCCTGGCACTCTGTTTCACCTGCAAAGCCCCCAGCAGGCCTCCCTCTCGACCAACCCCACCCCTTAGGGTTCCCAGGAAGCTTGGAGCCTTCTATTTCCCCAGACCTGGGCTCTGGCCTGACCTCACCGCCGGGGCAAGGCTGGTCAACGGTGGCAAAATCCCAAAGGGGGTGGGAGGAGGCAGGAAAGCAGAAACAAACATTCTAAATAGTCTCTTCTGCAAAAGAACACTTCTGGGAACCTTGCTTTATATCTCGTTCTCTTCTCTCTCTCAAAAAAATGACTGTTTAACATAAGAAAAAAAAAGCCTCCTTGACACAAAGCTTTTGTTATCCAGTTGATCAGCACCATGCTTTAGATACTTGTAAGAAGGGGAAAAAAGCCCCACAACAGACATTGATTTTAGAAAATCAATAACCAACATTTAATAAAAGGAACAGAGGAAACACAAGAGAGGAGAGGGGGACATTAGGTATAATTTTAGTGTCTACTAAATTACCCAGAGATGGGGAAGGGGAGGTCTCCTGTGTAAGGACCACCTTAAATAATGCCAGATACCAGAATGAAGAAAAAAATTAAATTAAGAGAGAGAGAGACAGAGAGACAGAGACAGAGAGAGAGAGAGGAGAAACTGACTTAAAAAGAGGCAGCCTCAATTGGATCTTGGGGAAGGAGCTCGGAATATATTATCGTACTTGGGTTTTTTTTTTTTCTTTTTTGTAATACTAAGCCAAGCAAATAGATCAAAGGCAGCACAAAGGGAAAAGGCAGGATAACGTAACGAACAGTTTCTGACCAAAATTCCTCTTCACTCCCCCATATGGCTCGACACCTCCACCACAATAAGCAAAAGATACACACACACACACACACACACGCGCGCGCGCGCGCACACACACACACACGCACACACACACGCACACACACAACCACACAACCTAGAAAGACAGAGACAGAGAAGCATCATTTGTCTCTAATCAAAATTCTCTCTTCTTTGTGTTTTCTCTCTCTCCCACACCCCACATTGCGCCCCCAGCCGCCCCCTCCCTGCGCCGCGCAGCTCCGGGGCAGGCCGGGGGCGCGCACAATTGTCCTCTCCAGAGGAAAGTTGCTTCAAGTGGGCCGGGCGGTCCCCGCGAGGTGCGGGCTGGGTTTGCCGGAGGCCGGAGGCCGGGCCGGCGCCGCGTCCCCACGTCCAGCTCAGGAGCGTCAACGCGGCCCCGTGCCGGGTGATCAAGCTGAGATCGAGGGGAGCGAGAAGTTTCCTTTCCCAGTCTGAGCTGGCGCTAGTTGGCTTGTTTGTTTTGGGGGGTTGGTTTTTCTTTTTAAACTCAGTATCCTCTGTCAGCTCCCCCCACCACCCTCCCTGGTCCCCAGCTCTCTCCCCTCCCCCAGGCGCCTTCTGCGCTCTTGCCTATCACTTTTCTCTTTTATTCCCACGATTTTGTTGGGGGTAATACCTGGGGGGGGGGTGTCGATCTCTCTCTGTCTCTCTGTTTCTCTCTCTTTCCTTTCCTTCATCCCTTCTCTGCCTCTCTCCAAGATAGACCTTATTAACAGTCACCCTTTTAATCTCCCACCTCTGGTCTGTGTGTGCCCCTCGCACCCCCATCTTCTTCCTCCTTCCTGACTGAGCCTGGATAACGGGCTCCTCCTGACCATGTAGAAACTGCCCAGAAAAGTCTCCCTGCTCTCTCCGACCCCTCCAGTCCCCGACGTGGGGCTAGAGCCTGCTAGAGAGGAGCCACCTACCCCCGAGCCCGCACGGACCCTGCCGGACCCCGCGCAGGGCCGGCCGAGTCCCTCCCACCCGAGGTCCGGGCGCGCCCGGCCGGGCCCCGCTGCCCGCGGACCGTTACTTGGCGAACGGAGAGGCGGCCGCGAGACTCCGGCAAGAAACTTTAAGCCTTGCGGAGGCACAGCCCCAGGCCCCCTCTCCCGCCCTCGCAGTTCCTCTGTCACCCCCGCCCCCGCCCCGGGATCCTGCACAACCTGGCGCCCGGGCCCCCGCCCTGCCCTTGCCGGACACTCCAGCAACCCGGCCGGCGACCCGGCGGACCGGGCGCTAGCGGAGCGAGAGGCGGAGGCAGCGGGAGGGCGGAGGCGGGGGCACAAGGGGGCGGCAGGGGTGGGGGCGCGGGGCCCCCGCCGGACCCCGGCGCTCGGAGCCCCCTGGCGCCCCCCGCTCACTTTGCCCGGCACTTCCCCAACTCCCCGGGTCCAGTCGCCGCGCGCGCCGAGCTCCGGCGCCGGCCACGGAGAGAGGCTCGCCCGCGAGCCCTGGGCGCCGCCGCCGCCGCCGCCTCGGTTCCCTTTCCCTTTCCCCCTCCTTCTCCCTGGATCTCGAGCCGCGGAGTGGCCCGGAAAAGTTTGGTTCGGGCCGCTTCTTACCGTTTTTCCTCCTGGGATTGGCTTGTTTGCGCCTCTTGCACCGGGGGCCATCCGCCATGATCGGCTGCTTCATTGATAAGAGCGGATCAGATGGCAGTTCGCATGGACTCGGCGCCCTGCTTCGGCAGCACGCAGGCTCGATCTAGCAACCAAACACAGCGACAATGTGGGCATCGCCCGCGCCCATTGAAACGCGCGCGGGCCGCCCAGGGGAGCCGGGCCAGGGCCCCGGCGAGCACCCATCCGCGCCCCCCAACGCCAAAGCGAAACTTCGGCGGCCCCCTCCCCGCCCCCTGCCCCCAGCCTTGGCCCCGAGGCGCTTTGTGTTTGTTACTGTTTGGTGTGTTGCACCCGCGAAGGGATCAGAGAGACAAGAATTACATCTTCAAAATGAGTCATAACTCCTGACCGTATGAGGGAATGCACACGGCGGTACAGTAAGGCTGCTTGACTCAGGGCTAGGCGGACCCTTTCCTCGGAAAAGTCCTCAGCCCGGCTCGGGAACTTGGGGTGAGGCGAGGCTTTCTTTCACTCTCATCTTGTCGCACCCCACCCCCCCCACAACCCCATTCCCCGGAGGAAACAAACAAACAAACAAACAACGCGAAACAGCCCCCGGATGAAGCACACTCGGGCAAATTGATAATAGTAATTATAGGAAGCCCACTCGCCCCGCGCCCCCTCCCCTCCCCTTTCGGAGTTTATCGAGGCACTGTCTCTACCTCCCCCCAGTCCCCCGCCCCCAAATTAAGATTTCCCGTTTCACGCCGAAATAAGAAGTATAATTATAAGCCTCTTTGGACACTGTCGCTTCCCCCCCCACATCCCCCCCCCCGCCACTTTGACAATATTTACTTAAGTATTTTCCCCCCACCTCATTCACACACATGCTCCCCTACACTGGTTCCCTTAAATAGTTCCAGTAGAAAATTTTTTTTATCCCCTCAAGAAAGGAAAGAGAAAGTCCAACCGCTACGGCAATACTTTTAAGCTCTACTAAATGATCGTATCCTTTCTGGCTTTGAAACTTTTGTACCTAAAAATCGAGAGAGGCGCTGCATTTTTTCAGCTGAAACTGTCAAAACTTGGAGTGGGGGAACCTCGGAGGCAGTCAGGAGAGGAGGAGAATCCCGAAACTCGGTGGAGGTTGGGAAGATGCTGTGCCTCTAGGATTAGTTTAAACAGGGGCTATAAAAGATGTAACAGATGCAAACTGTAACACAAGGGCCATTAACCCTTTCTCTGCCGAGCACACTCAGTCCCCACGCCCCGCACCTATTGTCTCCTGTGCTAGAAGCTTTGCAGAAAACCTGGAAAGTGAGTATCAGTTTCCACACATTTGCTGAGAGGGGTGGGGGTGGGGGTTCAGAGAGAAGGGGAAGTGGATGATTTAGAAAGCACCTTGAATTTAACCTAGGCATAGTGGGTGACTTTTCAGTTTGACACATTTTGTCATTTCTTGGCTCTCCTATTGATTGGAAATTGTTGGGAAAAATCCTGAAATAAGGAAATGGTCACTCAAGTGTCTGGGATGAAACAGCTGGCCTGTCTGTATTCATGCTGAGACTTACACACGATTGCATATAAATACATGTTTAATAAAGTAAGCTGCTAGTTTTATGAGCATGTGTGTGTGCGAGGGAGAGACAGGACATTTGTGCTGTAAACTTTATCTTTGCCTGTTATTTCTAACTCTGGAGTTAGCAATCTTGCCTTCATCATTATAGGGGGAGATTGTAAAATATATAAGTAGGTGGGAGATAAACACATTCATGTTAGCCCGGGATCATCACTGTTCCTGGGAACTCCAGCTATCTCTCTCGACTTTTCAGTGCCAAAGTATGGAATGGGATATGTGTGTGCATGTGTCTCCTGTTAAATCCATGTCTATAATACTTTGCCATTTAAAATACAATTTCAAAAGTTATCCTCAGTTTAAAACTCTGATATCCTGACAGCAGCTTTCTTCCCAGCTGTAGTGACCCCCCCCCCCAACACACACACTTTGGTAAACGACTCAAGTTCCATGAGGACTTTCACTTCTTTATTTATCATCACAGAAGTGAGGTGTTACTTCACATACATACACACACAAAGAATAAAATAAAGAAATGAAACTCGCTAAGCAGACAAAAACAGGCAACTTTCTGCTTAGAAAACAGCCTTCTCCGGTGGGAGAGGATGCACTGCCATATCTAAGAGAAAGACTTGCCCTGAATTTGGTAGGTTTGTATCATTCAAGTTTTGTAATTATTAACAGGTATTTGCCAAGTTTTAATTGCTGAATACAATGAATTGGAACTAGATGCAAAAATAGAGCAGAATCTCTCCCCTTCAAGAGTTTTCATTCCACCATGTAGTTCTCAATAAAACTTTTCCTAGGCTGGGTAGCAAAAGGCACCTTTGGTTACCTGAATGGACAGGTACAGGGCAAATTATCTGGGGGAGGAAAAAGGAGAGAAAAGGAAGGAGAGAGAGCGGGAGTTCCAGAGAAATCGAAGAAGTCACTCCTGGGAAAAGCTTGCCATAAAGGAGCTAAACCCACCTGAAATTCCGCCCACAGACACTCCTCACTTCAGACTCACATCCCCACTTAAAAGGAGAAAAATCATAAAAGGACGGTGGGGGATGACCATAACAAAAAGGAATAAAAAGAGAGAAAAGGGGGAAAAAACCTACCTGCGAAGTCTTGTTTGTAGTTTTGGCCAGAAATGGTGAGAAGAAAAAGCATGAAGAAGCCGCGAAGTGTGGGGGAGAAAAAGGTGGAAGCGAAGAAACAGCTCCCGGAGCAAACTGTACAAAACCTCGCCAAGAGTGTCGGGAGGCAGGACCGTTATTCCTGCGGAGCAGGTTAGAACTGATCTCTTTCGGCCACTCCAGGAAACACAAACCTGGGGACGGACTGACGTGTTACGCCTCTTCTAATGACATTTTTTTCTTTTTCTTTTCTGTAGGAGAGAGAGGAGAGACCCTGAAACACGCGCCACCTATCTTTGTGGGGAGGGATAATTGAAGCGCCCTGAGCGTGAGCATCATGTGAAAACGTGATCGCCAAGTTTCTCTCTGGGAAAGGATCTGGGATAGATTATACCTTGAAGTCTCCGCAAACGCTTTAGTGGAAGAAATGAAATTCCACCTCCCTCCCTTCCTCTCTCCCTCCCTCTCGCCTCCCTCCCTCCTCCCTTCTCCACGCCCCCC
>CM052883.1:96347393-96416601 GCA_028534135.1 Potos flavus
GAGACCTCACTACAAAGTGAGGGAGTGTGTGTAGGAGGAAAAGGAGAAAGGCCTTAGAGGAACTTAGCAGGGAAGGAAGAGTATAATATTAAACGGCATGGGGTCTAAGTTTTGGAGTATATATTTTTTTGATATTGCAATTAAAGTAAAATTAAAAAGAAAAGACTCCACCTTTGCTCTGAAGGGATTGGTTATGTAAATATGGAAGGGATTTCCTGGAGAATACAGCTTTCTACTGTATGGTTAATTAAATAATCACTCAAAAGCTTCCAACGTGACGCTTCTGTCGTAATCCAATCAGGTTACATAGGTCCTAAACAAGAAAGATATTTTCCACATCTGGAAGTCAGCAATTTAGCAAGTACTGCACATTATTAACCAATTCAGAGCCCACTTCCCAGGGGAATTTTTTTTGAAGTTTAAGTGTTCTTAACCAATGCTCTGCTGTTTTGTTAATCAAAAAGCTGGTTTACACTGCACGTAATTGGAACTAATATAGAAGTAAATAAAGACAGCCAAATTTGAGGATGCTGAGCACAGGCATTTATCAGAAAAGGAAGAAATCTCTTAGCCTCCAATGGTTCAGGCTCAATTTCTTAAAGAACCGTGAGACTTTTTTTTTTTTTTTTTTTTTTTTAAGAGTGAAAGTGCTTGAGAACCTCAGAGCATAAACTTCCAGTCCCATAGCCTTTGGACTTCCTAGCTAAGGTAAAGGTGGAGGTGTCAAGAGGACTAAACAACCTCAAGCCAGCTTTTCTGCTTTAATATTGTTAGTGTCACAGCCCCCTGTTTTCAGTCTGATGAAATCTGAAACAAATAATACCCTGATCCAACACCAGACTTTTACTTATATTAAGATAAACTGCTTTGAATTGTGCTTTGAATGTGTGCCTAAAGCAAGACTTTGAATTCAGGAGTCACTTGCAATTGCACTCAGAGGAGGGAAAAGCCACCACATGGGTTGCCACATCCATACTCCCAGAGGTGCATGTCTTTGTATTTTGTATGGGGGGGGGCAATAGCTATCCAGCATGACCACAGCCACTTCTTACTTTAAGATGCAAAAAAGTAAATTTTCACAGTTATTTACTGACTCACCTCTCTCCCAACTTGAGTATGAAAATAACTAGATAATTAATCTTCTTCTCCACCCCATTACAGATAATTTACCCATAGAAGAGGAGCAGTCAAGATCATCAGTCTAAAAGTTGATTATAGAAAAGGAAAATTAGTGATTTCCAATATTGGTCAGACATATTTTAAATTTTATGTTTTACCTTACTTTTAATAGTATATACTAAATATGTGTATGATTTACCAAGTTCCTCCTCTGAGATTTATCTCTATTGTTAATGTCCTTTTTTCTTCTTCTTCCCACTTTTCCCTCCTTTTTATTAAAAAAAAAAAAATGGAATCCAGCTTCTCTAGAAGTTTGCTTTTCAGCCTCCCCACTTGCATTCCCATGGAAGAAGGATCCCATTGCAAGGAGTGATTTCAGGCAAGACCCCATTCACTCCATTAGCCCAGGTAGTCATTGGGTGCTTGCAGTCTCAGATACTCACAGGCAAAACCTCAGGTCAAAGGATCCAAGGGAAGGGCTAACAAATCACTTGTCTTTATTATGTATATTAGTGTCAGGTTACTTAGGGTCTGGCTAGAGAGAGAGAGAGAGAGAGAGAGACTCAAGTATTTCCATTAAAAACACGTAATCATCTGATTACTCTGGGCTCAGTAATTGTTGAAGTGGAGGAGGCAGCCCCAACACTTAGGACTGGGAGTTCCGACTTGCAAGTATTTGATTTGGGGTAAAAAAGCAATCTTTCAGGTTCCCATTAAGGTGTATGTTTGGATGATGCCAAGGGACGGGTCTCTGAGAGGGGTGAGCGCGCGCGTAGGTTGCCCCCCGCCCCTGCCTGGCACGCCCCTGGCACTCTGCTCCTCATTTGACCGAGAGTTCCCACCAACGCAGAGGCGGTGAGATCGGAGGAAGCCGAATACAAATTTGTTCCGAACACTCCTTTAGTCCGAAGGCCAGGTCGGGGACAATGGGGATCGTGGGATCAGCGGGATGCAAGAGCGCAGAGCGCAGGGAAAAGTCGAGAGAGGACTGGTGCTTTCGGCTCCTCACACAGCAAAACAAGTCCTGCAAATGAAACGCTCCTTCCCGATCTTTCTTCCCCATTAATAATCCATTTCGAGATCAACGCAGACGAAGGGGGTTAAAACAACAGATACAAGTAAATGTGAAATAATATTGCAATCGACATTGGAGGGAGAAAAAAAAATTCTTTAGGGTTTCTCTGAGTAAAATAAACTGCCTCCCTCAGGATTCCCTCCACCCAGGCAGGGTAAGAAGATGCACTTTTGTTTTCCAATTTCCTTCAGCCAGGATCTGGTGCCTGTCCCCCCGTTCACCCCTCAATCTGTCAATTTCCCCAACTTTCACAGCAGTTCGCCCCCCCTTCCCCCCACCCCTCGCGCCAGCCCCCAGCTCCGCTTGCCGGCCCAGAAGCCCGAAGAGATACAATGTTTCTGCCCTTGAACACGCAGACTGTAGAAGGAATTCGAATTTGGCCCAGCTAATGAATATTTTTTTTATAGCAAATTCTGTTTATTTTGTACCATGTGGAGAAAATAAAAAAAAGGAACCTATTCTCGTTTTGAAACGGAATTGCTTTCATCTAGAGGAATTATTTCAACCCTGTGTTGTTACGCAGGAGGTGGGCAACTTCTTTTAGAGTTGCAAGCAAAGGGTGATAAGGGAGACCCCAGGATTGGGGTGTGTATGGAGGGGGTGGGGGGCGGCAGGGGTCCAAGCCAAGCCAAACGGTTTTCTCACGTGCAAACTTGCAATCCAATCCATTCGGAGTTGAGTCTAGGATAGGAGGGGAAAATCTATTTAAAAAAAAAAATCAGGAGCATCTCTCTGAGAAACCCTTTTAAACAAAATCAAAACAGGACCAGAGAACCTCAGACCGACCCTAACATCCCTGCTGTGAGGCCCGCGGGCTGTGGAATCACGCACATCACCTGGCCCCAGCAGGGCGGCCAGCTGGGGGGTTCTTTTTATTTTATTTTCCTTTATTTTTTGAAGTTAAGGCTGAATCTCGGCTTCAGTGCTTTTGCCAACGTCTCCACTGACAGGAACGAGCAAACTTCAGGACTCAAATGAGCGTCTTAATTTATTGATGCAAAACAGGTCTGCTTGTCGCCCCCAATTCTCGGCGCGCTCGGTCCCCCACGCCCCCAGCTTCGGTCCCTCCATTCGATCTCAGGGTAAGGCCCTGCCGCACAGGCGGAGGAGCACGTGGGGGGGGGGGTGTCGGTCCCCGCCCGCTCGCCCACCCTCGCCAGACCCGTCCCCGCCCGGGAACCCCGCGACCCCCGCCCCGCCGCCGGGTCAGCTGACCTGGGTCGCTAGCTAGCCTGCTCCCCGCCCGCCGCCCTGTTTCCGGTCCCCGGGGTCCGCGAGCTGCGCAGGGAGCGGGAGCGGCCGCAGCCGGGAGGTGATGCTGGGGGCTGATTACCATGAGAAAGGCAGTGCCTGGAAAAGCCTCCTCCACGCGACTGTCAATCTCTCCTGGGGTGGGGGGGGCGGGGACGGAAAGGGGCCCTGTAGGAGTCACCAGAAAACTTGGAGTAAGTTGGATGCGACGCAGGCCCGAGGAGGTGGCTTTCGCCTCAACTTGGAAGGCTGTGGCGTTAAGGGCGCGGACGCCAGCAGCCTCGCCAGGGAATTAGAAACCAAAAATCCTTCCTTTCCTCCCTCCCTCTTGCCCTCCTGTCGGCCCTCCCTGTCCTTTATCCTTATTTTCTTGAAATTCTTTTCCAATTGCATTTCCTACATTCTCCTTTCTTTTTATCTGATCATCTTCTTTTTGCAATCTCTTGTTTCGTTTCTTAGCATCCTCTCTCTCTCTCTCTCTCTCTGGCTCTCGCTCTCGCTCTGATTCTTTTGTGCCTCCTTTATGTGTCCAGATTTATCATTTAGTTTTGAAAACATAGTGTTTAATATGTAATTAATCTACCAGCAGGAGGTCAGGGATGCCTTAACTAAAATAACTCCTTGGGTCATGAGAGAACAAGTTCACCAGGTGTCAGTGAAAAGTAAATCATAATCATAAATATAAATCAATATCTTAGTAATCAAATGGCTTCTTATTCTGAATCATATCTGCTCAAACTGATTTTTTATAAAGATACAATCTTCTTGGGAAAAATAATAATGATATAAAGAAATTATTTATAATAAAGCAATGTGAGAAAAATTCTCATTTTTACAGTGATACTTTAGTAGTACTTAACAGACTTTAGAAATTACGATAGGTAATTTAAAGAAACAAACTGTGCTTTATCTTTTAATGTTTATTCAGAAAGCGTAAAAAATTCCTAAAGCACCCTTCTCCCCACAAAGACTGATCACTCCAGAGAGAAACAAGTTTATTTTGTACTTGCTAAACAAATTCACAATTTGAGTCCTTGGGTTGGTTTCTTGGCCAGGTTGCCCCATTACCTAGCAGGTGAGTGAACATGGGGCTGCTTATGTCATGATTGTGGCTATGTTTTTGTTTTCCTTATTTTTTTGTCTTTCATTCATTTTGAGCACATTTGTGTTCACTTATTGAAATTCAGAGTTTGTACTTGTTTACAATTTGTTTACTTTGTTGCATTTTTAGAACTTGTTAGAAGTCAATTGAACATGTATATTAAGCCGCTTTTTAGGCCAAGAAAAATAAAGATGCATTAGAAAGATGCCTTTTATGCTTCATAATTATTAATTGACATTTTATGATGAATAATTAATCATTTGAATAATTTTGGTATCTCTGATCTGAACACATATTTGCATATCTAATACTTGATTTTAACTGTTTTTTTTTTTTAAATCATTCTCTTAGGACAAAGAAACAAAGTAACATTTTAATGTAAAATTTCTCTTTAACATTCATGTAGGTTTATTAAGTTGTAGTGTTCTTTCTAGATAGCCATAAAACTCAACAATTGTAAACCACTTATGTAGCAATCACATACAAATATGTGACAAAACTACAGTTAATTAGGAAAAACTATACCCTGTGTAAGATCAGTTCACTCTCCTCCCCAAATGCAGAGATAAGCACTAATTATGCACCATATTTTTCTTATTGGAATTTGATCATTGAACTTTTTGGTTATGTCTATTTATACAGGTTAACAAGTGGAACACTGAGATAACTGACAATTAAGACATGGCACTTAAGGTAATTTTACATTTTTTTACTTATTAATATATAGGCTGATTTAAAGTTATTTAAAAATGATCATCCAAATATATCCCTGGAATTTTTATGCCCCTGTGTCAGTTGAAGTCATCTATTTCTGATACTAGCAGTGCAGATTACTACCTGTATGATTACAGGCAACTTACTCTAAATTTGTTTCCTTATCAACAATGTGGGTATGCTAATAGTGTTCATTCCTTAGAGTTTTTATTGGGAATTAAATGAAGTAATACATGAAATGTCATTACAATGTAGCTTTATTGTTATAATGAAAAGTTGAAAAAATAACATGGAACATACAGATCAATTAAAGATAGTATAAATTAATTTTGAGTACTAAAAACAACTATTTAACTTTAGTATCATTCATAATTTTTCTATTGAGAAATGAGTGCTGTGTCATTAAGTAAAGAAATAAAATGGAAACATCATAAGATTTATGGCTAGTTTATGATTCTTTAGACCTGTTCAAGGGATGCATAGCCATCGATGTGAGAATAAATACAGTATTTCTTTATTATGTTCGTTCAGCAGTTAATTTATTGTATTCAAGATGGTCATAATTTGGTTATAAATATCAGACTTCTTTTAATCCAAGTGTATAAACTTGAAGTTTCTCATGTTGTTTAGTAACATACTGTCTTTGAGTATAAGGGTTAAACGTGCAAAAGCTCAGAAGCGGTCTTGAGTAAGAATTGTGAGAAAAAAAGGCAAATTTACAAATTTGGAGACCAGGAATTTGGCTGTCAGAGTATTATTTGCTGTAAGACCATTCATGATGAACTGAACATTCCCTTTCGGAATTGTAGTTATCCTGGGGTTTGTGCTAATTCCCAGTACCTATAGTGGGGGAGAAAATCAGTTTATGAAATGGAAAATGAAATCCCTCCTCTCTTAAACATCCACAAGGCCAGATTTTCTTTTTGATGCAAAAGCTGAAAAATCGATGCAAATGCTAAGGGGAAAAAACTATTGCGATTTTTAATCCCAATACTGATGGCTTTTGTTGTTGTTGTTTTCTTTGACTCCTCAAAACACTCCAAGTGTCCCTTAATTGTTTCCTTTCTCAGAGGATTCATTCCATACTCCTTGTAGGTCAAAACCACCAAAAGGGCCATTTGGACATCAGCCTGGGGGCGCAGAGTGCCCTGTACCTTTTTCTTTTTCCCTTTTTAAAGGGAAATGCGACCAGCAATTGTTTGTACCTACAGATTGTCTGGTGACCTGGAAATAACTTCATACTGCTTTGTGATCTTCTGTAATAGTCCTCATTCTGTTAAAAGATCAAAATTATAAACGTTGCACTCTACTCAGTTCTAATTTTGCACCATTCCAGGGGGTGATTTTTGGTTGTCGGGTTGTTTCAGGTACTTAAATATAAAAACCTTCCTCTCAAAAATGTTCTTCTCCACGGTAATGACAACTATGCAATAATAATAGCTAAGAAAACAACAACAACAACAACAGTGCTTCTCTAGGCCTGACAGTTTTAGATGTGACCTAGAGAGAACTGACGACTTTCTCTAGAATTCAAGTGTCTGGTTCTGTGTGGGACTTTGAATCTGTCAGGGCCGCCTTCATGGCCAGCACCACGCGCATGGGTTATTCACAATCATCTCACCTTTTGCAGATATCCTTCTGAACCACTTGTGTTCACCCACTCTGCACACTTTACCAGGATCCACTTCCAGTCTTCCTGGATGACTGGGTTAGTATTTGTTTTTCAATGTATGGCTTATTTTGCCTCTTGGACCCAATACTTAGGCTCATTTCTCTAGTTACAACGTGGACTCAAGGCGAATGCTCAGGTCGAGTGCTTTCTCTAGCTTTGTTGCTTGTGGCATCACAGGTCAGTTCAGTCTTCTCTCCAGGACCCTCAACTCCGGAAAGCCCCTATGTGTAGGTTCCTCTACTAAGCTAACCCTGGCTTCAGTGTTGGGCCCAAGCACAGGACAAATTAGTGATGAGTATCATGATACAGGCATATCTGGGAATAGTTTTTATTTCTTATATAATTCTTTTATTGCTTGTTGACTGCAAACTGGACATCAGTGTATTTGACACTAGATTCTTTACAGTCTCCTCAAATATAGCATATTACAAGATTTGGGAATTAGATGAATTGGATTTGATTCCCTGCTTTGTGTGTACTAATTGTGTATTGAGGACAAGATATTAAACCTGTATGAACCTCATTTTAAAAATGAGCAAAAGAAGGGTGCCTGGGTGACTTAGTAGGTAGAACATGTGACTCTTGATCTTGGGGTTGTGAGCTTGAACCCCACGTTGGGCATAGAGATTACTTAAAAAAAAAGAGCAGAAGAATACTTAGGTTTTAGCTGATTGTGATGAAAAAATATAACAACATATGTGAAATGTCTGATACAGGTTATGTGTATCAATAAATAGGAATTCCTTCCTATGAATTACCTGAAAAATATATGAAGTTAAATTATAAAAAAGGAGATTAGATGTAGCATGTGTTTTAGTTATTAATTTTATTATTTTAATTATTTTATTGTTATTTATTTTATGATTCTACTAGGAATTATTTAACTGGTTCTTTCATTATACAGGCATTAATGCTTACTGATAAAATTAGAGAAATAGCATGGAGGGGTACCTAGGTAGCTCAGTCAGTTAAGCGTCTGACTATTGATTTCCACTCAGGTCATGATCTGGGGGTCATGGGATCGAGCCCCACGTCAGGCTCCACGCTGGGCCTGGAGTCTGGTTGGGGTTCTCTCCCTTTCTCTCTGTCCCTCACCGCTGCTCACACGCACTATTTCTCTCTAAATAAATAAATAAAATCTTAAAAGAAAAGAAAAGAAAAATAACATGGAATTTCTCAATTCATAGTAGAAAAGGTAGGGGGGGTTCGTGATAACAAACTTGTGATACTAGCCTGTAAGATTGTATATTTCACATGTCCATTTGTAATTGTAAAGAAAAGGTATTTTCCCACATCATTCTCCCCATGTGATGTGGCGAAGGAGGGAGCAGTCTTGTAGCCAGCTAAGTGTGGTCAGAAAGTGTCAAAGATCCCATTTGCTCAAAGTGAAACGAAGAGGGTCTTAACACTGTCCAAAGCTCTTTACCTACTCTTACTCAAACTTTAGAGCATTGAAGGAGTTGTGGAAGGGGTAGAAGGGATAGAACAGCACTGAGAAAGTTGGCCTGCCGTATCTTCTTCCTAGCCCTCAAGTTAAGTGCTGAAACATCTACTTAAAAAAATGAAAATAAAAAAGCAAGACTATGTATATAGCACAGACATTGCTTCACTCTCCTGCCTGCAAATTTGGGAGTGGGGCTGGGTCAGCAGGCCCTGGCATGATCTACTGTGTATGTGACTTTTCTACCCTATGCCCTAGAAAGGATGGCGTCAGGGGAGGACTGGGCTGTGGACATAGGGAACATATTGTCCCAATGGTTCTACTACAGTGCAAACTAGGCTTTCTCTCTCTCTGGAACTAACTTTGCTACACACACACACACAAATCTGTTCCTATTAGGTTTTTCCTTGGCCATTGTGGAACTGTAAGTATAGCTCCTGTGGCAAAGGGGTAATTTTTCTGGGTTGAGGGCAGCTAGTTTACCTATTGTTCTTGGAATATGTCTGGACCCTTCTAGACAAGAGGGACGGTACAAAAGTGAATGTTCACAAAAAATCTTGGCCTTTCAAAACAAGAAAGAAAAATTAAAACCTCATTCTTTTAAAGCTTAATTTATCTATCTAGTAAGTATTTGGAATTTCAGTTTAGAGAAATCAGCATGATCCTGAGGTATGGTATTACCTACCATCATCTACAATTTATATGGAATATTGAAAAATTATTTACAATAGTTTGCCATGGTCCTTAGGTAAAGACGACCTCTTTTGAAGTTCTGCTTCTACTAGGAAGGGTTCTTGTTTGGCTGAGGGAAATATTCGGGATTGGGTGAAGTATGCTTGCATTTGAAATCGCTTTGAACTTTGAATTTGGAGCAAAGTAACGTGTTTTATGATATTGAAGCAAAGTACCAACACTTGGAAATTTTTAATCATCGCTTCATTTAGGATCTCTAAATTGTAATTTATTTGATGAAGGAAGGTGATCTATCATTGATGCTTCTTTCCCAATCCCCTAGAACAGTGTCTATTATATAGTAAATATTTGTTGGTTTTTTGTGGAACCTGCCATTCATTAAGAAGCTTTAAAGGAAACTAAAGTGATCTCCCATTTCACACTTGTAGTGGCTTGAGATAAGGATGAGGATAGATGAGGGTAGCAGGCAGGGACCATGGACACTTAGACCACACACCTCCTTTTTATCAAGTTATTATATATTAAGTTTTTATCAAGTTATGTACCCAGTTACATTATTTAACACAAACTTATTCCTCTTCCTCTGTATCAGTTTTACGCATGGCCTAAAATAAATGAAGGAACATACGCAGAATTATATGTATATATTTGTCTTTCTCTTTCAATGACTCTGATGACTCTTTTCATGGTTGACTTTTATGTAAATATATTAAAGTTTAATAAGAGTTTTTTCCTGAAAAAAGAAAGAAAGCATAAGGAGGAAATGGACTGGACTGGTACAATATGGCTTGCTTACAAAGGCAAGTGTGAAGTTGCAGTTTAGGATAAATGATCTCCTCACCTGCTAAGACCACACAACAGCTAAAGAAAGAAAATGAAAAGATGAGGAGTTGTGTTTTGTTTCTCCTTTAAGTAAATGAGCAGCCTCCATCAGCCAATGGTCTAGATGATTCTCTTGCCAGCAGTTTCATTTTCATGTAGAAAAGTAACTGGTTGCCCAAAGGTCTTGAGGTGAAAAGTGTGAGCCCTATTTACAATGCTTTCTCCAGTACCCTTCCTTCTCTCTTCTTCCCTCTGCTTCGGGTCCTATTTCTCAGGGCCTTTTCCTCTCCTTACCTTTCTTTGGTGCTCCTGTTCAGAGGAAAAACTATCTAAAGATAGCCTTGTCCACAGCCTTTGACAGGCTTAGCTTTTAAATGATAAGCTATAATGGGAAGATTAGAAATTTCCACTATATTGCAGAAACCTGCCCAGAGGAAACAGAATGTTGACCTGAAATATTGTAAGGAAGGCCAGTTCCATACCACTGCTGTATGTCCAGCGCCTAGTGTGGAGTTCGGTGGCTGAGAGGTGCAGAAGAATGTCTGTTGAATGAATGAATGCATGCATGCATGAATACTGCAGAAAGGAAGCCAGGCGTAAGACAACAGATGCCGCTTGTTCCACACGGCAAATAAGAGTCAAAAGGTATTAATGTAGGTGCAAAAGTCACCTGTGGTCATAAACAGGACTCTGATATTATTTTTGAATTCTGAGTAAAAGATTTTATTTCCAAAATGAAATACCAAAATCATTTACCAAGCAATAGAGATATAACAGTCCCTCAGTCACTCACTTGCAAAGGAAATTTTCAATACAAATAAAGTCATACATATTTATACTAGGGTAATTCAAAATAACTTCCTCACATAAGCACTGCTACGTTCAAATAAAATCTTGCCAGCACTTCTGAGTACATTGCTTTAAGAAAAAAAAATGCTCCCTGTAGCGTCCGAACTATTTAAAAATCTTGCCAGCTTCTTCAACATACATCAGTTATCTCTCTTTAAATCACTGACAAGAATTTAAAAACTGCTTCATCAGAACAACTGTTACCCTTTCTCATACTCTAGTTAGAACCTGATCTTCTAAAAAGGACCATATTTACAGCTTCTTTTGAAATTTTGAAACCATTTGGCTGATATGTTTTTGCTACATTTTCTTTTCTTGATTTAATTACTGGGGACATTTGCATGAAAACAGGAGGACAGAGACATAAGATTTTTGTCTTATGAGTTCATCTGTTTCTGATGCTTATTCCCCACCTGAGATCAGTATTTGTTTTATTATAATTGGGAAGCCAGGAGCTGGATTGGAAATGAAGTTGTTGGAGGTGAAATAAAGTTCAGAAATTGGGACACAGGAAGCTAAGGGATTGGTGGAGGATATGATAATGAATTTTCTCCTAGGTTACTTATTTACAAGTAGTCATTGTGTCAGTGACACATGGTGTGTTATTGAAAAGGTTAGAAAGCCAAGGAACTCTACAGAACTGGGTTGGTGCTTCTCTAAGAATATCACACTCAAGCAGTCACTACTTGGTTGTAGGTGTTGACAGGCATCAGAGAAAACAGTCAAGGAGCTGAGCCTAGGTCACACAAAAACTCTAGAGATGGCCACTGTAAGTGGGGGAGGAGATAAAGCCAAATGCTCCACTAATTCTGACCACCTTGCAAACGCTTGTGGTTTTTCACAGGAGAATCAGAGAAGACTATCAGGATGAAGTCTGAGCATCTTCACCTGGATTTTCATGGGTAGGTAGAAATATACGTGGTCAGAGTTGAAGTCATAATCTTCTAACTTGTCACGTTCTTCCATATTCCACAACTTGCTGAAGGGCACAACTGTCTATCCAGTCTTCCAAGCCCAAATTCTGGGGTGACTTTTGACTCCTCTCTTTTTTAAAAAAGTCCGTACTTCATTGCCCAGTAAATGCTAACGATCCTTACTTCCACAAGTTTCTCAAATGTGCTCACATTCCCCAGATCCTTCATATTGCTATCCCTGCCCTATCTCAGGTACTCATCATCTCTTTCCTGGAAGGCTGTGCCCACCTCCCAGCTGGCTTTCTTGTTTCCTGTCTTTTCTCCCTCATGTCCATTCTCCACACCATCCCCAGAGTGAATGAGTCATCTGGAACGTATCTGCCTGCGGCACCGCTGAGCCTGAATCCCATCAGGTATTTCCGTTTGACATCACTGTGGTGCTTCGCAAACTCACCTAACCCCAAAGATGGAACCCCGAGGACGGCTGTTTTCATATTTATACTTATTAATTAGTACTTACATTTAGCAATTTAAACTTTGCTTCTCTTTCACAGTTTTGGGTAAAACTGAGACTCCAAGTCGGCAGGCCAAGTTAATCCTGCCTGCTCCCCAGGTTTGAATACTGCAGTGTGAGAGGCATAGTGCCAGTGCCGTAAACCATGGGTTCTTTACCCAAGCACACGAGGCCCTCGGAGGTGGAACGTGTTCTCTTCTTCACTTTCCTCTCCTGCCAATCTTCAATGGCACATTACACTTTTGTACTACAGTTTTTATTTTCCCCTAAAAAAAAAACCATATCATTCCCAATGTTAGGAATGTTGCCTATGCTATTTACTGGGAATATTCTCTCCTATCCCTTCATTTGGCTGACTTCTGTGTTCATTTTTTTTTTTTTTTAAGATTTTATTTATTTATTTGACACAGAGAGAGAGATCACAAGTAGGCAGAGAGGCAGGCAGAGGGAGAGGGGGTGGGGCTTGATCCCAGGACCCTGAGATCATGACCTGAGCCGACGGCAGAGGCTTAACCCAGTGAGCCACCCAGGCGCCCCTTCTGTGGTCATTCTTTAACTCAGCTCACATGTCATCTCCTCCTGGAAGTCTGAGGCTGGCTCCCCTGTGCCCTCATGGCACTTGACACTCTTCATGGCCCTCCTTCCTTTATATGTCTTCTTTCAACCCCAATGAGGCTTCCAGGAGGCCAGGGACCCTGTCGTTTTCATCTTTATACTCTATTATGGGCTGAATGTTATATCTTCCAGAATTCATTTATTGAAGGGCTAATTCCCAATGTGATGGTACGTGGAGGTGAGACATTTGGGAGGTAATTCAGTTGAGATGAGGTCACGAGGGCAGGGTGCCCACGGTGTGATTAGTACCCTTGTAGGCAGAAGAACACCGAGAACTTGCTCTCCTTGTGCACATGCACCAAGGAAAGGGCACATGAGCTCCCAGCAAGAGGTGGCCATCTATAAGCTAGGAAGCCAGTTCTCGCCAGGAAGTGAATTCCCTGACACCTTGACCTTTGAATTCTCAGCTTTCAGAGCTGTAAGAATTAAATGTCTGTTGTTTAAGCTACCCAGTCTATGGTATTTTGTTGTAGCAGCCCGAGCTAAGACATAACCTCAACTCCTAGTAAGTATCTGGCACACGGTGGACACTTAAAAATACATTTTGAAGTGAACGTGAATGTCATGGTACAAGCTAATTTCCACCGCTGGACAAAAGAACTCCAGGCACAAGCGTATTCTACAGATATTGCATTTAGCTGTGGGAGCACTCTAGCCTTCCTGCACTTCATATTAACAGAGGACCCAAAAGTTGGAAAGGTCTCATTATAGTTTTGAATAACTTATATTTAGTTTAGACATGCATTTGCAAAAGTATTCAAATAAAAATAACTTTCACATGTAAAACATTTTCAAATTTCAAAGCTTTTACATATGTATTATCTTCACTTGATCCTTACAATAAACTTTCAAGGTTGGCAGATATTATTATGCCCCATTTGGAAAAGCAGAAAATTAAGATTTTGATGGAGTAAGACAAAATAATCAAACTCATTTTGGAAGTCCCAAGTATGTTTCAGATATGGAAGCATCTTTGTGAAACTGGCAAAGAGCAAATTTTAGTATTCTTCTGTGACAGATGCGGAAATAGGGTGTTGAGAGGACTGACTCAGAGTCACAGGGGGCCACCGTCAAAGTCAAACTGAACTCTATCCTGTGACTCAGATTAGTCCTGATGCATACATGTACATTTATGTCTACATATTAGAAAGGGAGCGTTGGCTTAAGAGAGCAACCTGAAGAAATTTTTTCTCTTCTCTTCCGTAACTGGTTTGTTACTTGTCTTGAGTACATAAAGACACCAAATAAGAAACAGAGTTGTTGAAGAGAGTAGTTTGGGAGCAAAATTGGAAAATTATTTTAGTTTATTTGAGATAGTAGAGTAGGGGCAGCAGGGATCATATTGAGCCTGAACATTTAAAAATAATTTCTTCCTTTCATCATAAAGTCATAAAATACTTAGTTTTAACTAAACATAATGCGACCATCTCAACATATCTTACCTGTAATTTTCTAGGATTTTTTTGATAAATGTGAAGCCCAAGAAAAGGTATATTTATTATAGTTCTGTTGTTGAATGAAAATGATGCTTCCAGCAAGGGAAGACTATAAATAAGACTATCTTTTACTTCTGTTTAGTTAGAATTTTATAAAGCAAATTTGGCAGATACTCTTCTGAGGGGAGAAAAATTTCACATAAGTTAGGATGGTAGATAAAAATATATTATTTATTTGTGCTCTGAGTCACTCTTGAGAGGCCAGTAATACAAAATAAATTCTGCATAGATTATGAAGCAACGACTAAATGCAAAGGTATTTGTAATCTTCCTCCTACCTACCCTTTGAAATTGGTTAAACAGTTTTACAAAGTATGTCCTTACGTGTAAATATGTTAAAGTTAAAATGTGTTGGTTAATGCATCAGGATTATGAGCCAATTAATAAATTCAAATATGTGACGGGCACTTCGTTTTCTAAACTAATGAATTGCTTGACAATTACACACATGTGTTACATAGTTATTCATTCAGCAAATGCTTACCAATTGCCTACTATGTGTAGTAGAAGAATAAGGATACAGCAGTCATCAAGACAAACCTGATCTTTGCAGACTGGCGAGGAAGACAGATGGTGCGCGATGAATGCTATTGGGAGTGTAGACAGCAGGCTCATCTAGCCAAATGATAGCTACAAAATAAAGTGAAGGCAAGAGTAGATCTTCCAAATGCACAAAAGGTCAGGTCTTTGAAATCCATTAACCACCACTGAAATTAGTTTAAATCACCTGTGACATGTTATAACACTTCCAGGCGGGGCTAAAGGCATGTTGGGACCTCAGAGCAGGCTGGGAGGGAGAGAGGAGAAAGCCTAGAGTCAGAGCTTCAGGGAGGGAGGCCAGTGTTCCAATGACAATAGATAGAGGGCTTTGATGCGTAAAGCTCATGAGAGGCTGACCTCAATATCCAGGGCTCATTCTGGTGGGCGGTAGCTCTTCTTGCCAAGTATGAGGCAGTAGCTCTGACTTTCTGGGGGTTCTGTTTCAGTGGAAATAGGACCCCAGTCAGCTGCTGGGTCTCGTGGATAGGTTCTAGCCACTGACAGAAGGATCCTGGCAAGGAGTAGACAGATTATCATGGGAGGAGCCTTCAAACTGGGTTTCAGGCCAGGGTGCATGTTCTAGGAGAGAACCGAAGTATGAAATGGGCACCAAAGAAGGTACAATGAATGATCAGAAGGGACTGGGTGTCGGGCGGAGGGGGGTGGCTGCTCCTTCCGTGGCTTTAGGGTGTGTTGGTCCTCCCTAGATGGCAGGCTCGGTCTCTTTCCTCAGTGCCCTCTTCCTCCCGCCACCACAGCTCCTCTCTCTTGCGTCTCTGTGTATTCTAATACTATCTGTGATGCCCAAATGGCGAATAAGGCCTTTGTGTGCACCAAGAACAGTTCATAGCTTCTGAATGTGGCTTTGACTTTTGTTGGGACGATATTATTTTCAGTGTCAGTTCATTAGAATATAGGTAGTGCTTGGGTTTTTGCTGCGAAAGGTATGATGCTTAAAATTTAAACAAATATAAACAACTTCAGTATTTTGGTTTATTTATTGACTCGAATGGTTATACTTTTTTTTTACCTAGAACAACAAAAAATGATAGCAAAACTATAAAGAAGCCTTTAATTAGTGAATGCATGAATTTCCTTAGGCATTTTTCCTCTTGACTTGTGAGAACCAAATAGCTTATCTGCATATGTTGTTCCTATGTAGTGAATTAGGTCTTTAGAAGTGAGCCCAATAGATATAAGCTTATCATTTGTTTGTGTTTTTGCTCAACTTTATTTTTTATTAAATCGCATTAAAGATGGGATTTTATTTTCTGTTTGAATGAACTTCACTCTTATGCCTATGTTCCCAGGTGCATATATTATATTATATTATATTATATTTATATATAAAAATATATATTTATATATATGTATATATATATGTATATATATATATTTAAAAGGTGGAGCTACACAGCACAAACTTTAACTAGACCCCTTACCACTTGGGCAAGGGATCTTGGCCAAGTCCCTTACTGTCATTGGGCCTTAGTTTCTACATCTAAAAACATAAGATAATAGCACCAACCTGATGGGAACTATGATGGAGAGCAAATGCAACGGTGGGGATCCAAGTGTGCTTTGCATGTAAAGTGCCAGTGCAGGTGTTTGGAATTTATATTTAGATGCAGGTTATGCTCACATCATATAAATTAAAATGTGAATGCATTCAAAAGCTCAACTAGTTCCTGAGGCAAGAAATGTGAAATGGCAATGACTAAGAGGGTCAGTGAAACTCTTGGCTTCTAACCAATCCTGTACAAAATCTTTCCTAACCACATATTTTGAAAGATGAGGAAAGATAAAGGAATGAAGAGAACTGCCCTTTTTCTCTAACCCTTGAAACATTTCTTTTCTTCCCAAGAAACTGAGCTATGGAAGCTTGAGGCCTAACTCAGTACTGAAGGTGGTCATTCAAAGAACTGTTTAGAATGTTGTATTTCTGAAAGTGAGGTGCCATGAATATGTACTCGTATCAGACAGAGGTGGACATGATCAGAACAAGCTTGTTCACAGAGCCCTTCTCTCTGCTTGGCCACGAGTCACAAAAATCTAACATCTGGACACGAAATGCTTCCTTGAACAAAAGTTGAAACGTGTGTGTGTGTGTTTAATATGTAAAGGAAGAATGAAATTGAGACACCAAACTCTTTCATTGACTCAAATTTAGGGCCAGATTTTAATAATGCAGCTGTCCAGATGTGAGACACTAATGAGAACATAAGGAATTCCTGGATAGAAAAGGGATGGTTGGCCCAATGGCCTGTCTCCTTCAACTTTATTGCAACACACCTCTCTGTGTTGTCAGCATATCTTCCAACCCCTTTGCCTACATAAACATGTCCAGCTGTCTCTTAAACTCATTTTTACTTTATGTTTCACTCAATGGACTTATTTGGTAATTTGCAGTGTTTTCCATATGCTGGTAGATCTTTGGATGAAGTAGTCCTACATTATCACTACTTCTTAATTAATCACATGAAGTATTTCAATAACAAAATATAGCAGATATCATTGGAAATTTGGAGGAAATCAAATCGAATACACCCACAATAAATTTAGAAAGAAATAACTGTTATTTTGCTAATCTACGTTTTCATCTTTCTTAAAAATGTGAAGATGTAAATGGGTAGCAATTAAGGTGGGTAAACATAAAAACTTTCTTGCACTGTATTAGTTTCATTAAACATTTCTTAGCAAGAAGAAAATGCTAAACTCGAGTGATATAATAAAGAAAATGATCTGATGTTTTATTTTGGTTGGGTTGAAGCCATATTCCAGATAATATTTTACTTCCTGGATTATATTAATATTTCAGGCTAACATAAATTTGAGTTCAATTAGTTAAAAAATAGAATCAGTTCTCTGAATCAGTATAGAAGTGATTTTCTGTTAAAATCCTTTTTTCCAAAAATTTCCAAATTATTAGGGACCAGGGAACTAGGGCTGAATTCTTAGGTTGACCGTGGGTCCTTCTGATTGGAGAATACACCTGAAAATTTCCTTGAAGATTTGATGGGAGCTCATTGAAGTATAGAAATAACTAAATGTTCATTAGTTGAACATTTTGCATTTTCATGTTTGAATGCCATTATTTTAAAATTATTTCAATACACATCAAATCATATGATTATATGTCAGTTTTAGTCTTTTATTGACAAACACTTAGAGTGACCAACTTGTCCAGGCTCACCCTGGGATTTCCTACCTTTAGCCTGAAAATCCCAATTCCTGTGAAATCCCTCAGCTCCTGGCAAACAGGTACTTCACAAACACATACGGAAAGAAAAATCTGCCCCTAAGATTTGCTTGGATTTTTGTCTGCATCCTCTTCAAACTCTGGGAACTCAAAAAGCAAAGTGTTACATCAGCATTAAGGATTTTACTCTCTTGTTATAACAGCCCATGTTAGGGTGTCAGTGCCTCAGTGGCTAGGGTGAAAGATGATCCACGTGATTTTTTTTTTCTTTTAAGTTGTTTCTAAGCTCAGATGCATGATGTTTTATTTAAAGAGAGAGCGAGAGAGAGCGCTGGAAAATGTTTAAAAATCAAATCTATTTTCTTCCAAACTTTTCTCCCCCAAGTCCCTTGCTCTCTAGACACGTTCTAAGATACATCTTAAATCTAGCACCTTGAACGACCTCCAAAATCTCTGAAGCCTAAGTTATATCTTATTGCCCAGATTACAGTGGGGAAAAAATTATCTACATTGAGCGACTTTCATCTTATGTGCCTCACGACTGGAGGGATTCTGTAAGTATTTTGCTACTTTTTAAATTTGTGGATGGTGACTTCTGAACTTTCTCAGGGAGGAGGTCTTAATAAAGAGCATGCCTGAATCCACTTCTTTTTTTTTTTTTCCTGAATCCACTTCTTAATGATTTTTAGCTTCAGTGAAACCATTTACAGAATTCCTCTTCCTAACAACTGCTCTGCCAAGCATTGTATAAAATAGCATTCTTCATGGTTAGATGATCCCATGGAAGGTGACTAAAAGATTTTAAATACAGAGGAATGGAACCAGCAACTTGATCAGAATTTGTACTTTTTTCATACGTGTGCGGTGTCTCTGGGGTAGCACCCTGTTTGGTGTACTTGCATGTGTGCACGTGTGTGTAAACACGTAGCATTTAGTTACACAACGTGTCACAGATTTCTTTCCTGGTCACCATGCTGCATGACTGATCCATTTCATATGATGTGTTTAGTATGGTTCATTGCCCACTGGTCTTATTATTTAACAATTTGCATTAAATTGAATTTTCTATTTACAGGTGTAAATGGAAATTTTGGCTTCTGAGAATTTATTATTTGCTGGCTAGAATGTTCTTGGTTGAATTAGCTCTGCCAATATTGGATTGTGTATACCTGGAATAAAGTTTGGGATATTTAATTAGAATATCATCGTCGTAAAAGAACTTGCTATTTTTATGGCTAAACTTGAGCTACTGAGGCCGGATCAGTATCATTAGTCTAGGAGACATTTACCATAATTCTCTAGAGGTTTTTAAAAAAACCGTGTGTGTTTCTTGATGGATCAGAGGAAGTTAAATTAGTGGTAATGTGTATAAATTACTCAAAAGTTCAAAAAGCTTGAAACCTTTATCATCCAATATAACATTTTGTTGATAACTGGAAATCTCTCATTTTAAACTCTTGGTTTCCCACAGATTCAAGGAGCTAATACTTTTTCACTGCATACCGTTTGCCAGGCTCCGGTTACAACCTTTACCTATTTTGTTTCATTAAATCCTCAAAGTGTCTTGTGAGGTGAGCATTATGTTTGTTACCATTTTACAGGAAATGAATGCTTAAGAAAGATCACAAAGTTGCCTGCACACCTGCCCAGTGAAACAGTAGAGTCCCTCCACCGCCTGCTCTCGAGTCATGGCTGTGTGCAACTCTTCCAAGTCCAAAGTAATCTCCTTCTCTCCTTGTTCTCTGGCCCCTTTTCCCATGCCCCTCTCCCATTCGACCTGTTAGTGTTGCAGAAGATGCTAACAGCATTCCCTGTCTTGGGCTTTGGACATGTGGTTCCATTCTTACCTTCTGTGCCTGACACACTCTTAGTTCGTTTTCAGCTCCAGCCCTGGAATGGTCACCAACGGTCACTATCCATACTGGATCTAGGGGAAGTCTGGCTAAACTCCTAGGACATTTTGTGTGCATGTGTGTGTGTGTGTGTGTGTGTGTGTGTTTTAACATTTTTATTTTTAGCTTCTTTCTCTCTCTTTTTAAAACAGATTGAGATAGTTGAGCCATTTTAAGTCTTTCTAATTGACCCATTTTAAGCCTACAATTCAGTGTTTTTTAGTACAGTCATGGATATGCGCAACCATCACCAGAATCAATTTTATTTTTTTATTTTTAAGATTCTATTTTTTATTTGAAAGAGAGAGAGTGAGCATGAGCAGGGTAAAAGAGGCAGAGGGAGAGACAGAAGCCGATTCCCCGCTGAGCAGGGAGTCTAAGGTGGGGTTTGATCCTGGGACTCTGGCATCATGACCTGAGCAGAAGGCAGATGCTTAACTGATTGAGCCACTCAGGTACCGCCAGAGTCAATTTTAGAATATTTTTGTCTCCACAAAGAGAAACATTACACCCTTTAGGTCTCACCGCCCCCACCCCCATCTCCCTCAGCCCTAATCAACCACTAATCTTTTTGTTTTCAGAGATTTGCCTACTGCAGACATTTTATATAAATGGAATCACATAATGCACGCATAGTCATGTGTAACTGGCTTCTTTCACTTAACATAACACTTCAAAGTTTATACATGTTATAGCATTCGTCGATACTTTATTTCTTCCTATGGCCGAATAGTACTCCATTATGTGGATATACCACCTTTTATTTTTCCACTTGGGTTGTTTCCACGTTTTGGTGATTGCGAATGGTGCTACTATGAACTTTTAGGTACGATCATCTGTTTGAATATCTGCTTTCAATTTTTCGGGGTTTATATCTAGGAGTGAAATCGCTGGGTCTTAAGTCTATATTATACATTTTGAGGAGCCCCTACACTGTTTTCCATGGCAGCTGTAGAATTTTATATTCCCATGAGCAATGTAAAATGTTTCAAATTTCTCCACATCCTTGTGGAAATAACACTTGTTATTTTCTGTTGTTTTTCTTGTTGTTGTCGTTAGTATTGTTGATTTTTTTTTTTTTTTTTTGGTTTTAGCCATTTCTGGTGGGTGTTAAGTGGCTTCCCTGATTTTTAAGATCTTTTAAAGACTTTTCAAGAAAGCTTTATTCTATTCTCTTTTGTGCTCTCAAGAATGGTTTTTAACTCCTTTAAATTTTTTGTCATCACATCCTATGATCTCTCTCTCTCTTTCTCTATCTCCTTATCCCCTTCTTGAAACCAGAATGGACGGTCTTGTTTCTTTTGTATTTCCAGGGCTCAGAACATGCTTGTGAATGAATGAATAAAGGAATGGAGGGAGTCGTGAGGACAAGGACTGCTGGGAACTAACATTTCCTTAGGATCCTTCCATTGTGCCAGGCTCTGTGTAGCACCAACATGTCTTATCTCATTTAATTTTCATAAGAATAGTAAAAACACATTCATTTCAGAGAAGAAACGAACCAGAGACAATCTCTTGTCACCCAAACACTGAGCATAGAGCTTGACTTCAGACCTAACCCTCCCTGAATCCAAGACCTGTGTTAATTTTATGACAACATGTCACAACAGATAAAAACATAATAAGGTCCATTCCTACTCTTATTACTACAGCTAGGACTCCCTCCACTTATTGGATGCTTCCTGGTGTTAAACACCATGACAGCTAAATTTTGGATACCATCTAATCTAATCACTTTAAGAATCTAGTGATTCAGACATTATTATTATTTCAGATAATGGAACAGTCACTGAGAAATTAAGTAACTGCCCAAGAATAAGCAGCTAGTAAGCCATGAGCTCAAAACCAGGTCTGCTTAATTGCAAATTGTAGGTCCTTCTATCAGTATAGGAAAAATGCTTTAGAGACCTGAAGGTTTCACCTGGTTACCTGACAGTTTTGAGATCAGTCAGGAAATCAGGCAACCAAACCGTGCATCAATTTCTCCAAGTACTTTTGTTTTCTTAATTGATTCCAATCATGATTTTGGTGGTATAGGTATTCCACTATGTATTATGAAAAAAAATACCTATAATCCTAAAAGAATGTTCTGCTCACTGGCTTATTATGTTTTAAAGCATCTTATCTATAATATATGTAAAATATACTACATCTGATCAAACCATTTTTTAGAAAGTAGTAGTAAATTGGCTACTCTTGCTTTTAACAATTTGAGCATTCATTCAATATTTATGTCACATAGTCATTTTTTCTTTTACAGTGTAAATTCTACCTTAGAGCTGTATGAAATACTGGTAGGAGTCCATGGCAAAGATAAACAAGAAACATTACACTAGTATAGAAGATTTTAAAAATATAGTCTGATTTTATACTAATTTATATACTCTGAAGAGGATCTCTCCAGGATTCACATTAGGCTATTAAATATTGGGAAACCTCTGCATGGCTATATTTTGGGGTTAGGTGTAAGTGGAAAAGAAGAGGCATTAGATGACCTTAAATAATTTTAATCAGTGTATTTTCTCATTCCTGGTATCGTGTTTTGATGTTTCATTCATTCTTCTTGTGTCATGCTCTTCGTTGCTCTTCATGCCTTTTTCAAAGTTGTTTTTTTTTTTTAATAGAGGCCTATGTTACCATTTGGCATATGTCTCCCTTGTCAGTGACATCTTGAAAATTAAAAAAAAATAATACCTCCCTCACATGCATCCATGCAGGCTGGCTGCCTGTAACTGCATCATGCTTCAGAATGTGTCACCTTATTAAATTCTGCAAATTGTTCTGAACATTGTCTCTATAAATGTTTTGGAAGGGCTTTACTGTCAGGTCAGCTTTCTAAGGGCTAGAAATATGTCAAACCTGGCAGCCTTACCTTTATTTAAGAGCCAAAATACAAATAAGTAGATTACAAAGCAATCAATCAATACAGCATTGCAGGATGTTGTGGTTGGCATTGACCTCGAAGTCCGGCACCCTCATTTTACAGATGAATAAACTCATCTGTAAGCTCTGCAGGAGATGGGGTTGTGCCTTGACTCAGTTACAGCAAGTGAGGTAACCTGAATGTGCTTTCATGCCTCAGTTTCCTCATGTGAAAGAGAGGAACTTTCCTTTTATTAGATAATCCCTCAGGCATTTTCCCACCTCCGGTTTCTGTGGTGCACTGACAACATGTATCGTATTGATACATTTCTAGTCCTTAAAACATTTCTGACCTCCCACGGAATAACTCTTTCAATCTTTTATGGGGTCTCCTTACATATTCTTTAAAAGTTGGATACACTATCAATTTATAGTTATTGGGGAAATCATAACTTTTATCCACTGTCAAAAGAATACAGCGAACAAAGATCTTTACCCTGTTCTGAGCATTTCTTCACTTTTTTCCCCCTCCCTGGTTTGTTGTTTTAGAGTTGTTTGGGGATATTAGGTTATTGATCTTTGTCTTTCTTTTGACAAGAAGCTTTCACTGAAGTATTTTTTGGTGGGGTCGTATAAGAAACAATGACTCTCACATGCAAGTAATTAAATGGAGGTAAGGCAAGGAAAAAGGGGCACATATTTAAATTGATTAATTTTCTTTCTGAAAACTTGTGGAGCCTAATCCAAAAGCTGTGTGCAAGTGTGCAAGGGCTTTCTGAAAATATTTCCTCTCTTCTGTTACTCTGAAGTCTCTGGGTGAGTTTAGTCCCCCTGCAAGGCCTGGGCAGGCAAGTTTGGCAAACAATTCTAATCTGATATGATGCCCGCTTTTCTACTCAACTGTAAAAATCCATTTCATTCAGATATCACCTGCTATTCTTATGGCAAGTCTTTGGAATAGAGATCCTAAATGTGTCAAAAATATGTAATGCATTTGTGATCAAAATAAATAGAGACGAGGGGGACTTCAACTTGCTTTCACATGTGCTGGCCAGCACTTGCAGAATTCAAAGTAGGTTATGTTAGCCTTCTCACTTGCAATGCCTTTATGGATGTGATGTTTATATACCTTAGATTTTCCAGGGCGACCCTGGGTTGTAATATTCTGTCCTGTTGTTCCCATAAGTACAATCATACTTGTCAAGCTATGTGTCATGAGTTTTGGTTTGGAAAATATGGACACCGTATGACCATCAGAGCCTGTTTTTCTGGCCCAATGCCTTACACTGTTCCTCCACTGTGCCCTACCCCTAACCCACTTCCCATTCTCACCAAAGGCTTGTTTCTGTTTTAGTCCACTTGCTCTCTTGGACTAGCATCTAGGGTACAATGTGAACAGTGAACTAATCTGTGCTAACGGGCAAGCAGGAGAAAATCGAGATCAGGGGGATCTGCACATCCAGAATGTTCTGTCTCCTCCCAGGTAGACTAAGTGGCACTTTGGAAATAGTGCCTTGACTTCATTTATCTCTAAGACAAAGTCCTTCTGTGGGCGGTTGACCAGGACAGATTTCTTAAAGGAGCCAAGAGCCCCCATGTTTCACTGCAAAGATGGCTTCCACCCTGTCAGTATCTTTGGTGGGCTTTGCATACGTGTCCCAGATATGATTAAATCTCTGTAACAGTAGGAGAGGAATAAAAGGCCAGTATAACTTTACTTCTCTGCCCACAATAATTTCTTCTGGTATGTGTACACTGCTGAAATGCTCTTTTTACCAAGTTGGAAAGCAAAATTGTTTTACGACAATACTTGCTGAGACAGTAAGATAAATCTATGCCTCTCCATTGTTAAATCCCTGCCCCCCCACTGAACTCTGACTTAAAAAAATTATTCTTTAATGAGGAGGCTCAGTCTAACATTTGTAGAAAAATGTTTAGGATTATTTGAAATATTTTTTAGATTTTGAGTTCATTGCCTGCCATTTTCCTTTCAGCCTTTGTTATTTCTGTTTATTTTATGTGGTTTTATTACGTAAACACATAAAGATTTCTACTAACTGTCCAAACAGCTTGATTTTAAAATCTCTGCTTAACCACTTTTATTTGTATCACTTTTTTTTCTTGTCTAGGTTTAGCACTTAACTGTGATAAATCTCAACTGAATTGCCTTTAACTCTTTCAAAAATAACTTCTCATGCCTCTGTGTTAAGCAGTTTACCTTTTAGAAATTCAATCAACATTCCTATTGGCAGTTTGTATTATCTTAAAAAGCCACATTAGTACCTTGACTATTCAGTCCTGGGAGCATTTGCTGAACAGATGCTTTCAATATCATCTATTATTTTTAATCATACATGGTTAAGTCTCAAGAACATTCTCTTGAGATTGTTGACTGCTTAGGAAACAAGAATAGCAAGCAAGCACACGATATCTTTAGAAACAGGATACAAATTTAACTTCATTATTATCCTAATCAATATCTGAGTAATTAAGCTGACTTATTATCAAATTCAAGCTTTCCTAACAGTCTATTATCAGTTTGTTTTTCCTGATCCCTTGTGTCTACATTCAGCTAATTTAATGCTAACATTGTAGAGTCACCTGGTCTCTTTTGTTAACTGTAATCTTCTAATAATTGTATTTAACTGAGGGATCAGTATGTACCAGACATAGTAACCTCTAAAACCTTAACAATAAACCTGAGAGATTGGTATTATTATCCCCATTTTACAGATGGTAACATAAATTTTGAGTGGGTAAATCATACTTTTTTGGCTCACAACCAGTGAGAATGAGGCTTAAATTCAAACCAAAGCCTGACTTAAAAACCCCCACTTCTAACCACTGTGCCATAGTACTTCCTGTTAACGAAGGATAAAGGTGTCTGTTATGTAAATCAACATAGTTATTGATGATGGACTTCCTTCTTTTATACTGCAATATGCATCTATGAAAGCATTTATTAGTCTTGTCTAGTTTTCCTTTTTTATTTGAAAAATGCCAAAAAAATGTATCATATATTCATAAAATCATATAAAATAAGGAGCGAAAGATTTCCCCATCCCTCTAAGATCTTACAGTCCTTAGTATGTGTACTTTCAAAGTTCTCCTAGGCATATCTAGATGTGATTCTATAGACCTTTCCTTAATGATTTTTAAAGTTTTTTTTTTTTTAAAGATTTTATTTATTTATTTGACAGAGAGAGAGATCACAAGTAGGCAGAGAGGCAGGCAGAGGCAGAGGGAGAAGCAGGCTCCCTGCTGAGCAGAGAGCCTAATGCGGGGGCTCATTCCAGGATCCTGAGATCATGACCTGAGCTGAAGGCAGAGGCTTCAACCCACTGAGCCACCAGGCGCCCCTGATTTTTAAAGTCTTAAGGTTTATTACTAAAATTACTCCATCTTATCCTTCTTGCTTGCATAGGGAATGTATAAATCTTTACTCCTCTGGACAAAGACTGTTATCTTTTTTTTTTTTTTTTTGGTAAGGATTTTGAGAGTCTAAGCTGTGAATTGGTGAGGCAAATGGTTATAAAATATTGATTTTCCTTTTTTTCTCCTGATATTTGTCCATTGTTAGACTGTAGGAAGAGAGGTTTAGTCAAACACTTACTATTTCATAGTTGTTTTTTTTTCTCTAAGTGGATGGTTGGAGATTCTTACAAATCCTTTCCTCTTTTGGATCAGAAATTTCTTTGACAAACAGACATTTAACATAGGCTTTTTCAGGCGTCCATCCTCTACTAAAAAGTGGGGGTATTTTCATATTGAACAGCAAGGGAGGCAAGGATGAAAAGGCTAGAGGAGAGGTGACCGTCACCGCAGAAGTGACAGCAGCACGTCTTTGGCTCCTTCATTCAGCAGAGCGTTCTCCTCTCCTCCTGTGGACTCCAACCGAAGGCTGTAAATCTGTTATATTTCCGCTTACATGCAAGGGCCTTTGTTTGCATTTCCGTTTTTATCTGCTGGACCGTAAACCATGGAAGCCAAGAATCTTGTCTTATCCCAGTGCCTAGTTAGCGCTAAACATATGGGCGTAAGATCAAGACCAGCTCATGTGTGGGTAATTGAATAATGACAGTGATTGCTGTTTGGGGCCCTAGACTAAATGACGGGAATTTTCAATAAGGTATCAAGGTTAATGTGAGAGACAGAGTGTGCTACTGGACATAGCACAGGTATGGAGTCATTTGTCCCCCAAACCCTCCACTGAATTAAGAGTGTGATCTTTTCTAAGTTCTGAGGTTTTGGCCTTAGTTGTCCCATCGGTAACATGGACACAGTATCACTCATGGCCTGTGTCATTGTGAAGATTCAATGATGAAATGATGCAACATGCTTGGCCCTCATCTTCAGACTACACAGACTGTATTTATTTATTTCAATTAAAAAATATTTCCTTGGGGCAAAATACACATCATATAAGATTTACTACCTTAACCATTCTTAAGTATACAGCTCAGTAGTGTTAAGTACATTCACGTCGTTATGGAACCTATCTATAGAGCTTTTTTCTTCCTGCAAAACTGAAACTCTGTACCCATTAAATTATAACTTCCTATTTTCCTCTACCCTGAGCCCTGGGAACCACCATTCTACTTTCTGTCTCTATGAATTTGACTACTCAAGGCACATCACATAAGGGGAATCTTAGAGCATTTGCTCTTTGGTAACTGGCCTATTTCACGTGGCATAAAGTCCTCAAGATTCATTCATGTTGTAGCATGTGTCAGAATTTCATTCCTTTTTAAGGCTGAGTAATATTCCATTGTATGAATATGCCACATTTTGTTTCTCATCCATTCATTAATTGATCCTTGGGTTGTTCCCACCATTTGACTATTACGAATAATGCTGCTATATCATGGGTGTGCATATATCTCTTTGAGACCCTATTTCCAATTCTTTTGGGTATATCCCCAGAAGTAGAATTGCTGGATTATATGGTAATTCTATTTTTAATGTTTTGAGGAACTGACACACTGTTTTCTGTAGCGACCACATTATTTAACATTCCCACGAATAGTTCATGAGCCTCCAGTTTCTCCACATCCTTGCCAACACTTGTTGTTTTCCGTTTTTTTTTTTTGATAGTATCTATCCTAATGAGTGTGAAATAGTATCTCCCAACTTTTAAACCTTCAGACAAATTCCATGTTTTACCTGCTAACCATTAGGAATAAAGTATCTAATATAAAACAAGTTAGGAATAACATGCAGACAAAATTATGGAGTTTTGACCACAGAACAAGATGTTCCTATGCTTATTAGTTGGTTTGTCGTAAATTATTGGATGTGAATCAGTAATTGTTCTTTTTTTTTTTAAAGATTTTATTTATTTATTTGTCAGAGAGAGAGAGAGCACAAACAGGCAGAGAGGCAGGCAGAGGCAGAGGGAGAAACAGGCTCCCCGCCGAGCAAGGAGCCCAATGCGGAACTCGATCCCAGGACCCCGGGATCATGACCCGAGCTGAAGGCAGCTGCCTAACCAACTGAGCCACCCAGGCGTCCCTCGGTAATTGTTCTTACAGTGGATTTTCTGTTCATTGAGTCCCTGTTTAGGGGAAAAGCATAGTGAAATGAAATTTCTCTCTCTTTTTTTTAAAGTTTATTTATTTATTCATGAGAGACAGAGAGAGAGGCAGAGACAGAGGGAGAAACAGACTCTCCATGGAGCAGGGAGCCCAATGAGGGCCAGGATCCCAGGACCCTGGGATCATGACCTGAGCTGAAGGCAGACGCTTAACGGACTGAGCCACCCAGGTGCCCTGACCTGACTTCTTATCAAGAGTATAGAGAAAACACCTTCCTTTCCTTAGGTAGGACTATTTTGACTCATCATGTTTTGCTTGTTGAAAGGGCTTGTTATTCTTACTCAGAAACTTAAGCGTTTTCAGACATCGCTGTTGTGTTTAGACCAATGGGGCAAAAGCATGTGAAAGATTTACAGGTTACTGCTGGTTTTACGTGCTGGAGGTAAGGTATATATAGACCCTACCTTACGTAAGGAGTCTACTTTCTGCTACTGAATCAGGCCTCAGGCTTCTTGGTCACTGCAGTGAGAGCACTAGTGAGTAAATGTGGTTGCATTTTAGTGTGCTGTAATGTGATTTTTAAACTTGTTCAAACAATCAATTCACCGTTGTCATCACATCTCTTCCGATTTTCAAGTGCAAACTTGACACCATTGTTCTTATTAACAATTAAAAAAAGTTTTGCCCCTCAAGTTTCTATTATAAGAGACGTATTCTTGAAGTTATGGTTACATTAAAATTCTTACTACAAATGAAGCCAGCTAAAAATGTTTACCAACTTGAATTGAGCTCATCATGTTTTGTTTGCTGAATAGTGTTTTGTGATTTTACCAACATAAGAATGAGTCTCCAAACTATTTTTAAAAAGTGGAGCTTTTACTCTAAAGAAGTGCTTGCCTCATTTTCTTCATGCTACTCCAAACAAGATGTTGTTTATTACTTTGAAACACTATATGTAAACCCCAGGAATATGTTAAATATGATTGAAGTCTTGGCTGTCTTTAACAAATTGAAGTTTCCAGAAATTTAGCTGTGTTTAAAAACCAAAGCCATGTTTTCAGGAAAGATTTCTATTTCCAAATATGTGGTTGCCCAAACCTTTTATATTTTCATGTCAAATTCAGCTGCCAAATAACACACACTGTACCTTAGCTATAATAGAAAAACACACATAGACTTCGGATTTTAAAAAGCACTGCAAGCACTATGATCATATTTCTTGAACTTATGCTATTCCTATGCATATAAGTGTGTTTTCGAGTACGCTCTGTGAGGCGCCGGTCACTTACACTGGTACAAAATTGACATTCACAGCGCAAGATTGGCACCGTGTAACAGCTGATCTGGGAAAATACAGGAATTCCTAGCCAGACCAAAATATGAGGTCAAGGAAGTCGCTTTTATAATAATAGTGGTTATCTGTTTAATGTGTGATCTGGCAGTGATATGATGTTGACCATAGGCAATTATGCATATTTCTAAACTGGTTGTATGCAAGCCCAGAGTAAGAGAAACCCCCCAGTTTGTGATAAAAGGGTATTTATTGCCCTTTTATTTCCTTCATATGCTTTACTTAATCATTTATAAAAGACAAATTAATAGTGAGTACCAATTTCATTTTGTGTTTTATTCTGTAGTCATTCCTACACATTTGGGATATGTATTAATATGTGCTCTTAATAGTTTTGGCACAAGTTCAATGTCAACGAATGAGTGATGTACACATTTTATAGTCTTCTTAAGGGATAATAATGTGGTTCAGTGACAGTGTGTCTTGATTTCTTTGGGGGAAGTGTACTCAGATATGAGTCATATGGGATAGAGACCTATTAGTTACTTTTTCCTCAGCTAGTGCAATGTGGCACAATTTTTGTTTCATTATAATGCATTTTTTTAGAATGGTATCATCAGGATTATGTATAGATTAATGTCTAAGAAACTGGTTGATCACATGACACTCTATTTTCCTCTATCTTTTCAATGTGACTGAAAATTTATATTCTGTTTTTTCATATCAATGACAATGTGATGACACAGCAAAGGAGTCATATTGGCTTGTTGCACACATCAAATGTAATCTTTTCTTTGTGAAAAAATACATTTATTTTGAACAAGAAGAAAGAGATTTGAGCGTTTCAAGTATCAGGAAGCCTATGTTGGAGAGGATAGTGATTGGCTGTTGTTTACCTACTCTGTGCATAGAACAAGGAGAAATGGGACTGAATTTTAGTAAAACAGGTTTAAATTAGCCATGCAGAAGGACTTACAGAAGACACCGCAATGGGTTGCAATTGTTGCCTCCTTTATTCCCAGGGACTCCGTCTGCTGTACTCACCAGGGCTCAGCATGGCGTCTGGCACAGAGAAGGTGCTCAACTGATATTAAATGAATAAAGAGAAAGAATGGATTAAGGAGATGCTTATAGAAGGCATAGCATTTGTTCTCAATGTAAGGTATTAATGTTAAGGTTTAATGGTGCCATTGTTTTAGGAACATCCATAAGGAAATCAGCATTGTAAATATTGAAAAATCTCTCTGGAATTTTACATGTAACAATATGCCATATTCACTTACATAGTTAACAATTTTCCCCAGACATTTTTCCTTTAAAAGGCAGCAGAGTATAACAGATGTGGGGCTACTGTGTAGGGAGCGGTGGGCTGGGAGACTTCTGGCCCCAGCACAGTTCTGTCCGCGTGGAGAGCCTGGGCTATTAGCTACAGTGTTGCCTTCAAGAAGCCTCCGAAGACTGAACAGGAAATATTTAGAGGTATATGTTGTGTCTATTTATTTCTGAAGGTTTTTCCACTGAGTAATTTTTGTTTCGTTTCGTTTTGTTTTTTTTTTGTGGCCGAGAGGGAGTGTGTTAAGTTATATATTATTCCTTCTAATGTCAAGCTGAACCTCAAAAGAAGATTTTATTTGAAAGATGTAAAAACAAAGAGCTTTAAACAAGGAGTCAGGTGTAGCCACTAGACATTGAGGAGTTCTGCGTGCTCGGAGAAGGTATCCCATCCGCATGTGGACTGCTTGTCAGAAGACGAGCCAGTGTCAAACTATAACCAGTGAAGACTCGGCAGGACTGCACAGTGATCATTCCTTGGGCTGAGTGTTTGGTGGTTCAGACCCCAAGGACTCTGGTGCTAGGTCTCTGGTGGGGATGATAATCTGAGGCTGTTGTGGGTGGGCCTATCGAATTCATTAGAAACTGAAGGCACTCCAGAGTTTCTAAGTTGCACAGGCCTAGGAAAATATTTAAAGTCTGATCGCACTTACACAGGTTGCAAATTAGAAGAAATACAAAATTCAGGTTAATAACTAAGCAAAATGCAATATTATGTCAGCTTCCTTCATTGTCAAAAAGAGTAACATAAAAATGTCAAGGCATTTGAAAAGAGTTTTTAAGTTAAACCTTTTTACTCTGAAAGCATCCCTCTACGTGCTTGATCATTGCTTGGAAATCATAATTATAAATTAGGCATATTACTTGAAGCCTAATATTTCAGAAACAAAATTATAAAAACCCTTTCCAAATTTTTACAGCAAAACGATTGTACTTAATTGGGATATGGGCTCATTTTAATCTGTGTGATATCATTGGTCTTCAGAAGTAATGGTGAATATGGTCTGTGGAGCATTTAAAGGGTCTTAAATCTGGGAGACTAGGTGGGAAAAAGTAAGAGGTTAGATATATTTTATTATTTAGTATTTATTTATTTATTTGAGGTTAGCTATATTTTAAAAGGTGCTAAGAGAACATTACATAGATGCGTAGCAATATTTCCTCATAAAATATCCAATGAGCCCTTTCTTTTCGCTTTTTATTGAAGTATAATTGACATGCAATATTACATTAGTTTCATGTATACAACACGATGATTCAACAATTGTGTATACTGTGAACTGATCACCACAATAAGTATAGTCACCATACAAGTTAATACAATATTACTGACTGTAATCCCCATGCTGAACATTACATCCCCATAACTTATTTATTTTATAAATAGAAGTTTGTACTTCTTGATCCCCATTACCCATTCCCCCCATCCACCTGCCCTCAGGCAACCACCATTCTGTAATCTGTACTTACGAGTTTGGACTTTATTTTGTTTTGTTGGTTTGTTTTGTTTTGCTTTTTAGATCCCACAGGTAAGTACTTGTCTTTCTCTGTCTTATTTCACTTAATATAATGCCTTCAAGGTCTACCATGTGGTTACAAATGGCAAGATTTCATTCTTCTTTACAGCTGAGCAGTATTCCATTGTATATTTTTAGTATATCTTCTCATCCATCCGTCTTAGGTGATTTCCGCATCTTGGGTATTGTAAATAATGCTGCCGTGAACATAACGGTGAATATATCTTTTCGGAATAGTGTTTTTTTTTTTCTTCAGATAAATACCCAGTAGTGGAATTGGTGAATCATGTGGTAGCTCTATTTTTAATTTTTTGAGGAACCTTTGTATTGTTTTCTATGGTGGCCACATCAATTTACATTCCCACCAACAGTGCACATGGGTTCCCTTTTTTCTAAAGTTCTCACCAACACTTGCTATTTCTTGTCTTTTCGATGGTAGCCATTCTGATAGGTGTAAATTGATAACTCATTGTGGTTTTTTGATTTGCATTTCCCTGATGATTAGTGTGCTTATTAGTGATGATCATGTGCTTATTAGTCATCTGTATGTCTTCTTTGGAAAAATGTCTATTCAGATCTTCTGCCTATTTGTATAACTAGATTATTTGTTTTTTATTGTTGAGTTGTATGAGTTCTTTATATATTCTGAATATCGACTCCTTATCAGATATATGATTGGCAAATATCTTCTCCCATTCAGCATTCAGTAGGTTGCCTTCCATTTGTTGATGGTTTCCTTAGCTATGCAGAAGCGTTTTCTTTTTTTTTTTTTTTAACAAGAGAACAAATCTACACCTTTATATATTTACTCTTCTGTAAGTTTAAATCCTTGAGGGGTACAGCATCACATGGATTGTGTGGCCAATGGCTTTAGCAGGAAGGTTGTTTTGGAATTTGGCACAAACCATGCCACTGTTTCTATGACCATGAGTTACTTTTCCCTAGATCACTCTGGTTTTGTTTGGTTTGCCATCAGGAGTCACTGTGTTTTTCTTCGCTCTGTACGCATAGGCACATTTCTTATCTAGGTGGAATTCAGTTTCATCTCAGCATAAATACCTTCAATTTTAAGAAGAGCTCTGTGCTTCCTCTGGTTCTAGAGACCCTGCTTATCGCCAGCAAAAATGACCCTGGACCACAGCCTTCCAGACCTATTTGTCGTTTTAGGCATCCTGTTCCCAACAGGCCTCCACAGGCTCCAAGATGGTGGAAAGAGCTATGCAGAAGCTTTTTAGTTTGATGTAGTCCCATTTATTTATTTTTGCTTTTGTTTCCGTTGTCTCTGGAGTCAGAGTTAAAAAACCATCATGAAGACCAATATCAGGGAGCTTACTGCTTATGTTTTTTTCTAGGTCTAACAGGTCTATGTTTTCAAGTCTAGCATTAAAGTCATTCATTTCGTGTCAATTCTAATATATGGCATAAGATAATGGTTGGTCCAGTTTCATTCTTGTGCAGGTGGCTGTTGATTTTTTTTAGCATCATTCATTGAAGAGACTATTCTTTATCCGTTATGTATTCTTGATGCCTTTACCATAAATTAATTGACCATACATGCATGAGTTTATTTCTGGACTCTTTATTATGTGCCAGAGATCTATGTATCTGTTTTTATACCAATACCATATTGTTGTTTTTTTTTTTTTTTTTTTAAATATTTTATTTATTTATTTGACAGAGAGGAGAGATCACAAGTAGGCAGAGAGGCAGGCAGAGAGGGGGGGGAAGCAGGCTCCCTGCTGAGCAGAGAGCCCGATGTGGGGCTCGATCCCAGGACCTTGAGATCATGACCTGAGCCGAAGGCAGAGGCTTTAACCCACTGAGCCACCCAGGTGCCCCCATATTGTTTTGATTATTGTAGCTTTATAGTATAGTTTGAAATCAATGATCCTGATACTTCTGGCTTTGTCTTTTTTTTAAGACTGTATTGCTTCTTTGGAGTCTTTTGAGGTTCCACACAGATTTTAGAATTATTTGTTTTAGTTCTGTGAAAAATGCCTTTGGACTTTTGATAGAGATTGCACTGGATCTATAGATTGCTTTGGGTAGTATGAATATTTTTACAATATTAATTCTTCCAATCCATGAGCATGGAATATCCTTCCGCTTGTGTCATCTTTAATTTCTTTCAGTGTGCATATTATAGTTTTCAGTGTACAGGTCTTTAACTTCTTTGGTTAAATTTATTCCTAGATATTTTGTTCTTTTTGATGTGATTGTGGGTGGAATTTTTTTAATTTCTCTTATAGTTCATTATTAGTGTATAGAAGTGCAACAGATTTTTGTATATTAATTTTGTATCCTGCAATTTACTGAATTCATGTATTAGTTCTAACCATTTTTGGTGGAGTCCTTAGGGTCTTTTAAATATAGTACTGTGTTATCCACAAATCGCAACAAATACTTCTTTCCAATTTGGATGCCTTTTATTTGTTGCCTAATTATTGTGGCAGGACTTCTAATACTATGTTGAATAAGAGTGAGGATGGGGCGCCTGGTTGGCTCAGTTGGAAGAGCATGCAGCTCTTGATTTCTGGATTGTGAGTTCAAGCCCCATGTTCAGTGTAGAGATTACTTAAAAATAAAACCTTTTTTTTTTTTTTTTTAAATGAAGATAGTGGGCATCCCTGTTTTGTTTCTGATCTTAAAGGAAAAGATCTCAGGTTTTATATCAGTGAGTATAACATTAACTGTATTTATCATATATGACTTTTATTATGTTGATGCACATTATACACACACGTTGTTGAGAGTTTTTTTTTAGCATAAATGGATGCTGAGTTTTGTCAAATGTTTTTTCTGAATCTATTAAGACGATCGTATAATTTTATCTTTCATTTTTTTAATGTGGTGTGCCAGGTTGATTGATTTGCAGATGTTGAGCCATCCTTGTATCACTGGAATAAATCCCACTAGAACATGGCATATGATCTTTTTAATGTGTTGTTGAATTTAGTTCGCTAACATTTTGTTGAGGATTTTTTTTAATTTTAAGATTTTATCTATTTATTTGAGAGAGAGAGAGAATGAGAGTTAGTGAGTAAGAGAGAGCCCAAGCCAGGGGGAGAGGCAAAGGGAGAGGGAGAAGCAGACTCCCCAGTGAAGCAGGGAGCCAGATGCGGGCCTCAAACCCAAGACCCTGAGATCTTGACCTGAGCCAAAGGAGATGCTTAACTGACTGAGCCACCCAGGTGCCCCAAGGATTTTTGTATCTATGTTTAATACCCCAATACAAGGATACTGACCTATAATTTTCTTCTTTCTTTCTTTCTTTCTTTCTTCCTTCCTTCCTTCCTTCCTTCCTTCCTTCCTTCCTTCCTTCCTTCCTTTCTTCCTCTCTCTCTCTCTCTTTTTTTCTTTTTTTGTGATGTCCTTGTCTGGTTTTGGTATCAGCATAATGCTGGCTTCATAGGAAGTGTCTGGAAGGCATTCCCTCCTCTTCAGTTTTTTGGAGAAGTTTGAAAAGGGTAAGTATTAAATCTTCTTGAATGTTTAGAATTCACCAGTGAAGCCATCTCATCCTGGACGTCTGTTTGTTAGGAGGTTTTTAATTACTATTCAATCTCTTTACTACTCTTTGGTCTATTCAGAATCTCTATTTATTATGAGTCAGTCTTGGAAGATTGTATATTTCTAGGTATTTATCCATGTCTTCTAGGTTGTGCAGTTTGTGGGCGTGTAACTGTTCATAGTAGACTCTTATAATCCTTTGTATGTCTATGGTATCATTTGCTGTTTCTCTTCTTTCAGTTTTGATTTTATTTATTTGAGCCCTCTCTTTTTCTTGGTGAGTCTAGCTAAAGCTTTGTCAATTTTATCTGTCTTTTCAAAGAACTAGCTCCCAGTTTCATTGATCTTTTCTATTTGTCTTTTTAGTCTCTATTTCATTTATTTTGGCTCTTACTTTTATTATTTCTTTCCTTCTACCAACTTTCAGTTTTGTTTGTTCCTCTTTTTCTAGTTTCTTTAGTTGTAAAGTTACATTGTTTATTTGAGATTTTGCTTGTTTCTTCACTTAGGGCTGTATTGCTATGAACTTCCCTCCTATATTCACTTTCACTGCATCCCGTAGGTTTTGGTTTGCCATATTTCTGCTTTCATTTGTCTATAGATATTTTTTTATTTCCCCCTTGATTTCTTTGATGACTTGTTGTTCAGTAGCATGTTGTTTAATTTTCACATTTTTGTTATTTTTCCAGTTTTCTTAGTTTCATACCATCGTGTTTGGAAAAGATGCTTGATATGACCTCAGTCTTCTTGAGACTTGTTTTGTGGACTAATGTGATCTCTCCTAGAGAATGTTCCATCTGCTCTTCAGAAAAATTTGTATTCTGTTTTTGGATGGGATGTTCCATATATGTCTATTAATAAAGTCCATCTAGTCTAATGTGTCTTTTAAGGCTGATGTTTTCTAAGATTATTTATTTATTTATTTGAGGAGAGACAGAGAGAGTAAGAGAGAACATGACCTAGGTGAGGGACAGAGGAGAAGCAGACTCCCTGCTGAGCAGGGAGCCTGATGCAGGGCTTGATCCTGGACTCCAGGATCACAACCTGAGCAGAAGGCAGACGCTTAACCAACCAAGCCACCCTTGTGCCCCAAGGCTGATGTTTTCTTATTGATTTTCTGTCTGGATTATCTATCTATTGATGTAAGTGGGGTGTTAAAATCTCCCACTCTTATTGTGTTGCTGTCGATTTCTCCTTTTAGGTCTGTTAGTCTTTGCTTCGTATATTTTAGTGCTCCTATGTTGGGTACATAGGTATTTATAAATGTTTTATGTTCTTGCTGGATTGATCCCTTTATCATTATGCAATGTCTTTCTTTATCTTTTATTACAGTCTGTTTTAAAGCCTATTTCATCTGATGTAAGTATAGCTACATCAGCTTTTTTAAAATCTCAATTTGTTTGCAATTTCTTTTTCCATCCCTTCACTTTCAGTCTGTGTGTATCCTTCTGAAATGAGACCCTTGTAGGCAGCATATAGATGCATCTTGTTTTTTATCCATTCAGCCACTGTATATGTCTTTTGATTGGAAAATTTAATCTGTTTACATTTAAAGTAATTATTGGTAGGTAGGTATGTATCTGTTGCCATTTTGATAATTGTTTTCTGGCTGTTTTGTAGTTCCTCTGCATTCCTTTTTCTTCTATTCCTCTCTTCCATTGTGGTTTGATGGTTTTCCTTATTGCTGTGTTTAAATTTCTTTCTTTCTCATTTTCTTTTTTGTATTTACTGTAAGTTTTTCCTTTGTGGTTCTGTGAGGTTCACATATAACATCCTAGTTACATAACAGTCTCTTTTAAATTGATTGCACTCAAATTTGAATACATTCCCAAAGTATATTTTTACCCCCATTTTATGTTTTTATGTCACATTTACATCTTTTTATGTATCCCATCACTATTTATTATAATTTTAGTTAACTTCACTACTTTTGTCTTTTGATCTTGATACTAGCTTTATAAATGATTAATCTGCCATCTTTACTATATATTTACCTTTTTCCAGTGAGGTTTTTTTTTTTTTGCATGTTTTCTTTTCATTAATTAGTGCTATTTCTTTTCAACTTAAAGAAGTCTCTTTAACATTTCTTGTAAGGCCAGTTTAGTGGTGATTCACTTTTTGCTTATCTGGAAAACTACCCTTATATTCTGAATGATGACCTTGCCATGTAGAGTATTTTTATTTGGAAGTTCTTTCCCTTTCAGTACTTTAACATATCATGCCACTTTCTTCTGGCCTGCAAAGTTTCTGCTGAAAAATCTGCTGATAGCTTTAGGGGATCTACCTTATGTGTAACAAGTTGTTCTGTTGTGCTGCTTTTAAGATTCTCTCTTTGTATTTAACTTTTGACATTTTAATCACCCTTCTTGCTATGAATGTTTTGGCTGCAAAGAAATTCTGGGCTTTCTGGATTCTGAGTTTTTTTTCTTCCTCAGATTAAGCAAGTTTTCAACCATTATTTCTTCAGATAAATTTTCTGCCCCTTTCTCTCTCTTATCTCCTTTTGGGAGCCCTGTAATGTGGATGTTATTCCACTTAATGTTGTTCTTTTGGTCCTTTAAGTTATCTTCACTTTTTAAATTTTTTTTTTCCCCTGCTTTGTCTGGGTGAGATTCAGTGCTTTGTCTTCCAGCTCACTGATCGGTTTGCTTCATCTGGTCTACTGTTGAACCTGTAGTATATTTTTTAGTTCAGTTATTGTATTCTTTGGCTCTGTGACTTCTGTTTGGTACTTTCTTATATTTTATATCTATTTGTTAAAGCTCTGTGTTCATTTGTTCTTCTCCTGAGTTTAGTGAGCATCTTTATGACCATTACTTTGAACTCTATCAGGTAGATTACTTATCTTCACTTCACTAAGGTCTTTTTCTGAGTTTTTTTCTTGATATTTCTTTTGGAACCCATTCCTCTGTCTCCTCACTTTGCCTCACTCTCATGCTTGTTTCTATATATTAGGTGAAAGAGTTACCTCTCCCAATCTTGAAGGAATGGTCTTGTGTAGAAGGTGATCTATGGGACCCTTCTGGGGTCCTCCTTTCCTTCTTCCTTCTTTCCTTCCTTCTTTCTTCCTCCCTCTCTCCCTCCCACTCCTTCCTCCCTCCCTCTCTCCCTCCTTCCTTCCTTCTTTCCTTCTTCCTTCCTTCTTCCTTCCTTCCTTCCTTCCTTCCTTCCTTCCTTCCTTCCTTTCTCTTTCTTTCTTCTTTCTCTCTCTCTCTCTCTTTCCTGGTTTTCCCAAGGAGTGTATTTGGACAAACTTGGGGACTGGAAGGCTCTACATCTAAAGGAAAGCTTTGGTTAAGTGTGACTTGTGGTGGCGATGTAGGACACAGTGGGCCAGTGAGAACTTGATCTTGGAGTCATGGAAATGTTTGATTGCTGGTTAGTGGCACTTGCTGGCTGCAATCTCCTCCACCTTCATGATCTAGATCCTGCTGGGTGCCCATGTCTCAGTAGCATGGGGTGACAACACCCACAGTGTTCAGGTCCCAGTATTCTTGGTATGTATGGTTGGTGCTGCTGTGGGATTCATAGCATAGCCAGATGCTGAAGTTCTTCACCTACAAGGGGGATTTTTCCAATACCTGTCCACAGTAGACAATTTCCCCTGAAGACGTCATCTTCTTGGTGACTTGGTGACATGATTAGGTGCAAAGATTTGCATGTGATAGAGGGGTAGAATGCAGCATTTGGGGGTGGGCAGACAGTACCACTCCGTACTCTCACAGCATGCCTGAGGCCTTCATGGCACACTCTCTGCTCTTCCTGCCATCCAAGAAAGGGAGCCCTTTACTGTGGGCTTGAACACATGACCCTGAGATCAAGACCTGAACTGAGATCAATAGTTGGGTACCAAACCCACTGAGCCACCCAGGCCCTCTGGGAGCCCTTTATGTTCAAAGAAATCTTTTATAGTATGCATACAGGTAACTTTGAAAGCAGTAGATCTAATCCTTAAGTACACAGTACTTGGTAGCCCATCTGAATGAGGAAAAGGTAAGAATTTCACCTTGTATAAATAATGCTGTACAGTGCATCTTATGATGTATGCTTTTATATTAAAATGCTTAAAACTGGTTTAATTTGTATAGTCAAGTGCTCTTAGTTTTCCAGTTGACTATATTCCTTTGGTATAGCTTGTGAGTTGGGGAAAGGTGTTGACAATTCTAGTTTCAGTTAGAGGAGTTGCAAGTGAATGCAGAACTCTCTTTGGAATAGTTATTTCTTACCATGCTCTAAACCTATGTTGATAATGTGAAATGACTATTTTGATGTTTTATTCCTTACATAACCACACTGTGTGCACATAAACAGATAAAAGTATATGGGTACTGCCATAAAAGGCTACTCCTAATTATGTTTTTAACATTCTCTAAGGGCTGTATTTGTGAATCAGTGAGTCCTTCAGTGCTAGCCATTAAATGTTATTAATTAATATAATTGTCTAGTGTTTAGGTAAAATAAATTGCTCATTTTTTATTTCATTATCTTGTATTTTTTCTTTTTTCTTTTTCTTTTTTTTTAGTAATCTCTACACCCAATGTGGGGCTCAAACTCATGACTCTGAGATCAAGAGTTGCATGTTCTCCTAACTGAGCCAGCCAGGTGCCTCTCATTATCTTGTATTCTTAGCACAAGTTTCTAACTATGACAGACACTCAGGTGTACTTATGTAATAATAGCTTTAAGGTCCATTTTATCAGCATGCACATTTTTTAAAGGGAATATTTCCATAATGTTTTTAGCTTTCACAACTTTTATAAGTCTTTCACAGAATATTGTGATGTATTTGTCACATATGAGTTTCCTTCTTGATAGATGAGACAGTCAAAGGCATGGACTACTGAAAGAATTGCAAGGCTACAGTCTTTAGTTAATCCCCAAGGAAGGGCTGGCTGCTCTTCAGATTCCCTTCAGATTCTCTTCAGTATTCAGATGAATACTCCCACAGCCTTTGGTGAAAAAAAGGCAGCGTGTAGAGTTTTAGTTATTAATTCTCCAGCTCCATGCTTTTTTCTTGAGTTGCCTAAATTAAGAGCATCTTCAGTAGAGGGTAACCCACAAGCTTTGTTAGGAAGGGGCACTGCGCGTCTTGTCTAGCTATGTTTCCTGGGCATGTACTGTAATAATTACTAATAGATATTGCTCGACTCAGTGACTAGTGAAATAACGAATGGGAGTAATGGCTCCTGAGAGAGGTTTGCCAATGACAATTGGGGCTCTCTGCAAAGCCCAGGAATGGTGGACCTCCATCTGGCCAGTGAACTGACACAATCTATAAGCACACCATGGCCAAACTGGCTCTCTTGGTGGGGCTTTGCCTATTCTGCCCACTTCACTCATTCTCCTCAGGCCAACTTGAGATGGTCTCTGCTGCAGAGACCATCAGTTTCTATCTGTTCTTTTGCATCAGAAGAGATTAGGAAGTGTGAATTGTGTTCATATGGAATGAGTAAGTGGAAGGGGGCTAAATACCTTCCAGGTGGAGATGGTTTGGGTGTCCTAGCAAAGGTGTTATGGGAATCAGCATTAGTATTGGATTTTGTGCAGGACTTCCCAACCTTTAGCATCATTCTCTAGTCCCTTCTGCCCTTTCCCTGAGAAAACTAGCATGCTGTCCCCAAAGAACTGCCATGACTGAATTCTGCCCAGGGCAATGGTGCCGCCTGGCACTAATGAATGGTACACTCAACAGCCCAAGCAATGGTTTGCTCTGCAGGCTGGGAGCATATTCTGAGGTGACCGTTCCCTGTTCCATGCCATGTCTTCTTGAGGAGGGCCACAGGGACAAGTTTCTCTATGGTCTCAGAACCAGGGATAATTGTGTCCTCCCGAACAAATGGCATGATCTTTGTTTTAGGGACACTCTGATCCATGTAATGAATCACACTTCCCTCTTCATGTAGCCTGTCTGAAAGCTCAGATTCAAATTTATAGACCACTCTGGCAAGTATATAAGACTTCTTTGCAATAATTTTGTCTTTTAATTTCACTGAATTTTCCCTTAGGCTGATTTTGTTCACCAATTTTAAATTTAGTTTATTTTATTGTATCAGATGAATTTTGTTTTATTTTTGTTTCTTTAATAAACCAATTAAATCCTTTTGGGAAAAAAGAAATAAAAATAACGACTAGTATATTCATGTAACACCTTTACTTTAGTTTTTTGATTTCCCAGGTCTTAATTTTACATTTTTTTTTCTCTAATCTCAGTATCAATCTACTACTTCTTAGCAGCATAAGCCCTTCTGGATTAGTTTTTTGTTGTTGTTTTTGGTTTTGTTTTAAATAAGAATTTGACCATTATATTAAAAGTAAGTTGTTGGGGTGCCTGGGTGGCTCAGTTAAGTGTCTGCTTTCAGCTCAGGTCATGATCCCAGGGTCCTGGGATCGAGCCCCACATCAGGTTCCCTGCTCAGTGGAGAGCCTGCTTCTCCCTCTCTCCCTCTGCCTGCTGCTCCCCCTACTTGTGCTCTCTCTCTGTCAAATAAATAAAAATCTTATAAAAAAAAGTAAGGTGTTAATAGCGATACCTACAGCTTTCTATGTGAATTTAACTAGATTATTAGATTACTTAATCTTTTTCATTTATATAAGAAGTGTAATACTATTTATTTTTTGTGAAGGTTTGTGAGGATTATACAAAATACTGTATGTAACATACATAGTACCTTATTTGACACATAGTATGCCTTTTGTTTAAAAGTTTTCTAAGTGGAAAATGCACTGGATTTGCAGTGAAATCTTTTTTTCCCCCCACTCATTAATTTATGACCTTGGGCAAATCATTTTATTTCTTTGGACATTTTTCTCACATATAATTTTATGGCATGGTTGAGAGAGCCCTTAGGATTCTAGCTTTGCTATTCTTGGGTTCTTAGGCTTGTGAGTAACACGTGAGTGTGTGTCCTCACTCTGTTTGCACTAGGAATGGCATGAAAATATTCACTTGGGCATAGAGAGGTCTTGGGGGAAAGGGGATCCAGATCTGAAGCAGAGAAATGAAAAGGCTCATTGTGCTGGTCATTAATGTTCTTCACTGGTGTTGGTTATGGTATTTACAAAGGTAGCATCTTCTGGAATACACTGAATTGTTAGTGATTATAGTCCTGAATTCAAGTGGACTTCAAAAGACGTGCCATTGTGGATGCTACTCTCTTGAGTGAATGGTTTATAACTGGCTGCTTGGCGAATACTTGGAGAGGTAGCAGAGGAACCAAGGGAGATGCTGCTTCTGGTCAATGACCAGGATTGCCAATGACCACATTTGGTTCAGTCGTGGAGTCAATCATAACAAGTGTCTGTGTCCAAGATAAAGTTTCTATTCAGGAAATATTGAGCAATAGGAGACCCCCCAAACAAGAGGAAACTCATTTATCAAGAAGATGAAGAAAGGAAGGGTTTGTAATAGATGTGGAAGAATAATCTACAATGAAATGAAGCTACACTTATAGCCAATCATCAAGATGCAGGGTATTTTCATGGTTAAAGGCACAGCATTTTTCAGTGTGTGGTTTTAGCCAAGTTATTTAATCCTCAAGGCCTCGGTTTCCTCATATGTTAAAGGGATGGTGATACTTACCTCATATGGATGTCTAAGGAGATAATGTAAGTGCTGAGATATGTTAGTTATAGGTTAGTATTATCAAAACTATTAGTATTATTATAAACTGCAAATTCACACTAATTTGCTATCCCTTATCTAATAAACTGTACAGACTATAAGAATAAATGTAAAAACAAAGCATTAGAGGGGCGCCTGGGTGCCTTGCTCTGTTGAACGTCCAACTCTTGGTTTTGGCTCAGGTCATGATCCCATGGGTTGTGGGATCAAGCCCAGTGTGGGACTCCATGCTCAGTGGGGAGTCGGCTTGAAGATTCTCTCCCTCTGCCCTTCTCCCCACCCTCTCTCTCTCTTTCTAAAATAAATAAATCTTTTTAAAAAATTAGATGATCAAATGATTGGAGTAGAGTGCATATGCAGAGAAAAAAGTTCTAGTAAATTTTTGAATCAGTGCATTGTGTCCATTAGTTTTCATCCTATCATTTTATCCCCTGGGATCTTTCAAAAAGTAGCCATCTACTTGTGCTTTTGATTAATTCATTCTTTGTACATGAAGTGGGATTATAAATTAAAGACACTAGTTTCTATAAACTTCCCTCATTATTCTGTAGTCCCATTTTACCTACTTCTTGCGAGGTTTCTGTCTCTTGCTTTTCAGTGGGATAAATTTAAATTTGCTCACCTTGTTCAAAGAGAAAACATTGTGACACTTAATCCTGAAAAAAATCTTTACTTTGTAACCTAATTTTTTTAAAATAGTAAAAAAAAAAGTAACAAGAGTAAAATGTTAAACGAAACAAAACAAAAACCCTGAAGAAAGTGAGTGCTAAGATATGGTGGAATTATTGTTACAAAAACAGACAAACCACTGAAAACTACTCTGGTTCGGGTTCAAGTATTTTTGTCTCAATGAGCTTCAACTTTTGCTTGGTCCCCTGAAATTCACTGAATTCAGGGAAATGTTGAGATTCGAAAGGGTAACAATGGGTGGTAGTTACAGCCTCAGAACACAGCACCTGGGAGTGGTGGTTTTCTTGTGTTTCACTGTTTGAATCTTTCAAAAGAGAAGTGAAATTCTATAATCCAAATTTCATTGATTTATTTAGTTTTGACCTGCATTCTCAAGTGCAATTTCTCATGTTAGTCAATTTGGATTTGAAAACTGTACAGACAATTTTGTAGGTGATATTTTCATAGAAAAGAAATTAGGACTGAAATCCAAGATCTTGGCTGCCTAACACTTAAAAATCAGGATAAGCTTAATTCAGTTTTCAAAAGATGTTCCATAATTATTAATTTATTATTGAATTAGATGCACTAGTTTTTTCTAGCGGTTTTACTATGTTATTTTTTTTTAATTTAAACATGTTTTTAATTGTGGTAAAAAAAAATAACATGAAATTTGCTGTCTTAACCATTTTGAGTTAACAGCAGTTGTGCCATAGAGTCACACTGTTGTGTAAGAGAGCTCCAGAACTTTCTCATCTTGCAAAACTGAAACTCTATATTCACTAAATAAGAACTCCCCATTTTCTCATCCCCGAAACCCTGCTCAATTCAGTTTTTAAGTGAGGCATGTATATTTCGTGATTATAATTTGATAAGGCCAGAGGTCATTTAGGTGGATTGCAAACTGTAGGGTATGGTACTTTTACCTGAATATGTGGACAAATGGCAGGAAATGAATGTTCATAGTTAGCACTTTTATTAGTTAAACTATAGGCTACTCCTTAATGGCACATGTGAAGTACTTGAAAAGCAGGCATCACTCATACTTTTGAGTAGTGAAGTTTACAATCAAAATCAAAACCAAAACTGGAGTCAGGCAGAAAATCCTGATAATGAAGGAGGGTAACTTTTGAAATATAAAAATAATTGAGAAGTTGTGATATTATTTTCTGTTGAGATCTTTAGAAAGGCAAATATTCATTTCAGTATTATTGTTTTGTTGAGTTACTATGAGCATGCCAAGGAATATGTTCACAGGTCCTGAGCTATCCCCTTCCTGGACTTTTCAAAGCTGTGCCTAAGGAGGCTGGTGTGGTCACAGTACAAGGCAAAATCTGGAAGGAGGAAATGCTGAGATGTGGGTAGTGATATCTCAGAGCCCTCATTTGCTTAACTGAAAGCATTTTTTTAAATGTTCAGGGAAATGAATATGATGGAAGAGGTTTCAGTGCCAGAGGGAGTGAGGGCCCGACCCCCTGGTGCAGTTCTTTTCTACTTAGTTAAAAATGTCAAGGTGATGAGATATCATCTTATTGGCTACCTCCTGGCATCATCTTCATAGCCTCCATGTTCTAATACGATGGGCAAAATAGGACCAGATGATGATGATGACGATGATGATGATGATGGATGATGATGGTGGTGGTAGTGTTGATGTGATGGTGATCCTGGGAACCCCAAACTCATGGATGCTCTATTTTTACCTCAGGTGTCTTGCCTGATAGGTCTCTGATTTTGGAAACTCAATGTTTGATGATACTTCTTAAGCCTCTACAGGATTAAATGTACAGATCTTACAACCCAGAGCTGTTTAACACTTGGTGCTAGTGTGTTTCAGGTCCATTTTACATCAAACAGGTTTTTATGTGTCAATCTGGGAACCTAATTATCATTTATAAACTTGTTTCCTCACTAAAAATGTATTTTGAGTCCAAAACAAATAAATTAAAAATTTTAAGGAAACGACCCTTTTTAAGTAGGAAATTGTTTCAATTTGTTCTTGTAATTCTATATCAGCATTTAACAAAATATTTTAATTTGATTTTGGAATGAAAGCTATAGCTTAATTTTAATAATGGAGGAGAACAGTGAGGTAGCTAAAAAATGAACAGTATTACATGTATTAAGTTCTCGATACATATTGGTTGAATTAATTAAGTATAAAGCCATTTACATTTAGCTATTTGACTTTGAAATATAGGATAAGAGTTTTTAAACTTCAGTTGAATTTTATAATAATACTTTTCTTACTTTTATGTTAACGTGAATTTTCACATCACGGAACTCACATGTTTTGCCTACTTTGGCTTTATTTTTATTTGGCCACTACTTATTCTGAGTAGTGGGGAGAGTTAACCTAAAGTTATAAATATGGTTCAAGCAATCTACAAATCCAAGCACAGATAACCAAGCATAGATGGTGTTAATACTACTTATGTAGTGATAAGCTACAGGAAAATGTGAGGGAGAGGAATAAGTGGTTATAGTGAGTCACTTAACCCAATCTCCGTTGCCAATATGCTATTGAGAAGGTCTTTTTTTTTTTTTTTTTTTAAGATTCTTCCTATGGTGGAATATATAGAAATAACTTCAGTATTAATGATAGCATATTGGCATAGGAAGGAAAACTATATGGTATGTCTCTTATCTCATTTCTTGCTTGAAGTGATCAGCTGATTGGGCCTCCAGGCCTGGGTTTTTTTCCTTTCTCAAAGTCCCATTTGATTCTCTCTCTCAGTTGGTGGGGACAGCTTTCCTGGTTAGAGGAAGACCATTTTTAAGGCAAGAGAATATGGGTGACTGTCTTCTTCTACTAGGACCAACACTAGAGTTAAAATAGTGAGCGAGCTCTTTCACCCAAATGGTCATCTATACCTTGGGGATATTAAACAATGTGGAAGGGGTCCAGGGAACACTAGAAATGACACCAGGTTAGAACCCTAGAGACCTTGTGGATAGGTATAAGGACAGGCTAATAATTTCATCGGTATGTATCATTAATTGAATGTTTTTCATGTGCCAGGTGCTATATACATCACCTTGTTCAATCATCACAAAACCTTGTAAGATAGATTTTCTGATTAATCCCATTTCAAGATTAAAAAAAAAAACCAGTGAAGAGATTTAGAAAAAAATGTGTTAAAGCATATCCCTTAAGCTGATGCAGGCAGTAAAACAGACCTAGAGTTCACCCAAAGATTGTCAGACCCCAACACAAATATGTCAATTATTCTGCTAGTGTTTACTACCATGGTGGTAGGGATTCAGTACAGACATAGTTACTGTTCTTTGGGTAACTATTTAACCTAGTTATTGCCAATTAGTTAAATTTAAAGTTCTTTACATTTCTCATTTGTTCTCCTTCCTTCTTCTTTTTCACCTCTGGTCATTTTCTTCCCACATTGGATCATTCCCAAATTGGTAGCAAAGGCCATGATTCCTGCCCATTTTCTTCTCTTACCACGAAATCTGGATTAATTAGGACAAAGAAGCCAAAAGTACGGTAGCCAGTCAGTTTCTCTTTCTGTGTGCTTTAGCCCAGCTCTCAGGATGAATTTAGATTAGGCATACTCAAGGATATCCATGAGTAATAACTATAAGCTTTGTCATAGATAACTGTATCGGGTGTGTTTAAATGTACAACTCTGTTTTTCTATTATTATGTGATATTTCATGTTGACTTGTCAAACTGAAAAATACCCATATTGATTTTGCAGAAAGCTTCACATGTGAGATAAATGCACTCAAAGACTCCTCACAAGTAGCTCTTTGGAGCTTCAGATGTGAAATGGATCATTCCTCAATCTGTAATAGACCCTTCTGTGAAGCTCTTCAATCAAACCTGAGAATTCAAGGTGAAATTGAGGGGAGGATGGGAAACCCCTACAGGGCATTTGAGTGGACTAGCTGAGAAAGGAACCGAGGGTATTTGCTGCCTCTTTTTTCAGTTTTTTTTTTTCTTGAGCATAGGAAGCCTGTCAATCACTGTGTGACCTTACAGGCTTTACGTGCGCAATACCTGGGTGCAAGGAGACAGCCACAGAGGTGCTCACGGAGCTGCTGTCGTACGCGCCTTTGATTTCTTTCCACTTGTCATTTTTTTTCCTGACAATTTTCGGGTTATTTTTAAAGTGGCTATTTTATACAGATTTATTATATAGGGTTTCTCTTTCCATCAAATCATTTATATTGTCATATTTGATAGAGTGAAATTGTTATCTTTTGAGAAAAGCATACATAATCTTTTAAAAAAAGTTAGTGACGTATAATAACTACTTTAGTTAGAAAGAATTGTCATATTTTGTTAAGTAGTGATCCTAGTAAGTGCATTTTATTTAAGAATCATGTTTGTAGATCATGTAATGATTTTTAATTAGTTCGTTCCCAGTAAAGCAGTAAGAGTTACCCCTAGTAAGGAAAACACCATCTTCTGAAATTAGTTTTGGTGTCACATTTTTTATTTATTTAGGGGCACATTTTCAGTTGGACATTTCTAGGTTAATTAAAAAAAACTCAGGAATTTTCAATGGGCTATTTAGTTTGGGGGAGTGGTGAATCCTTGACACCAAACTAAGTAATAAAAACTATGCTTTGGAATTTATGCTCAAATACAGAATATGTTTGATAATAGTTTTTGATGCTCAAGCTGCTACAAAATGATTGCTATCCCCTCGCTGTGTTGTAATTTTTCCTAAGCCATGGAGACGGTGTTGTTTGTAAAGCTCGCATATTAGTATAATCTTAAGAGCATATTAATTGCCCAGGAGGTTTATGTATTTGTTCTGCACATGTGATTAAAGATCACGGCAGCTTATACGGCATAATTTTAGAGATGGAGAAAATGACTATTGTAATACTTGCTACTCTCAGTTTCCTCTACAGCAATGCCCTTACACCTTTCTTTTTCAGGCATTTTGTAGCATCCTAAACAGAAGGATATTGAAGGGAGCTGATTCTGCTTTGATCCTTGTGCTTGTTGTCAAAGCGCTTGGGATTGAAGAGACTGTTGGCTACAATTGACTGTGACAATTAGGAGATGATCAGAGCCCTAGAGTGGAGCACTTAAAGGGTAATTTACATGTCAGTTTGTCGAATAAAAAAAAAGATATTCAGCTAAGATTTTTTTTTTTTTCCCTCAGAGCCTAGTAAACTGCAATTTGTGCTCTGGTAAGAAAAACCTGGCAGAGGAGTTAGGCTAGCCATTACCATTTGAAAAGAAGCAATCATAAGGCCGCTGCTGAGCCCTTTGTCCACTAAAAATGCTGATTTGCAGGCAGTGAGTGAAAAAGTGGAACCATCACTAAATAAAACCTTGAGCTAGGTAACAACCCCCCCCCCCAGCCCCCACCCTTGCTGGCTTTTTAAATGTTGGTTAAAGGTATTTTTAAAAAATGTATCTTAAATCCGATACTTACTATCATTATAACATTGTTGTTGGTCATGAATGTCCTTTCCTAAAAGAAATAATATAAAGGATGCATTGAGGAAGTGGTAGGTAGAACAGAGGCCAACAGTGATTGAGAGGCTGATGCTGGCTATCAGTTGTATCTTACTCTGGTCCTTCGTACGACATCACGATTTTCCACCAGTCAGTCCTTTACACTCTATTTTCCCCATACCCTATCAGTGTGCTCCCAGGTTTTCCCATTTTTATTTATACTCTGATTTTAAAGAGGGAGCTGTATTTCTAAACTGCACATATTTGACTTATTTGGGTGCACTTGGCTAAAAGTATAATGCACTTTCAGTCATGATTTGCTATTCATATGTGGTCATCTCTACTTTTTTGTTAGGTATCCATATACAGAAGAAAAAAAAAATAGCTAGAAAGAGAAAAGAGGACAATTGCCAGTAAATATATGGTGATAGCAGTCACACATCATCTATTTGTCAAATAGAATAAGAAAAATTAGTTATTTTAAGAATTTTTGAGTCTTTTCCCCTCCCTGGAAATCATTAATGATAATAATAATAATAATTAACATGTAGTTGCAAGCTTTTCATATGGAAAATTACCTAAAAAAGAAGTTAATGTATCAATACAACCATCCTGTCCAGAGATACTCAAATTTGGTGTGTGTATCCACTTCAGAGATACATGTTAACTTTCAATGGCAGATACATTTTATATTCCATTTTTTTGGATACTTGACTATGGTGACAGGCATTTGCAGAAAGGCAGCAGGTTAGAAATGTCTTTATCCTAAAACACCAGCTTTACTGATGAGAGCTAAGAGTTTGCATGGCCTTCAAAAGCCAGATTTTCCAACAGCACATGGCTATTCCTCGAGTCCTTCACCTGGATACTGTGTTGGGTTTTCAGGCACCCTTCCATTAAAGACATTCACGCTTCCAGGTAAGAGGGCTTTATTTCTCTTCGTTTACATCTAATACCTTAACAACAACAAAATTTTTCAAGGATGCCTTATGAAAGGATTTGCATTCTACTTATAGAGGTTTCTGAAAATCACAGTTGTCAATGGGGAGCTGCTTGAGAGAAGTCAGTGATTCACAGATACTGACGCCTTCTCTGACTGCTTTACAGGAAGGCCCTGAACTTCTTTATAAAGTTTTTTAACTCTAGTTTTCCTTGTGTGCACGCCCCTCTGGCAAAGAAGAACACAGGAGCCAAGGAAAAAATTAGAATGAATAGGTTAGTAAGTGCTAAGAGGATAATGAGACAGGGAGTCAGAGAAGGTCTGGGCTTCCTTAGCGTGTGTCTCCAGAATGCAGGCAATGGTAAATCTGTATCAAAAATCAGGCACAGCAGGAGATGCTCGTCTCCCAGGTAATGGGTAAATGATGAGCAGATGAGCCATCCTTGTATCGATTTAAGCATTTTGTTCCAGCCAGTCACAATTAACTTTGATTTGTTTTTACTTTCCTCTTATAGGTTTGCATTTAAAACACTCTTGGAGCACTAATTGTATAAAATTCTGGTAACTGCACATTCTCTTTTTAGAGAGGTAATGAGCGAATGAATGAAAAGGCAGGGATTATTTGCTATTCTAAGAGTGGGGATTGTCAGAACATTTCTACTTGACTGAAATTGTTTTGGAAGGTGAGCTGGAACAAGAATCTTGCAAATAAAATGAAGTGACTCTGCATGTGGTTTTGGGATGTTTGTCTTCATCAAAGAATTCTGCAGAACTGCTCTGGGACTTAGAAGTTGATTTAGATTTTATTTATGAAAAAATATTTAGGTGAATCCTATGAAAACATCTTAAAGTATGCATATTTGACTCTTAACAAGTAAGTGGCAGTCTTTTGAAGGCTCATTTGGAATTATTTGAAAAGAGTTTTCCTATTACTATCACAGTGTTTTTTCACTATACAAATTGCCATGTTATGACAAAATAAATTATTGAAATGCTTTGAAAAGTTTTTAGAAATGTGCCCAAGGAAACAATATGTAAATAGTTAAAGTTAATTCATGTCAGTTTATTGAAATGTTGCTGCTACTGAAAACTCCAAGAACCTTTAGCACAACATTCCAGAACATTTGCAGTCTTGTTTTAATGAGTAGCTCTTTCTTTGTATGTGCATGGAGGTGGCAATAGAGTTGCCAGATACAGCAAATAAAAGTAAAGAATTCCTAGTTAAATTTGAATTTCTGATCAATAATGAATATTTGTTCATATAAACATGTCCCGTGCCATGTTCACATTTTATCAGGGAACCCTGGGTGGCACTCTGATTGGATAGAAATTGCAACCATGCATTGAATGGACAATCTAATTATTTATAAATTATAAATTGTCACTTATAAATCATCTTACCTTTCGCTGTCAGATTAGATAGGCCAACGAGCTTGCCCCCTTCAAATAGAAGCCAAAAGGCTTTTTAACTCATTAATGCTGAGTTTAATTTCCCCCATCACGTTCCCTGCACAAGCTGTGACTCGTCATTTCAAGTATATAGTAATTTCTGCCTGACTAATATAATGGAGACTTCAGAGGTGGTGGCAGACGAGTCTGGCTTACCCACATTGATCAAGCTCTGACTGGAGTGTTTCCTGGTTATGGGGATAGAGAACTGAATGAGGCAGTGAGAATATATTACCTTTGTGAAGCCACATCTTTCTTTTTGTGGCAATATTATGACTACATAGGTAACCAAGTTGGAAACCCCTGCAATTCAGATCCCAGTTGGAGCTTTTGGGAAAGAAAAGATTCTGTGTCCTTACACTTTTATTTTATTGCACTGAACTTTGTTCACCATAATCTAGTTGCTATGAAAGAAGCTAAGCTAGAACTTAGAGAAAATTGTATATCTGATGTATCTTTGAAACCAGCATTCGAATCTCTCAATAGTCAGTTTGAACTGCTATCACAAAGTATCATAGACTGTGTGGCTAAACAACAAAAATTTATTTCTCACAGTTCTGGAAGCTGGGCATCTGAGATCAGAGTCCTGACATGGCCAGGGTGTCATAAGAGCCCTCTTCCATGTTTGCAAATGGCCGTCTTCTTCTGTCCTCATATGGTGGAGAGCAGGGAACTCTGATCTCTTCAGTTCCTGACAAGGGCACTAGTCCTGTTTGGGAGCACTCTACCTTCATGACCTAATTGTCATCTCCCAAAGGCCTCACCTCCTAATACCATCACATTAAACGTTAGGGTTTCAACGTATGAATTTAGCGGGGGAATACAAACATTCGGTCTGTAACAATTTTTCCCTGTCTTGGTGCTTTCCGTGGTCTGTCAGAAAGACTATTCGTGCAGAAAAGTTTGCTTTTCTGTCCTGTTTCTCATCCTCTAGGCCCCCTTCTGATTTTAGCTGTAGCTTCAGGGATGGTTCTTCACAAGCCCAGTCCTCCAGAACATTGTCTGAGTCTTCCTAATTTCTGTCTCAGAGCTTTTCCCAGAGCTGGAGAAGCCTGCTCAATGCTTCCTCAAGGTTGGCATGGAAATATGGGAGATAGTTAACACCCTCAAGGGCAGCCCTCAACCGATGGGAGACAGGAGCTCATGGACAAACATTTCAACCACGTACCTTTTAAACAGGTAGTTCTGAGAAGCACTCAGCACGCTTATGTAGGTATCTATCTTATGCAGGGATCTTATGTAGATTATTTGGATTCCCCACCAAATCTATTTCATTCTGTACATTTTCTTCAACCTATTTCTAGGGATAACCAACATGCATCCAATTCCTCACCTCAGGCTCTGTTTTAGGGCAACCCCAACTAAGACACCCCTGATGCTATCTTCTTCCCAGCACCATGGCCCTCTCCTTACTCTGGGTCTAGATGCTTTGCTTCCTTTGGTTCCACCAAAGTTTACTTTTCTTATTATCAGAGGAAGACCGTTCTGCCACTGTACCTACTATTAAAACCGAGTCATATTGCTTAACAAGCACATCATGCACGTTCCCTTCACCTAAACTCCATTACAATGAAAACTACTTTTTATTTGGACACACACTCCATGTGAGGGTGTATGCTAAGGGATACATGAATAATGTTTTGTTTAGTCCTCAATATATCACCAAGAACGAATCAGTATTTCTATTTCACAAATGAAGAAACTGAGGCTCAGAAAGATTAAGGGATTTCTTTCAAGACCATGAAGCTAGTGAGTGGCAGGATAAGCATTGACTTCTGACCTATCTGACTCCAAAGCCCATTTTTTAAACTACTATTCTATCGAACCCACCATATAAAGCTCCTAGAAATTAAAATTTATTTGTCAAATACTAGTATGAGCAGCTAAAGAGTTGATTGGGTAGGGAGTAGGGACAAGAATTGGTTTATATCAAAGAAGGCAGATATATATATATATATTTTTTAAAAAACTCTTGCTTTTGGAGCACCTGGGTGGCACAGTCACTTAAGCCCCTGACTCTTGTTTTTGGCTCAGGTCATGATCTCAGGGTCGTGAGATCAAGCCCCACCTTGGGCTATGCACTCAGCCTGGAGAAAAAGTAGGAAAGTTTTGGTTACTAGATTTGGTCACAAAGGTCGTGTTGTTGGTGACATTCCTGCAGTCTGCTTTATGGTTGTTTAAGTAGTCAATCTCTCTCTCTTTTGGCTTTATATGAAGGCAAAAAGGAAAGACCAAGATCATAGGTTTTTTTTTATTTTTAATTTTTAAAAAAAGACTTTATTTGAGAGAGAGAGAGAGAGAGAGAGAAAGGAGAGGGACAAGTGTACTCTACACTGAGTGGGGAGCCTGACATGGGGCTTGATCCCATAACCCTGAGATCATGACCTGAGCTAAAATCAAGAGTCAGAAGCCACCCAGCTGCCCCTCAAGATCATAAGTTTTGTTCATGAAATACAGTAGTAATAAATTTTCATACATCCAAAAAACCAACAAATAAAAAAAAGCAAAAAATGCTTCCTGTATCAACTTATGGTTTAACAAAAATTTGAAGTTTTGGTTTTATTATGAGACCTAGAGCTCTATGAATCTCTGTCTGTTCTGGCTCATGGTATCTCACACATGGTAGGACTTGATAAATATACACTGAATGAATTGGAGAATTGTGGAATATAATTTAAATTGACTTCAATAAGTTCAAATTTTTAGTGATCTGCTTTGCTAAACAATTGACTTTAGCATCTTGTAAGATATGTTACTTGAATAAGGTTAAAATTTTAACAGAGTCATAATTTAAGACAGTGTCTGGAACAATGTAGTAACATGGTTCTCAATGAAATATGGTGACTTCAGTCAATTTAAATCTACTGGAGGCAAAGAGAAGTGGAAAGATTTCATCTGATGTTACAATAGGCACATGATTAGAGACTTGCGGCCATGCTAGAGTGCAAAGGTCAAATAGGGTAAACATGTGCCTTTGTGGAGACAGGGAGAGGCTACTCAGAACAGCTACGACTGTTTTCCACTTAGAAAAGGATGAAAGAGTTAGTAGCCCTTCTTTACAACTTAGGTTGGGGGGAATGGTTCCCTGGCAGCTTTCCTCTGTCTGATTTTCCCAATCTTCTTGAAGTTAACATATTTCATAAATATTAGAATTTTGACCTTACAAACTGACTACATTTCGGGATCAGTTCTATAAACTTATCATCTGTATGCCATTGTATCCCTTGATGTAGATGTAGGGGTTTACCCATGCAAATCTTCCTGACTTTTTATTGGTAGAATTTCAAATTCTCTTCAAATTGCCATGCAGTTAGGAATCCGACTATATGGCAGTTTCTAAAAACTTCATGAGGTTGTCAGCTTAGGACAATAGAAGGGCTGTTCATATGCAATTTTTATTTGTGCTTGTTGGTTACATTAGTTTTTTGTGGCAACTATAGTAACTGGTAGGCCCTGAAGAGTGAAAGTGGAGATTACCACCATCTCAGGGCCATCACCACTGACAGCATTAGCTATACCAATGAAATATAACATCAGAAATACTCGATCTTTCCATGGTTACTAATGTAAGCTATCTAACAAGCAAAAGAAGGTTTTGTCTATTGGATTACAGACTATAAAAGAGAAATCTAGTGTTCTGCCATTCAACATGCAGGGAATACTTTCAAATTCCATAGAAACTAAAGGAACCTCAAGATGTGTAAAAATGTCTAAAATTCTACCAATTATATATTGAGTGTATAATTATAATTATATACTTAATTATATATTGAGTATATAATTCTCAATTATATATGCTTAAATATATATATATATATTTTTTATGGTTATTTATTTTATTTTATTTTTTTATTTTTTAATTAACGTGTAATGTATTATTTGGCCCAGGGTACATGTCTGTGGATCCTCAGGCTTCAAATATATTTTTATATAATTATATAATATAATATTTTATATAAAATATATAATTATATATAATAATTATATAATACATATAATTTTTTTTAAGTAAGCCCTAGGCCCAAGGTGGGGATTGAACTCATGACTCTAAGATCAAGAATTGCATGCTCTACTTACTGAGCCATCCAGGTGATCCCAAAGGATACTTTTTAAGTTTTTCATACAGCAGAACCAAACTTCTCCTTGCCTACAGGTTAAGTTATTTTGATTGACTGAATTATAGTGGATTACTTAAAATATAAGTAGCAGAGAATAATATGTTTATTATATGTTTAGTTATATACCAATTACTATGTCTAAATGCTAATAAAGATTAGGATATATGAGGCACGCCTGGGTGGCTCAGTTGGTTAATTGTCTGCCTTCAGCTCAGGTCATGATCCCAAAGTCTTGAGATCAAGTCCCGTGTTGGGTTTTCCTGCTCAGTGGGGAGTCTGTTTCTCCCTCTCCCTCTGCCCCCTCCCTGCTTGTGAGCTCTCTCTATTTCTCTCTCTCAAATAAGCAAATAAAATCTTTAAAAAAAAGATTAGGATATATGAATCAATGCAGCTAATATGTGAATAAACATAAATTATACAATTGACCCAGGTAGAAAAATTAGACTCATATACACCTTTATGTAAGTAATGCTCACAGTGGGAACACACTCCATCCAGAATAGTTCTTAGACCAAATTTAGATCCAGGCCATCTTCTCTCAAAATGCCTAAAGCCATATCTGACATTCAGTATCTCTATATTTAAATTGTTCTTTGCTTAATAGCACCCCACTGACGTAAAGGTGTTAGATAAATATCATAGATGATAAAGCTGTATTATATGAACTAAGAACTGCTCAGTATCATCATTGGGCAGATATTTATGAATTTTACTGATGGAAGCTTTCCCTTCTCTGTACTTAACGCCAAGCGTTATTTGATTCAGAACTTTTTGATCCTTGGAGTTTAAATGTCTGATGAACCCATACCCTTTCATAGCAAAAAGAAACATATTTTCTTCTTACACATCTATTACCTATAATTGTTGGCAGAGTCAGGACCATTACCAGAAGTTAGGGATAGAAGTGACGAGCCATGGAGATCCACCAGCTACCATGCAGGTACCAATGAGCATTTTGGGAAGTAGCCTAATTGGCTTGTGGGATCACCCTGCTTTCTCACCTTTAAACTTAGGACTCAGGAAAATTGCTTCAACTTTGTTAGGTAAAGATGAATTTACTTGGGAATATTGGCTGTTCTTTCTATTTAGAGGATCCCAAGAAGATAATAGTGGACTGTAATGAACTTCAAGCTCTGACCTTTTGACTACCTTGCAAGTCAGTGTCGACTTTGATGTAGGCAAGCTCTCTAGTTCTTCCTTAAATGACTGATATGTGGCATGGTTAGGATTACAAAGTGAGTGTTTTGTCCCTGGATCTCTCCGGTCTTGAGGCCAGATCAACATCCATGGTCCCTATATTTAAGCTATTCTTTGGTTAACAGCATCCTTACATAACTTCTGCTTGTCACCAGGGACCTGATTATATTATCACATAATTAACTTATTGACTAATAGCTTAGTTAGCTTAAAGAGGTGCTGACTTTATAGCTAGGCAACAGTTTAGGAACTGGCAGAATCTAGTTTATTAATTTTTATATCATTATACAATGATTCTCTAAGTGTGATATTCTCTGAATTCTGTATTGTTATATAATATGACACTTAATATAGTACTTAGAGAAGAGATGACCAATAACTTTAGTCCACTATCACTAAATACTCCAAGATTTACAAACAGAATGGTCTGGTACAATAAAGCAGACCTCAGGAAATATGATTTCCCAGCAATCTAGTTAGGTGAAGTTGCATAGTTCTATTACTTCTCAGATCTCCTTTCCCTGATATTTTGAATAATTAGAAACAAATGATCTCTCATTTTTTTCCCAGTTCTGTGTCCTATGCATTTGTCGAATGATTACTAAGAACATCATGACATCATAAATACTGTAATTGGAAGGATATATTTTCATATTTCTTGACTGTTTCAAAGTTTGATAAGTTTAATTTAGGCCAAGTACTAACATTTTCTGTGGAACTCTAAGAGTACCTCAAGCTTATGACTAAAACTTTTGTTTTTTTGAGGGATAGAAAACAATAAGGATTTATGAATGTTTTGGCTTTCTTCACATGTGGAAAAATCCAGCAATAAAAATGAATACTTGCTTCATTTAGAGAAGGGTACACAGGGTTTTCTTAGTTTCAGGATGATAACAAGGTGTAGAATCATAGGACGTAGGTCTGCAGATTTATGTTTGGTACACTGCCAGAAACTACAGGGTTGAAAGAACATGTCGATTTATGTATATTCTCAAGATTTTGTTATCTGGTCTTAGGTGGTTTGACCATTTGCTGTGATTCATATTCTATTTCTAATTCTTAACCTCAGACTAATACTTAGAATCAAAATATGATTGACTCAAGGTGAGCTGTGGAATTCAGTAGGTTATGGATACAGATGGCAAGAAAGGTAAAACATCAGGAAAAGTTAATTTGTCTGACCAAAACTCAGAAAAAAATTAACTTTAATGTCATGTATTATTTGAAATACTCGAAAACATACTCATCAGGTCTGAAAACGTGTTCAGAATTTATTTTAAATTATTGAACTATTAACTTTTATATTTTAGACCCATAGCTTCTTCGTTGTTTTATAGTCACTGTGTCTTTGATGTGGGTCACTTTTGTCAATATTTCACACCCGGGATGGCAAGTTTAATATTACCGATGGTGTCAATAAGCTAAGATTTGATTATTCTGATATCTTCAATTGAGCAGAGTTTATCATGTTATTAATAATGTTTTTCAGCACTTTAATGCTTTAGATTATCTTCTTATAAGCTCATATCCTATACATATTGTGCCTTTCCATGTTATTATAATTGATACTACTCATCATTATAATGTATCAATAATAAGGCAACAAATAGTATTACTACCATGCTCCGCATTTGTAATTTCCAGAGATTCAAATACCTAATGGGCCTATGGTGGGGCCAAAAGAAGGAATAAAGGAGCCACTCTAGACTCTAGATAGAAAACATTCAAAAATTGATTTGATATCAAATTTAAAGAGAAAATATGCCAATTAAAAATACAGCTTTTAGGATTCGGTTCAGCATTTGTTACTTAATAGCATTTGTCATTTTCCAATTTTTCATATGCAGCAAATTAATTTCAAATCATTTTGCTCTTCCAAATGCCTTTATGTATTGTGTTTCTTTTTTCATATTCTTTTGGATAACATTTGAAAAGAAAATAAGACTACAACAGTCATTGATTACAGTCAGGATGGAAGACAGTTGTAAGACCGAGGAACAGGTGGGGCATGGATGATGGGAATATTCACTTTTTGTGCCACCATTTTGTAGCTGTTCAAAAAAAAATTTTTTTTTTTCAGCAAATGGTGGATATTGTGTCTTTACAGAAAATGGTTCTGTACTGGATCCATCTGTGAAGTATAAACATGTCATCAGCACTCATTTTCCATCTCCAAAAAACATTCCCCATGTCCATATTTGATTTTCAAGTGCATCTGTGCACTGGTGGAAACCCTCCCAACATGCTGCCACACAATTGCGAAACCCACACATTTCTGTCTTTGAATCAAGCTTTCACAAGAGCCTGGCCTCCTCTGGGTATCAGCTTGTTTCGAAGTTGCAAAGGTCCGCCGGGTGACCCCAATAAAAGGAGCTTCAATATCTGTGGTGAAATTATTCCTTTTAGGGGGAGGATTTCGTCCATGCAGTTTCTTCTACTTTATTCCAAAACTTTTTTTTTTTTTTTTTGCATCTTAGAATTTCTCTTTTCGTGCCCACACTGCGCTTCCCTAATTATTAGCATTATGCTATTGAGTTTCTCAATGACTAAATTCACATTGAAGAAAGAAAGTTAGTTTGGTTATTCTGAAAGTTTAAGCAGAGAAAGCAGGGAGTTCATGTCAGAGAGTTGAAAGGCGAGCATCCTGAATTCTCTGAGTCCGTACCGTTATTGATAATCACATAACCTGAAAGAATTTCAAACACCATTGGAAAAATTTAATCTCTCCATAAACACACATTCAGAAGTGAAGTCCTTGTAAAAAAGGAAATTTTCTTTTACCTCTTTATTTTCCCTATGCAGAGCTGGAGTTACCTTCGCTATAGAGCGATGGAGTAAGCCTTGCCTGTCATTTTTAATCAGGTTGTTTTAGGTAATTTTTGTTATGCCCCTCATTACTGAATTGTTTATCAATAGGTGCAGCAAGTGTCACTAGCTTTTCTCATCAAACCAGGTCTGACAAAGCAGCACAGTGCATGGGAAAGAGGCAGCTAGGTGAAACTAATGCCATAGATGTTTGATTCATTAGGAGCTTATTGTTAACGGGGATGTCTGATTGTAAAGGCTCAGTCAAGCAAAAGAGTGCAGAGTAATCAGTCGGATTTATAGTTTGCAGGGCTCAGAAAAAAAATCAACATAAACCTTTGGATATAGCAGAAACAGAAAAATCCCCTTTGGGCAGCCCTAACCTGGAACCAGCCAAATAAGGTCATGCTACATGAAGGTTTCCTGTTAGGTGATGGGAGATAGAGGCGGATTAGAGCCATATGGCATGGCCTATCATACCTTCTGACTTAAGATAACAAAGCCAAGCTTTGTGCTTAGCTGTTTTTGACTGACATCATCAATTTTATTTTATGTTGGTCACCTCCGGTAACAGGAAAAAATGGCCTAGGGTTGATAACACACGGGTTTTTTTTTTTTTCTTTTAGTATTAAGATGCCTAGAAGCTAGTTTTGTGCTGTTAAAAATTTCAAAGAATTAGTAGCTTACTCTTCTATCACCCATCCTCCAGCAACTGTCGGCCCCCCTCCCCCTTGTTTTCAGTTTGTACCTTGCAAATGAGAGGCAGCCTTATTCAGAACCAGATGTAAGGCTCCTAGAGAATGAGCATAAGCTGGTGTACTTTAAGCCTAATGGGAAGTTTTATATGCAAGGGCCTTGAACTGATTAGTATAATTCCCTCTTTAATACAGCTGTCCCTCCAGATTAAGGTAAACCAAATGTTGCAATCAGAGATTAGTGTACCTTGCCAGTTATTAACATCCCCGGTGCTCAGCAAGCACGTCAGACGCTAATGCTGTGTATTTATTTGCCATTTCCCCACTGTAACTTGAACTTCTGCACCTGTCAAAGCATTCCAGTGAAGAGAGGGGCATTATTGGAAAGCAAGAGTTTTATACCTGTACACCTGTTTTGTTTTGTCACAGCTTAGATTTTCTTTTGGCCTGCCAAGACTGCCAGGTGCTTTAATCTGCTACTCTCCTGGTTTTGTAAAGAAAGACTTTGTGTGCTAAATTACATTTGTTACTTTCATATGCTTTCTTTTATGCAACTGGAGAGCTGCTCACCTAAACTGGTGGCGTGTGCACACTCGCGTGCATGCGTGTGCGTGCGTGTGTGTTTTCTCGTGCAGAAGAGGTAAAGGGTGAGGTTTCTTTCTCAGAAAACACACCTATGTCCTCTGTGCTCCTCAGCTCCTGCAGTGTCTTAAATCACAAGGTGGGTCTCGCAGCTGTAATATATTTGGCAGGATATCCTGCCTTCTTGCAGCCCAGATGTCAAGAAAGACAAAGTCCTGGCTATCTCAGAAAGATCTGGCTGTTTCTTTCCCTCCCCAGCCCCCATCCAGGGCCTGCTCGGACTTGAGGGCTGAACATACATAATAAGCACGCTGGAGAAGTTTGAGGGGAGGGCCGCTCGGTTGTGTTTTCGGTAACTGGTCCAGTTCGGGTGTTCGCTGATCCTTTTCATCAGCGTGGCAGATGGGCCAGCAAGTAAGGGGACAATAGTGGCAAGTTTGATGAAGAGGACGTACATTTGTGGAGTAAAGTGCCTTGTGATTTTTATCAGCGCTGTTTATTACTCAGAGACTGAGAATCAAGAGGTGCTTTTTCTGAAAAATGCATAGCTTGCTACGGACCACTAGGGTCATCTCAGGGTCTGTTTTTTTTTGTTTTTTGTTTTGTTTTTTCCCATATGTGAGATTAAAGCTTGGAGCTCTGCTCTTATGGAGCGATCACTTGATGCCAGCAGCACTGGGGCAGTACCAGCTCCCCCTAAATTTTGCCACCGGCGGGAAGGAGCCACAGTTTTCCAGTCAGCCCGTGACACCGGAAGCAGTCACCAGTCCGGGTTGGTATCCGTGCTGGGGGCACGTTTCCTTCCCTTACCCTCCTTCTCCCTGGCTCCATCTCGGTGTTTGCACGTTGATTGCCTGGTGCAGAGTTTCTACATATTATAGCTTAATTGCAGATTTTTAAAAAAGACAAAAATATGTTCCTATCTTAGGAATTATGTCTTGCAGCCTACTAAATATGCTAATGCAACACTAAGCAGGGATAAAGTTCTTGCCATACCCCCCAACAGTTGCGTGGAACCCGCTGCCAAGTGATTGTTAATTGTGAAGCACAAGCAGGCTTTGCAATCCATCTTAATTGTCATACTTACTTCAGGTTTCGTGATAAGGCTTGATGTTCTGTTTAAAGTGACAATGTTGACAAGGGGAAAGGGTGTGGGCCTGGGCCTGTGGTTCTGAAGGGGTTGCGTGCTCTGACCTGCCGAAGGTTGATATGGACGGTCTGCGAGGGGATTTTAGTTGTCATGGGGTCCCCAGGCGGTTGAATGGAGAGACTGTCTGTCCTGCTTTTTCCTGTTAGGATCCTGACACGTGGAGCATTGATGAACTCAGCACAACGTTGAATGGGAGCTTTTTGGCAGCTGAGACACTGGGGCTAAGCTGCAGGTCAGAGATAACACCAGCACGGATCTCCTCCTGCACACAGTTACTAGCGCGCTTTCTTCCCTCCTGAGTGCAGGAAATGGCTCATGTTAAATACGTTCACTTTTCAGTTTTCCTTTCTTCTAAAATGGAGCCTGACAGATTGGACTTTTCGGCTCCCCCTTTTTTCACCACCTCTGCTTTCTACCTCAGAAATACTCTTCAGGAAGCAGGAGTTAATCTTGGTGAGGAAACGATAAGGTGATGCTTGATTTTTTCAGGGGAAAGCAGAAGGATATGGCTGCCTCGTTGCTGCACATAAACTTGTAACTCCCCACCTTTGGGGCTTTTCCCTTCACATCTCTTCAGTACAGACCAGAAGGGGTGCAGAGTGGAGAGCTTCCTACCTAGACAGGGGGAGAGACAGCTTCCTGGCATCATGGCGCATTAGATACTAAGAAGGACATATCTGGGAGGTGATGGTGACGTTTAAAGAGGGCCCTCTCCAGCGCCTGTGTGGCCCTGCACCCGAAGGGCACGTTGCTGCTACCACCGAAAGAGTTCTGCATTGTTTGACATGTAGCTGAGTTGTTGCAGGTTCCCAAGACGTGGAAAACAAAGAGAAACCGGCGGCAAGAGTTACTTCAGTCATCTTTTGCCAGCCGTATTCAGAGAAGCGAGGCAGAAAAAAGATTCTGGCTAGTTTTAGTATCTGCCCTAAACTTGGGCCGTCCAAGCGCCATTTAAAGAAAAGTTATTTGAAACGGATCTCTGTGTGGTATTGAGTAGTGACTGCGAAACTAATAAGTTGAAACTGCCCCCAAACCAGGACAGTTCTGACTTGGGGTATAAGTACATGACTTCAGTGAGGTCTGAAGGCTGCCTTTTCTCCCTGTTGAATACTTGATGCCCTTTGGAGCAACAGGGATGCGTGCGAGAACGTGGGTGTATGTGTGAGCGCACAGGCAGGTAGAGGGGATGAGGGAGGAAGAGGAAGACAGGGTGGAGAGAAGGGCATGGGAATGGGGAAAGGTTTCTGGTCAAGGTTCAGTACATATCAGAAAACAAAAGCGTTGTGGTAGAAGTGAGAGTAGCAGTTCAGCCCCAGGGCTAACACCTTGGGACAAGCAGGGTGACGCTGCCCTTTGATCTGTCACCTCTTACCAATTCCGTGAACCCATTCTGTCTCAGGAGGGCAGAGGGTAAAGCTGAGAGAGATGGAGAGAGAGTACAAGTGAGTGATCTGTGTGAGAGCCAGATATGATGAGTCAATAGCCCTGAAGAGAATGATTCAGGTTTGGAACTCCATCAGAATTTGCTCTGATGCGAAGTCGTGGTGCCAGGCCTTCCATAATAAGACAATTTCCCCATCTTTCTTATCCAATTGTACTGTGTAGCCTTCATCTGTCTTGAAGCGACTGGGGCTAGGTTACTCCTGGACTTATTCTAGATCTACCTCTCTGGCTACTGCTGGGGGGGGACTTCCTAGGAATTTTGAATTTCCTCAAATTGAACTTTAGAGAGAGTAGTCAGGACGGAACAGCCTCCCAAAGGACCCCAAAGAAATAGAGGGTGTGAAGTGTTCAGTGAAGTCTCTGACACATAGTAGGCGCTGGGGTAAATCCTCACTATTCCTCTATGAAGAATGAAGCCAGTTGAATTTGTTGTTAAACACTCTTTGGCTGTGTTTTCAGCTGTAGCACTGCCTGAGGAAATTGGAGAGCTTAGGAGGGGCTCCTGCCCTAAAGGAAAGGTTTAGATTTGGTTGTGGTTTCTATCTGCTTGGTCCAGATCCAGTGTGAATGTTTGAATTGACCTGAAACATTCTAATCCTAGACATATGTGGTCAATTGTCCTGAGGTCAAAGGGAGACAACTACCAATACAACGTGATTTCGAGAGCCGGGGAAATCCCATATGTTCTCCAAGTATCTCCCCAATTAACCATAGCACCTGCTAACATGCTGCTATTTCTGCTGGTAGGGCAATGCCTCTGAGTAAACACATGTTTTCTTGATAAACATCTTTACGTTGCAATTATGATCCTTGAGAGAGGACATCTTTTATTATGTGGATAATATTGATTTCTTATTTACTATTCCTGTGACAACTGGAAAGGGAGAAACTGGATACACGTAGCAGTTTTGTTAAGAATAACACAACTCCTCGGCTTCAGGATGGGTCAAGGAGGTTACACTAGGTTAGGGTTTGTATCCCTCCAGACAATTTTGGATCCAGATATGGAGATAGGAGGAGTGCTTCTAGTCAGCTTCGTGGAGCAGAAAGAGCTTAATTGGGAGTCCCGTCTTTCTTTTCGACAAGACCTTTCATTTCTGATCACCCTAGGGGAGAAACTGCTTAATCCCATTTTGTCTTAGGCTGTCCAGAATCCTCAGCCTGGAAGATGGTAGGTTAGCGATTCTCAAGCATTTTTCTACTCCAGAGCATACATTCACACGTTGGACACGTCCATGTGTATACCTTGATTGTGATACAAGAGGCATTGTATTTCAACATAAATTTGAAACAGGTCTCCTTGTCCTGATGTTCTTCTGTGTCCTCTTGGGAAGGGCCACTCGTTTTCCTCTTCCTGTTCTCCCATCTTCACATCTCATCAGTATATGAGAGTTGCTGCCTGAAATGATGTCCTAATTACAGGAGCTTTTTCTTTTTCACACAGTTTGTGTGCCTTCACCCTTTCTCCAGGAACCTCACTCCCTGTAAGTATGTATGTGTGCATGTGTATATGTTGTGTGTGTAAGTTTATGCACACACACGTGCATATCATTATTTTAGTAAGAAATGAGCCCATCCTGTGTGTTTTGCAATAGATTTAGGTTAATGGTTGTTTTGACCAATGAAGACTGTTAAGTTACCAATATGTGTTCTCTTTGCCCATATAATCTTAATTCTTTAAGTTTTCATCATCTATCACCCTTAGCTTTTTTCCCTTGGTTTTAAAAGTATATGTATTTTTATTATTATTATTTTTTCTGACTGCACTAGTTCTACATACTTTAGAATGTATGGAAATTATGGGCGAGAATAAACTCATCCAAAATTTCACAATCTAGAGTTATCTGTTATTACAATTTTTTACCTCTTGGCTTTATTGGTTTAGGTATTGAGAATGCCTGGGTCACCCTATAATTTTTAAATTGTTTTTCTCCTTCCTTTTCAGACTTTCAACTCTCTAAGCTCTCCTCATTCCTTTTATGTTGATGGGTCCCACGTGGGACCGATATAGTATTTTAGTATCTAAAGCTAGATCTGACTTGTATTCTGGGAAGGTTAGCTCACAGCCTCTACATACTATATTTTGAACTTCTTAATATGCATTTTCCTGCTCTGAATCAGTGATTTATTTTTTGATCTTTGTTAATACTTCTTTTCAAGCTTGAAACAAAAGAAATTATCTAAAAATAACCAAAGACTGTTATCCAAGACTTTAAAGTAGTGTGAGCCAATAGGTTGACACCTTTGATCCTTAGGTAAAAAGTTACAGTTCTTTTGTTGGCTTTCTGCAAAAGGAGGAAGTGGGGGCAAATTACACATTTGATGCTATTTTATGCATGAAGGAACCTACTTTTGACAGCGAGTAAACAAGTTTCAACATTTTTCTGGGTAAAGAAGCTCACTTATTTAACATTTATTTATTGAAGTAACCTCTATTATGTGGCAGGCACTGTCCTAGGCATGGGGATTCAGCAGTAAATAAAACAGACAAAATCCACCTTTGTGGGAGCTTACTACTTAGAAGTAAAGTAGGTGAACTTTTTACTTTCTATTTCAATTTCCACTGAAAGTAATTGTACTTCATTTTCTAAATTCTGAGTTAATTTTGAAGCAGGTGGGGAAAGAGCTCTATTATTATAATATTTCTATATCAAATAATGTCTTTTCTTCCAGAAATCTCTTTTACTCATTGTTCTCCACGTTTCAGTTTTTCAGTAGACCAAAGGCAAACAAATGCAGTGTCAAAGATCAATTTTGATGAATTGAAATAAATGTCCTTCATTTTAATATATGTTGTTTTATTGAGGAGACAGATTTAAGAAAAACAAACAAAAAAACAACTAAACAGGAGGGGTAAGAGTGGATATGTTCTTACCGTTATTTTGAGGAGTAAATTTGGGAGGCAAAATTAGGAGCGGTCCTTCACTTTCAGATAAAGCTGAATATTTATGTATTTGAGATTATGGTTTTGCCATGTAGTTAACTTGAATAGTAATGGAAAAATTACTAGTAGCTAGGCAGAGAAATAATGCATGAGGCAGAAAGACATAGGTCAACATTTTATTTAATTGGAATGTATAATCCACGGAGACTCTACTGGAGGTGAGTCTCTGAAGGTACATAGAAGTATGTAGAAACTAAGAAACAGAGCAGACAATAGTTATCTCGGTGTTTTTCTTATCCAGTTGTTTCAGTTTGAGTGTGTTTCAGGTAGTTTGTCAACCAAACATCAAGAGACAGGAATTATACCGATAGAATTGGACAACTTTTTTTTTTTTTAATCAGAATTCAGGGTCCGTCATAGGCAGTTAGATTGTGACATGGAAATATTGAGAGTTAAATGAATGCTCCGTGAGAAATTATCCTGGATTCTTGAGTTTGTGTGTAAGAATGGAGTCTTTGTTACTTTTTTTAGAGGTTGATGAAAAAAGTATGTGTTATAACTCAACCGAGGAAAAAAGTGTGTATTGGAGACAAGAACTTGCACAGTTAAATAACTCAATCTGTGGAATACAATATAGTTGCTGACGAGTGACTGAAGACACAGACGGTCAGCTGGAAGGGTTGACCAAATTATTCACAAATGCTGGAAAATTCAGAAGAAAAAAGGAGAGAAAGGAAGGAAGAAAAGAAGGACAGAAGAAGGGTGAACAAAGAGAAGAAAAGCAGATGAACAGACAAAAACTATAGTGGGGGTATACTGGGGCATAATTATTACAGAGCTTTGATACTGGCTCATCAGTAGGGAAAAATGATGTTCTTCGGGTAAGGTTGTATGATTTACATCTATAATTATTAGGATGTGGGATAATCTAGGGACAAAGTACAATAATGTTATGTTTACTAGAAATTATAGGAAATCCTCACCAGATTAAGTGATGCTTTGTGAAGAAAGAGGTAGAGACTCCAAGTTTATCTTTTAATCATTTTTACCCCACTTTTAGCATGCTGTCCTTAGTTTTTTAAAAAAAGTAAGCCACAACTGATCCTTAGTTGAGTTTCAAATCCACACTCTTTACCTCTATTTTTCCACTAGACTTTGTTGTGTTGCAAAGCTCATCAAGATCTACCTACTCACTGAAGGGTTTTCTTCTCTTGTGAGATGAGATACAATACTATTTGGAAACCTATAGAGATATGTGTGTTTTTTATTATTTACTATGGCCATGAGTGATGTCTTTCTTGACATGTAAGATAGCAGACATAGTGTCTTCACATTTGGAAAATGTGTACAACACACACAGCATCCATGCTTTGTCCAATAAACGTTAATTGATGTAGATGAGAGAGCACATGTCACTAACAAGAACCTCCTGCCTGACTCTGGGTCTTCAGAGGCCTGAAGATTTCTGTGAGCTGGAATGATGCCCCATTGTAATTCCTTCTGTTTAGGTTAAATGAAGAGATAGTTTTCTGTTTTCTGTTTCTAAATTCCTGGTGAATTTAGCATGATATATGCATTACTTGTATTGAACACAAGGGTTTACTAATTCAGAAAATTAAAAAATTGTTTAAAATATAGGCTGTATACCATACATACATAGTATATGTGCATAATGAGCGATATGGAATTTTAAAATAGATAAAAAGATGTCATTTCTGCTTTAAGAAGAATCAATGTATTTAGGAAAAAGAAATGAAAATCCTTAAAATTGTTTATGTTCCACCTTCGTTCATCAATAAATATTCATAAAATATCTACTAAATAGAAAGATCAAGAAAGCACCATTATATTCTCTGAGAGCTTTTAATCTGATGGTTAAAGGCAACCACAGTATAAAGTAGAGTGATTTTTCCCAGAAAGCCAAAGAATGCTGAAATGAAAATAACAAAAATATTGAGCACCAGAGAGTCCTTACCATGTGTCAGGGGCTATATGATATATTTTAGGTGTGTTGTCTCAATCCTCACGACTCTGAGTTACAGGTACTCTTACGTCACCCCTTGCTCCACATACACTTTCCAGATGAATCCGCAGAGATCTATACATATTAATAAGTTACCCAGGGGCATGCAGCTTAGACGAGGCAGAGGTGGGCCTGTGAACTGAGAGTCTGACCCCAGAGCCTGAGACATCAACCATTGTACTCCGCTGCCTCCTAGGGGATGGGAGGGAGAGATCATTTCTGATTGGGGAGGGGTCAACAG
>CM052883.1:96416701-96560276 GCA_028534135.1 Potos flavus
CAGATGGGGTGGCTGAAAAAGAGAGGAAGGCCAAAAAATCTGGTCTCAATTCTATAGAGCTAAGTATAAAATAGAGTAAAAGATTTACAATAAAAATGGAAAGAATGGATATTAATAAGGCATTATCATTGGAAGGAGAATTTTAATCAGCAAAATCTTAGAGGAGCTGGATATTAAACTCGGGTTTGGAACTGATGTAAATGGAGTAGAAAAGCATGCCAGCAATCTAGAATATTGTGATTCAAATAGAACACTAGAACATAAGGAAAGCTGATGAAAGTCCATTTTTCATGTGTTCAAGGACCACTGAGGGACGAATTTGGTTAAGTGAGTCTCTACCTTTCACACCTAGAAGAAAGGGACTAGTATTCCTTCCAGTCATCTCTGTCTGTTGTGACTTACCATCTACTCAGCTGTTCAAGTGGAAAAAAAAAAAAAAAACGACAGTTATTTTTTTAAATCCCTTTTCTTGTTCTTACTCTCAAATATATCTTGAATCTGCCCTGCTTGGATCCTTCCTTAGACTTTGCAGAGTGGGGACACTCTGCTGTTTGAAAGTCTCAATCAGATCAAGTCACTTCCTCGTCCGATATCCTCCCAAGGCTGCCTGTTGCATTTAGAACACTTTCCAACCTCCAAGTCCTTCAAATTTCCAGGATTACTTTATTTTGCTTTTCATTATGCTTCAGGCTTCTTGCTTCCTTTCTGTTACTTGGAATCACCAAGCTCGTTCTCACTCTAGGGCATTTTACTCTTTTTTTCTGTTTTTCTTTTTGTTTTTTGACTGGCTCTTCTAGCAGAAAATCAGCTCAAATATCTTAGCCTTTGAGAGCCCTTCTCTGGACAACCAACCTGAAATGTTATAACCATAACTATTTTCTTCCCTCGCTTGTTAAGAAGGTCACTATTTTCATATTTAGAAAACTTTATTCAAATTAGTCTGTGTGTCTCTACCCAATTATATTTCCTTTGTAGTTCTTATAATTTCCTGAAGTTATGTAAGACAATCTCTATCTTTGTCTATTTCCCTCCAGGAGAATTTTGGCTTCAGAGGGCAGGACTGGCTTTGTCTTCTCCAGTGCTACAAACTCAGTGCCTAGCAAAGTAATTTGAATGTAGTAGGTGCTCAATAAATACTTGTTAAATGGATGAAGAATGAACGAAAAGAATGGGAGTGAGGATGACTGGAGTAATGGGTAGAAGCTTATGTTTTATCCAGTAAATGAGGTAGATCGTGGACTAAATTATGTGGCTATATTTTCTAATTATGTCCCATTTCAACAATTAACCAAGTTGCTTTCTTCTTTGCATACCAGCTAACTGAGGGTGGTTAGGTAGACAAAAAACATTTTGTATTGTGGGGTGGTGGGTGGGTGGGTGGGGGGGGGACAAGCCTGAGATTTAAAAGGAGAAGAAAATGGTCTTAGTTAATCCACAGGGTGGTTGAGAGCTCAACCGGAATGCTCTTTGGAATCCAGACAATTCAGTGACGGTAAGACTCTCATACAACTGTTAGGGAGGTCAGAAGAGATGAGTCTGTGACATGGGCAATCACTCTTGATGTGTTTGATTTTTCAACAGTATTTCATGGCGACATTTAAATTTGTATGGGAAATGACCTCCTTGTTCCCAGTTCCTTTTCTAGCCAGTATAGGATTGCTCCTTCGACAAATATTGGTATATTTTGTCCAGTAGAGTTCTCCAGTATCTTAACAGATGGTGTTTACAAGTTTATTTTCTAGTAGAAATAGTGATTTCAAGACAAGAAGGAGGTTGTAGGAACTATTTATTTTTAGTTTTTATAAGGAATACCTTCCTGGCAAATAAGCAAGTACGTAAGCAAGCAGACTCAACAGCTTTCTTGGAAGGAGTCAGCCGCTGCAGGTATGGGAGAATTCCTTTGGCCAGCCTTTGCCTCCCTGTGCATTTCTCACACTTGTGTTGGCACAGTTGGTGGAGTTTATTATTAGCGGTGTGTCCTACAAGCCATTCATTCATGGAATATGGCCCTGGGGAGGAATCTTCGTGTGAAATAAAAGCGTCATCGTTTTTTTCATTGGCTTAGGGGGCATCTCACATAATGGAAGAACATCCTTAAATAGAAAGATCTCGATTCAGGAAAATTAAAAAAAAAAAAAAAAGAAAGAAGAAAAAAGAAAAGGTGAGGCGAGAGAGATGTTTTCAGTGGAATCAGGTTGGAACTGAGAAATTAAGATTTTGTTTTGTGCAATGCTAGTTGCCTTGCCAGTCTCAAGCTGGCACTGTGGGCTTGCTGTAGCTGCTGAGTCTGAGCTGAGGAGAGGAGACAGTTTGCTTCGGTTTCATTGCTCAGCCTCACCATGCGTCTCAATATGTTTTTGATTTCGTATTTTAAAAATAAGGTGAATGATCTCAAAAGGAAATCATTGCAGGCGATTTTATTCTTTGCTTTTTCCAATGGACAATTAAAAAGCAATCCTGGTCCTATTCCAGGGATTTTCTCATTTCTTAGTACAACTGTAATTTAGGCACATATAATAGCGCAATGGTATTAGATATTATCATGTTTATTTTATTCATGAAAATGTGTGACACACCTTATTTGTATTCTTTTTGAGGAAATGTCCTGGAATGGGTTTTTGTCCCAGCTCGTTTTTGTGCCTGTAAGAAGGTGTGTGTTGGAATTTCTATTCCTAGGAATAAGAATAGTATTTCTTTTTTTGGGGGGAAGCATAATGATTTTGAGCTTTGAGGAGTTTCAATGGGTTATTGTTGCTTGTTTTTTTTTTTTTTTTTTTGTTTTGTTTTAACAAGGCTCCAGTCTACCAAGTCCTACTGTGACACACACTTCCTATCTGCAATGGCAAATATTTATATTTCAAATTAAATAAAATTATAATTAATTTTCTTCTGAAAAATTTTTTGGAATTTTGTTTTTTTAAGATCTATGAGGTAATTGGAGATACCCCAGGCTATCACAAAACCAGGGCTGGGAATCACTGCTTTAGTGATTAGCACTTTGTAAGCCTTCAAAAAATATTAAAACTAGGATAGATTGTCTAATTTCTTGTGGGTGGATTCACTTTAGTACAATGTAATGTGTTAACAAATGCTCAGAGAGGAGGTTGTGGATCCAGAAAGATGGCTTTTGTAGGAGGCTTTTATCCAAATTAATTCAAAGAATAACAGAACAGTTGTGTATTGGGGCAGAAGGAATAAGGTGACTCAATTAAATGATAGAGAAATCTCCAGGAAAAAAATTGTCTCATGTCAACCCAATACTAACAATAAAATTCTCATTACTGAAATTGATAATCCTGTAATAAATGTATAATAACTTCAAAAAGGATTCTTTTATTAAGTATTTTTTGTATGATTGGCTATGCACCAAATATTGAAATCAAATACTGCTTTGCTTTACTTTAAGAATGATAAAATTCTCTACCGTGTCTCTAAAGAGAATCTTAAATGAGAAGCTTCAAAAAAGTAATTTGCAAATAAATTCACCTGCTGAATTTGTGCCCGAACCTCCTATATTTACCTAATTCATTTTTGGCTTTTGCTTAGCTCTAGCCATGGTGACACTGTGAGAAATGAGTGACAAGTTCTCTTGGGTTGCTGGAACGTTTGTGCAAGGCAGCGGTGAAGAAGTAAGGGCAGCGCAAGCCCCAGGGTTTGGGTCCCACTCGGTTGGGGGTCCTGGGGGTGCTGGTCTTCCGCAAAGCTTGAAGAACCAGTGTGTGGTCTGGCTGATAGGTACTGCTAGCCTGTTGCCACTTAGTGGATCCGGGAAGATAGTTCAGCCCTTCTCCACCTTCGTAGTTGGGCATAGAGCCCTCAGTGGTTCTGGATTGGCAGAGTTCAGGATCTGTGTACTTGATACCAAAACCGAGCTCAGCTGTGTGGCTCTCTGAGATAGATTAAGGACATTTTCGAAGTGTTCATGGATACACAACTGTATCTGCAGTTTGAGTAGAAATTTGGGTAACTTAGGAAACAGGTAGAAAGGGAGAGAATATGCTGCCCCAAGAACACTTATGTTTTTTTGGCGGAGATGTCTGTTTTGAGCTTCCTGAACTTTTTTTGCCTGGTGTTCTGCAGAGAATTTTGCATTCCAAAAGATACGCATGGTTGGCGTGGTTGCCTTCCGGTGTCTGAAACCTCTAGAAGGTGGTCTGATAGAATAGAGGCTTCCCCAGCCTGTTTTCAGGAGATAATCTCCCCTCACCTGGTAGTGGGTTTATGTCTGGTTAACATTCCAGTTGTTTTGCATATATTTTCCCTAGAACGTTTCCTGAGCCATCAGGGTCTCTACTTCCTTTAAAAGAGGATAGCCGTCATATCTCAATAAAGCTAAAAAGAGTGAGAGCACGGGAGAGGGGATATCTGATGTTATTTGGAAAAGGATCGCTCTCATTTTTACTCTTCCTTATCTCTACTAGCTAGACCTATAACACTAATACAAGGGAGGAGACGCTTCATACCCATAAAGATGCTGTGGTCCTGAAGGTCCCGGCCTTGGAACACTTTCTCCTCGTTCATTTTTTTCTTACTGTGGTTAAATCTTCATTCATGTAGTTTACCTCTTAGCTTTCTTATTTTTGCATTTATATTGCGTATGTTAGGGTTTGCTTGGAATGCAAAATATGCTTCAAACTTGAGATAAGCAACACTAGGTATGTTCATGAAATGTAATGCCTTCTTTCCTCTTCCAGAATTATGTAGAAGGGAGCGATGGAACTTTTTGGATTGGTCTCATTCTGCTTTGGGCTACTGTGGTTTTCAGTGTGTGGTTCAGTTCATTGGCACCAGATGCCGAAGGATCTAAGGTCAAGGGTTGGATCCTCACTTGGGCCAGGTGGCTGCGTATTTTTCCAACAGGTTGTATGGCGATTCAGTCCAGTCACCGTAGAAATGCTGGCCTGAAGGGGACTGGTGAACACGTGAGTGACTGGGTGAAAAGCCAGCCCCATTCCCGGAAAAGCAAAGCCCGAGCCCTACTGTCATTTTTGCATCTGAACAGAATGTGCCACTTAGAATGTGAGCTTGTTACTCAACCTCCCTGCGTCTCTGTGTCCTCATCTGGAGAATGGAGATAAGATTTCCTCCCTTTCTACCTCACCAGAATCTGAGAAGATTAGATAGTGGCTGTAAAGTCCTTCTACAAAGGTATGAGCATTATCATAAACAAGGAGATTAGTCAACAAATAAAGAAAAAACTTCTTAAAGGACCTCCCAAAGTGTATTGCCTAATCATTTTTGATTCAGTAGTTTGCAGTCTCCCCCCTTTTGGTTTGGTTTAGCTGCAAAAAGTTAGGTGTGAATGTTTGACCTTTCTAGTTATTTAGAAGGTGAAAAAATGATAGCGAACATTTCTATTAATCAAAACAAAGTGGGCTTTGAATCCAAAACAGGTTTTATTTGAAAAAAGAGGTGAGGGTGAACGTCTCTAGGAACATATGGGCCACTGAGGAATATTTGCATGCATTTGATCTACAAGCACGCTTCGGTGATTTTAACAGTCTACCTTGGAGTTTAAGTTGTAGGCATCGCTCAGCGGCACCGTCCCCTCTCTCCAGCTTTATTATGGCACACAGCGACAACTTCATTTTTAGCATTAAAAAAAAATCCTCTTCACTTAATTCAGACAGTGACCTGCAGGCCTCATTCTGACTGAAGGAGCCATTCAGAATACTTGCAGACAAAAGCAGGGCTTTTTCCTAGCAACCAGATCAAAGCCAATCTCCCAGAATAGCTCCCTCCCAGGTTTTCTTTGGCGCATAGGTTCACAAGGCTCGTGGTATCCAGTTCAAACTACTCTTTCAAACTGAAATGGAAAGGAAAACTCCTGAGGAATTTTCGCAGACTCTGAAAACTGGCGAGCATTGCGAGGGCACTTAATCTTGGGAGAACACGGTGGTCATTTGGAGCATCCCTAACTTTGTTATCGCCCGCATCTGCATGTACACTCTGTCGGACTTCCACAGAATGAGGTCTCTGTTTCCTTTCTGCCAGTACCTAATATCAGCTATGCCCAGGAGCTGGCTGATGAAGACTTCCTGTTTGTTTTGAGTCACTGTTAGAGTGATAAATATACTTTAGCTTTCTGCTTCGAGAGGAAAGAAACCAGCTGCCCTGAACTACAGAGAAAAATGCAGAAATTCCACTGAATAGCCCTGTTATCATGGAGTTTCAAGGGCAGCATCAAAATGAAAACTATAAGCCAGGGCAAAGTAAATAATTTCCATATTAAAGTATCGTGCTGCATGCATGGACCTAAGTTGTTTGTCTTTAATCATTTAGGCGAGCGTTGCATTTTTCACTCTTCTAAGACCAACTCAGCAATGTTTAGAGATTTTTCAAAATGTAAACTTACGCTACAGAATAATGGTGAGCTATATAAATAAACAATTACAGTTGTGGTTTTTTGATCTGACCACAAGCTTTTAATGCCATTTTTGCATGAGCATATAATGCTTCTGGATAAACGATAATGTTTACATTGTCAGTGGCATCCACTGTTGCACTGAGTCCTTTACATATGTGATTATTTGGGTATAGAGTAACCCAAGAACAAAAGAATACTATAAAATCATTGAAAAGAAGAGCAACAGGAAATCCTTTATAGCTTAAATAGCACTTCTTAAATAAAGCCATGGAGTTTTTGTGTTTTGATTTCGTTTTCGTCCTTTTATTTTGAACAGATTTTGGATTTAATGACTCGAATGTCCTTTAAGTGGAATTTCTTAACTCTGGTCTGAAGGGCGGTGAATTTAGGAAGCCTTATTGATCTGAATGTCTTAACCACTGCTTTCTGGCCTTTGCCTTTGTTTGTCGGTCTGTCTGTCTGTTTTTTTAAGCTCAGTATAGACTTGACTTCCAGAAGCCATGAGTTGGGAAACATGGCAACAACTTGCACGTGTTGAAGTGAGAATGAATCGCTTATTTCCTCGCAATAGCTATGGTCTGTCCCAACAATTTCTAATAGTAGAAGAAGAATACACAGCTGAGTACAAGAAGTCTTTTTGTCCAGGATAAAGGAAATGGTTAATAAGCAAGATGAAGTTAGCCTTTTGGGCCCTCGGATTCGTCACGCAGATGTGGAGGCAGGATGGTGTGCATTGGCCTTAGGACAATGTATCTGGTTATATGTGTAAACTGAGACTTGAAAGTGCGCATGAATTGTTGTATATAAAGAAGATGCCCCAACACATTGGAAATCAGTGATTGGAACATCAACCCAGTGGCTTCCTGAGTGAGAGAATTATGGTGCTACGGGCTTTATGGAGATTGGGTCCTTATCTCCTAAAAACTCATGTTAAAAAAATTCATGTCATTGGCAAATCATAAAGGAGGACATGCATTTAGAAATGTGTAGCACATTAGTTAAAACAAAGCCAAGTACTCTAAATATTGTGTTTGCTTTACAAATATGTGGTGTGTGATGTACGTCTTTTTTATATTCTCATCTTACTGCCACAGCAAGAAAAGAAGAAAGCATCTTTAAATATGATCAAGGAGAGGATTGAAAGATTAAAGTACTAAGTAATATATTTTCTGTTCCAATGGAGACCTGTATGCGCATAAACCTAGAATAGCATCAGAGAATGGCTGGTACTAGGAGAGGGAAAAAATAGTGGAGCCAGCATTTTCTGTGGGTAAGAAAGAAGGGTATAAAACAAATTTATAAGATAAAATGTTTTTGCAAAGGTAAGTATGCCAGGGGATAATTTTCATGGGTATATCGGCCTCCGTACTTTAAATAAGAGGTTAAAATTAAATAGAAATATAGACAGTAGGTGTTTCGGTGAGGTTTTCGGTAAAATCTATTATTTAAAATAAATTGGAACGCTAGCTGGGTGGAACCTATCACTTACCAAATATAAAAAGGCGTGAAAAAACCACCCATTACCTTTTTCGGTGCTATTAAATGCCAAGTATCTGGTGCTGAAGTGAAACTATTATGGTCAAATTGATGCTGTACATGTCAAGCCACCATTCTCAGCAATGGTAATTGCTTAGGTTGCTTAAAACTAGCTTTGGTTGTGATAGCACATTTATGGTCCAGCCTTAAGGAATTCTACCCACTGACAGCCAACATCCATTTCTTCATGATTGAACAACAACACAAAAGTCACATCCTCTATTTGCACATTACACAGCCATTTACAAAATGCTTTCACTTGCAACATCTCCCATGATCCTTGGTTGTATCTGGTTCTGGTTGTAATGGGAACAGTAACAGTTTGTCATCTGTCCTGTGCCCCTGGTGGTGGCTTCAGCAACCTGGTCTCTTTTAAGGGGGCAGAAATATTCCTCGTGCTTCCTCACAACATTTCAGGAGCATCTTCTTTACGAAACAGATGCTGCAAATCAGTATTTTTAAGTATAGTCACTTGAGGCAAAGTGAAATGAGAGTGTGTTCCAGAGCAATTAACCCCGTATCTCGCTGAACTTATGACACCGCATTTCGGATCCCAGGAGTTTTAGACATTCTGTTGGAGACAGTGAAGCATAGGCCTGGGGAATAAGGAGAGTGGGATATTTAGAATCATTTTGTCCTGATAATGGGTTGTAAAAAAAATAATGCTTTTATTAGAAGAAATGGCGGTGGGGAGGGGGGATGTTTTTCACACCTGTTTTCACACTTCTGAAGTGATAAGTCCAGCCCTTACAAAATAAAATGCAGGTTTCACACTAAACCCACCCAGGCATATTCCTATAGTGTCCTAAGCCATTTATTCTTTAAGAAGAAAGAGGCGGGCTGCCTGGCTGGCTCAGTCAGAGAGCATACGACTTTTGATTTTGGGGTCATGAGTTCAAGCTCCACGTTGGGTGGTTGGGTGTAGAGATGACTTAAATAAATAGAAACTTAAAAAAAAGAATTAAAGAGGAAACAAGGTCTCTTGTACAAATCAGCAGCTGGCGAGGTCTCTGCCATCTTTGCCTTGTCCTCCTGTCTTCCAGATGTGTGAACCACCTACCATATATCATGTATGGATCTCCAAGGCAATCTTCTAGGTCTCCAATGACTTTGGCTCTAGATTAACAATCTTTTTCTTTGCCTTTTTTTGATCTAAATACTCAGTGAATCAGGCACCGGAGTTCATGATTTTACCAATGAGATTCACACATGTCTTTTATATGTCTTAGATTCTCTTGGCCACTGTTTCTATCCCTTCCCAGCCACTCATTGACATGGATATAACATTTTCACCATCTTTCATCTCTCAAAATGGCTTATCTGATCATAACCTAGTCACAGAATGTTTTAAGTGGAATTAACCTCAGAGATCATGTAGGGCAGTATCTAACAGCCAACTCACAGAACTCTTGATTTACCAACCTCTCAAACTTGATCTTTACCATTTTTCTCCAGGTCAGTTAATGCCAACCTCATCTGTGCAGGTGTTGGAAAGAAAAACTAAGACTCATCCTTGATTCATGTTGCCTTTACCACCCTAGGTCTAATCCATCAGTAAATCTTATCTTTTTGGTATCCTGAACATGTCCAGTACTCTTCCAAGACCACTGTCATCTCTTGCCTTGATAGAGGAAGAGCTTAGAATTCATCTCCTTGCAGCTTAATCTCTCACCTTTCCCTGTGTTATTTTCTACATATTGCTTTTTGAGACTTTGTTTATTGATTTTCTTCCTTTGCAATTTTCTGGTTCTGCTCCCCTTACTAGGATGTAAGTTCCAGGAGACTGGAAGCATTGGGTATAGAGTGCACTATTTAACACATGTAATCGTGCCTGGGACATTGTTGGCTCTCAAAATTTGTTGAATAAATTAATCGCCTCCTTCACAGACTGGAAATATGTGTCACAAAGAAGTTACATGAATTTCCTAGGCTCACCAGATTAGTTTGAAAGTTTACAACTAGAGCATGGGTCTCTTGACCTAAGGAAAAGTGAGACGTAAGCAGTCCTCTCAGCACTGCTAGGAAACCTTGTCATAGATTGGGTAGATCCGTCTATGGAAAGAGACCTCATCCAAGCACCAGGAGGAACTCTGGTTAGCTGATTCAGGGGAACAATAAGTAAAAATAACATCAGGTCGGCCTTTCTTTCCTTCCTTCCTTCCTTCTTTCCTTCCTTCCTTCCTTCCTTCCTTCCTTCCTTCCTTCCTTCCTTCCTTCATTCCTTCCTTCCTTCCTTTCTTCCTTCCTTCCTTCCAAAAACAAAGTAACCAGAGTACTCGCAAGTGTAGAGTCCAAGCACCAGCTATGAGGCTCAAAACCAAAGGTATAAAAAGCTTCTAGAAATTCACCTGGGTACTTAGTACCATGAATGTCTCTAGAAAAAGGGAGGCTACTCAGAAATGGAACTCAAGCGGATCCTAGGCTGTGCTCCAACCTATTGCTCTACCACCATATGTTCATTACCTTACCTGCTCAAGCACAAACTACCAACTCCATGTTTACTCAACTCATACTTAGTAAATAACATACCTATTATGGTTTTTCTCCTAACAACTATAAATATTTTTGAAAAAAGAGTTTCAATGTTTATGTTAGTCAGAATGCTACCAAGGGCTAGTTATTGAAAATTAAATTGGATCAATCTTAATCAGTCTAGGTTATATGAAGGTCTTATATGAAGTATCATTGACATTTTGAGACCTCTGAGGTAACTTCGTATGTGGTCCCTCAGAGTTTCACTTGCAACTAGGATGAGTTTGCTTGAATAGAGACTATCTCCTTTTATTGTTTTGTATTATATTTATCATCTTATCTTCACTATGTGCCAAACAGTTTTCCATGGAATGATTTATTCTAATAATTAAAAGAAGGCAATATTCTTTTGGTGGATGACTGTTTTGTCTGAGTTATAAAATATAATTTGCTTTTTTCTTTGTACCATTGTTCCCGAAGAGATTCATCTTTAATTAGTTTGAGGTGTACTGTGGCTTACCTTTGTCTCCAAGTAAAAGATTTTTCTTTTTCAAAATCAGATGAATTCTGAGTTGACAAGGTAAAAAATCTGCAGTAAGATTAAAAATGCTAGGATTTTCCATTAAGAGTTGCTTCTAGAAGTTGCTATAATTTAGCACTTTAGGTACTGAGCACCTATTAAAGAAATGCTTGTTTGCATTATGTTAGATATAAATTAGGTGACTCACTTTCTCCATCTCTTTCTCTATATTTATTTTTAATCCTGTTCTAAAGCAGGAACTAGAACCAAATGAAATTAAAGCATTCTTTTGGTTTGATTGGTCTAATATTCTTCAACGAGCTGAGTATGACTCACAGCCTGTCCCCCTTTTATTAGTAATTAAACTGAGACACTGAAACATTATGTAAACTCATAATAGCAGATTAAATATCAAGGCTGTAGCCCACTGAACAGCACAGCTATGTTTAAACTGATACCTTCAATATAGTCCTCGGGTAATTTTAATATTTCACATTGTAAGATTGCCACAGAAAAATAGAGTAATTAAAAACAATCATTGTATTTTATTTTCATTTTTATTGGAGAGGGGTTTTCACTTTGAATGGTAAAGATAAGATAAAAAATGTGCCTATAACATTTTGTTTTGTTTTGTTTTGTTTTTGCTACACTGACAAATGCTTCTGTATTGTGGTGGATTACCATTTTTTCTTATTAAAAAAAATATTTTTCTCTTAATCAAAGTAATTAATACCCATTACAGGAAATTTAGAAAGTATAAGCATATAAAAGTAAGAAAGTAAGGAATAACTCACAATTCCACAATGAAAAAATAACCGTTGTTAGTATTTTCATTGCTTCTAAACATTTCATCTACGCATGTTAGATTATGTGCACATTAAAGAAAAAGTGTAACTCCTAATGTAATTTTTAAAAAAAATTCCTTTTAATGTAAGAATATATAGTGAATATGTTTCAGTATCATTAACTAGTCTTTCACCATGCCCTTTATCTTGCTGTACCATTTTTTATTTAATCAATCCCCTATTGTTGAGTATTAGGTTGTTTCCAGTCTTTTTCAAGATTATAAATATGATTGGCATAAATGCTCCATGTAGCCAAATATTTGTCCATATTCTTGACTGCTCTTTTAGAACATATTTCTAGAAGTGGATTGTTGAGTCAGTATGTATGGATTGTAGGCTTTTAGTTCGTATTAGTATCCTTTTCTTCAGAAATGTTACACTAATTCATATGCTAATTTGATTATGGCTTATTATTTTGGTATTTTCATGCAGCTCTTCCTTTTATGGCAACCAAGCATACTGACTGTTAGGTGCTCTACACTGCTAATATAAGAAGGTTGAAAAATAACTGACAAAATTCTACAATGCCCTGATTGTTTCAGTTCTATTAATTTGGCATAATTCTTTTTCTAGTCTGCTTTTGGCTAGTCGTATCTGGATCTATCATATGTTTTACTATTCTTCTGTAAGAGGCCTCCAATAAATTGAAAAAGGGAGCCTGTCAGTTGCAGTCTAATATGGTATATTAACACTCAATCCAAATTCAGGCAAATGTCATCTGTTAATCATAGGCCAGTATAAGAAGCAAGAGTTGTGAGGATATTAACCAGGAAGAGGTTCCAGGATAACTCTGTAGCAGAACCTGTAACCTATTCACCCAAGAGGCTATCATACAAATTAATGTGCTCACCATTAAAACAGGCAAAGCTTCCAAAGCTCAGATAGGTTACCTGCTCAGACAACATCAGTAGGAAGGAGGCTCAGACATAATTTCATCTTTTAATTTTGTTTCTTGTCTCTTCTAAGCTTACTTTTTTTTTTTTTTTTAAATCTTAGGTGGACTATGGTAGAGATTAGGCATCATTTACATTTTTTAGATTCCAGGTTGTAAATAAAACAAACATTGATACTGGTATTTTCATGAGTGTCTCTTAACCTCTCTATAAGGCATAAAGTCTATTCATGAGTCATGCACCAGCAGATAAAAACAATTAAAATATCAAATCTTTCCCCGCTTCCACCCCTAAAAATGTTTCTGGGGTCGAAAAGGAACTAGGTTCTCGGCAATTTTAACCTAAAATGCTTCTTCAGCTTTTCTTAGACTCTGGCCATCTCAAAATGCAACTGAAGACAAAATTGTCCCATAAGTTTAATTTTTGGTGATTGAACTTACATCTTAAAAACTAAGCTGTTTCACTTCCTTATGAAAAAACAGATTTCTTGAAGATCAGTTTCCATTCCATGTTTGTGATCGCTAAAGCACCTAATGTTTGGTATATATTTATGTGGCATGAATGTGAATGTCCTGTGTCCCCACAGAGCAAGATAGGACGATTACTGGCAACATACGTGGTAGAGAGCACACCTAGATATGCAGGGGTCAGAATACCCAGCTTATCTTTCCTGTTGTGCAAGCCAACTCGCTGGGTCACCTTTGACAAGTTAATCAATCTCTTTGAACTTAAGTTTTCATAGTTATAAAATGATGACACGTTTTCTTCTTTGAGAACAGATTGTTTTGAACATCAAGAGAAATGAAATAGAATATTGTGTAACCTGATTAGTATATTTCAAATGAAAATTATTATTATTTTGAAGACATATGTTAAGTGTTTTCCTTATTGGAATTCTTTATTCTTATCTTCCAGTGTTGGGATGGAATGATAACTGAAGTCAACAGTCTCTGTATGTAGTCTTTTATTTTATCTTAAATTTTGTAAGTAGAGCTTTTTACTAGAAATTATATGTATAAATATAATGATTTAATTATTTTTCTCTTTCTTTCCTTACTTTTTTAATTGAAATATAACACACTTGCAGAAAAATACACAAATCATAGGTGAAGAAGCCCATGTAAACAGCATTGTAATCTAGGGATAGCACTCCAGAAACTTCCCTCACACTTTTTCCAACCAGCTACCTAATTCTCCTCACCTCCAGGGGGCCAGGATCCTGGATAGCAGGATCCAACTCTATTAACTTATTTTCTCCTGATGTCATGGTAAAATGGAGTGGAATCAGGGTACCTACTAAGCTGCGTGACATAGCAAATTGCTTATGGTTTCTTGGCACCAATTCTCATCTTTAAAAATAAGGAGGTTTAACTTTTAAGGTCTCCCCCACCCCGTTTCAATGTTTAAAGATTCTTCCAAAGGGCACCATTTATGTAAATTCAACACTTTCCATGATTTGTTAGCTTAGGTGGAGCTTCTCAGAATCCATGTTTTAAGTGAGAGGTGGTCAATTAACTTTATCATCTTCCATAAAAACAAACCATGAACCCTATGGACTGGATGATAAACATGCTCCCAGGAGGTGTGGGTAAGGGAGGACTGATGCATGGAGGAACTGTTTCCTACAGCAGTGGGAGGATTGCCTCAAAGCATTCTCCTCTGCGTGGTGAACTGGTCAACATCACATCACAGGAACAGCAGAAAATCCTTTATAATTTGTTTTAGATCCACCATTCAGGTTTGGGATGGATATGGACTCCTGCCATTTAGCAACTAAAATACTGTCTGACAAGCAAAATGGAATACTTAAGTAATAGGATTAAGATCTCCTTTTGCCTCAGTGATACACTATCAAGAAGGAACCTATAGTTCTATGACTTCTGTCCTCAGAATCTGAATGAGATGAGGAAGAACAAATTAGGATAACTTCCTCTAAGAGTCAAAACAGTAAGCATTGCCACCTTCCCCCATGGTCTTGTGACACGTGCTCTGGGCTGAGTTTCCTAAAGTTCTAAGAGCCTCCTAGCATGAGGGATTTATTTAAACGCTTTTATTTTGTTATCTCTCTTGAACAATTTCTTCAAAGAGAAAGATTTGTATTTAATACCAACCAAACAGATGAGTGAATGACAACCTACTCTTCAATAGGCCTAGAAATCCAACGCTATGCCCCTGAGGGAAAGTGTACAAATCGCCAGGATTCAGGGCACATATTACCCATGTACTTCCTGTTCTAGACTTGAACAAGGACTTAATGTCTTTCTCTATGGCCCAAAGTGAAGTTTTCCCCAAAAAGATCATGTAAGTGAGGTGAGAAGTCAGGTCTCTTATCCTTAAGAAACACTGGATAGAATCACATGGCCCCAAAAGAGAATAAGAACTTGATTGTTCCCAATCATGGTGGCTCCAAGGACATTTTTCAGATCATGGTTATGGCTGCCCAGGATAAGGGCATGGTGAGCCATAGGGTCACAATATAGTATTGCCACATCTTGGCCCAACTTTAGTAGAGGTAGGAGACACAGTTTCTCCTCTGGACTCTCGCGGAATATGACTTTCGACTCCTTCTACATGGAAAACCCATATTCAACTGGCTATGGGTGTCGTCTCCTCTGCAGCCTTGCATGAGGAGAACACTTTCTGCTTACCTTTGAGAAAATTGCTTAAATACAATTGCACTCCCAACCAGCATTTCCCCCAGCTCCTCTGATGTCAAACAAGAAACCCAACCCCCAAATCTAAACACCAGACAAGTAGCTTGAAAAATGAAAATAAATTTTCAAATCCAAAAGCCGTGTGCTTCTGTGATTGAAAATCTTTTTCTTAGCGAGTGGGAGTTGCTTTCATCATTGCTGGTCATATGTTTTTGTTTTTCATTTCTGGTGGAGAAGTTTTCTAGGGTATTTTTCAAACTTTCCAGCTTAGCAAAGCGTTGGCTAAAATTGAAAAGAGAACTAGGCGTTGGGTCGGAGGCAGCATTAGGTTTGTTCTGGTGGGGGGTTGGGGGGGCAGGTTGCTGACACAGCGAAAATAAGACAAAACATTTGAAACTTCTGGCTTTGTACTTCTCAAATGCCTCTTTTAGAAATCGCTTAAGTCGTTATTAACATCCACCACCCACCTTCCCTTTTTGGTCCTGACATTGGGTAATAATAGATAATGTTGACATATGTTCCCTGCTGGTCAGAAATACTATACTTCTGTGAAAGGTAACATTTTCAAGCTATGACAAAATGTATTTTACTTGGACAGAACATTCGTTACTGGACTAATCTCAGAATGTGGGCTGTGGGGTAAAAGTTTTAACATTTTAGTTGTGGGAGAAAGTTTGTTGGAAGAGTAAAAGCATCAGTATGGGGTGTGTTTAGCTTTCACCATTTCTAGAGGTATTGGATCGATGTCAAACTCTTATGTCCTTAGGAATGTAAAGGAAACATTCCCAGTATGTATGAAGAACAGCTGTCCATGGACACAGCAACTTTTAAAAATGATTATACCCAACTCTACTGCAGTATGGATTATGGAATCAAAAAATATTTTTCACTGTGTACCAAAGAATTCTGTTTTACGGGCCAGTTTTAAAGCTTTTAACTGCATGAGACATATGCTGCAGTTCTGTTGTTTGTTCTCCATGTGATGTACTCTGAAATATGTAAAAGAGAGAGAAAGAAAGAGAGAGAGAGGAGAAAAGCATGCAAATTCTTCTGATCAAATGTGGTCCTCAAAACTACTTTTGAAACTAATTTAGGGGATGAGTAAGGAAATGCCCCAGCTGGCTTCCATGCTACTGAAGTCTGAACAGCCGTTTGCAAAACTGGAAAAATTGATTTTGTTTTGAAGGCTCACACAGACTTTTGTGTTGTGGAAATTGGACAGAGTTTTTATTGAATCTGGTCCTTTGTGTTTTATGACAGTCTGAATGGGTGTTAAGATTCCACGAATAAATCTCTTGCCGTTTCTGAGATTTCTGATATAAACATGGGCTCTGTCAATTTGTTCTCTGCACAAATGTCTTTTTGAATGTTAACAAACATGGCGCATTGACGGGTGGGCTGGCCAATGGGAGAGCAGTCTACCATACTTGGTAGGACATATTGGTATGATTTTTCTTTTGTTTCTCAAAGCTGTGGCCATTGAGAAGTAGTGGCTGCTGGAGGGTATAGTGGTGGTAGTAGAGAATGAGGACTTTATGACAAAAAAGAGGTTAGGCTGTTGGGGAAGTGGTGTTAATGGCCTTCAATTGAAAGTCTGGACAAGATACCACAACAAGGGGATTGTGGGTTGGCCCTCAGGAAATGAATTAGTTATCTTCTTTAGGGCCTCAGGTGAGTCACTGAGAGGAACATAGGTAGTGAAGGTGAGAATATATTTTAAAAATATAGTCTTCCTATATTCTGCATCAGTTTGTGATTTTTGAGTGTCCTTTAAACTCAAATGTCAAATGGATAATACCCTAAAATTAGTTTCCAAGTAAATACTGTAATTTAAAGCAGGCAAGCAAGCAAGCCAAAAAAAAAAAAAGTCCCCATTTTTATAATAAAAATTAGGTCATGCTCTATATAAACACTTTTGAAAGAGAATCACGATTGAGTTTCAGGACATGTTATGTTCCACAATTAATGGTAGTGAAAAATTACATATTGTATAATTTGAAGTTTTCTAATGTATAACTGTCATTATAGCTATCATTCTGAACCTAGTATTGGGTTTTCATTTTGAAACACAAGTCCAAGTCTCAGTGGCCTAAATCTTATTCTTCAGATATTTAATGCCCAGACTAGAGATGTGATGGCTCCTTTTTCTTGCATCAATAAGAATTTATTATGTGGTTAAACTGCCAAACAGCATCCAACTCTTTACTTAGTTTGTACATAATTGCCCTTCTAGGGTGGTTATTGGGTATATGGAGCCATTGCCTCACCATATTCTGCCCTACACGCTGTCCTTCATGGAGACTTGGTAAAGGATCTGAGTAGTCATTTTGGTGGAATTTACATTCATGATAAAATCAACGAGCTAATGGAGATGCTTCATGGGAGATTTTAATGCACTCTGTTATTGGCATTAGAAATTGGGCCAGTTACTTGATGTGCTTCTCTTTGTGGGCCAAATTCTGCCCTCTGTTTCTTACTTGAGATTCTCACTGAAGTAGTAATTACCAAGTGGAAGAATACTAAAAATGTTCAGCCAAATTCTGTTCTAAGTTGCTATCATGTAACTCCCAATGAAGTTAATTATGACTTAGTAAGAACTAGTGCTACAGCGTCTTAAGGGCTTTGGAATTCTGTGATCTGCCATCCAAGACACCAGGCCAACAGTCTGCCTTTAAATATCTCATTTTAAGAGGCAGATTGACTCTGTAGAAGGTAGACATGATTATGCTGTAACTACATATGAAATGGGGTTTAAATAGTAGAATTTAACATGTTAGAACTCGAGAAGTTTGATCTTGTTGCAGTTTCCCTCTTTGGGGGAGAATTTGTTTTATAGAAACTTTAATTCTCTCTTGCATCAGAATCCATTGGTATGAGTTACCTCCTGTCCCATTTTCCCAACATCCCTTAACTGTAGTAATATGTAATTTTTATTACCATTAATTATAAAACATTTGCTTAAGTCATCACTGCGTAGCTATTATTTCCTGGAGCTAAACCATTATCTTCCTTAAATACAGATGTTTATATTATGCATAATATAATTCCTGTCATAAGAATTCATTATAACTTTTCAAAATAGTTTGGTTCTCATTTAGCATATGTCTCAGTTTAGTCTTTTATTATGTTTTTAATGGGAAAAAAAGGACCCCACGACCTATTGAATTTGTAGACTTTTGTCATTGTGCGCATAGGGTAGAAGGGGCAAGCCATTGCCCATAGATTTGGTGTGAGCAGAACATACTGCAGTTAGAACCATTTATTGGATTATCTCGGATTAAGATTCTTCTGAAAGTTGATATGTAGAGCTGCCTAGCCTTTGGGATCTGCTGGTTTGTACGTGAGACTGGTGGTCCAGGGAGTTTCTCGAGGTATGCATTAGGAAGCAGGCAGGTCAGGCAAGGTGGTACATAGTGACTAGTTTTATATCCTGTGGGAACTCCAAGTTGAGACTGGATTCACATTAAAAGCCTTTCTATGTTAGGCTGCAGAACAATCAACTCATCCTTAGAGAAGGCTGGGCTTGACAAGAACTGATTTTACTTGACTTCAGGGTTGCTCAAGTTCAAAGCTGCCTTTCTATATGTTGCTAACAAAGCTATCAGGGTAAAAGGGGCATTGAGAATTCAATGTAAAAGTTACAAGCACTAGATATTAGGCTAGAAGAAATGTCTATCTTTCCTCCCTCTTTGTTCTTTCCCTCCCTTCTTCCCATCCACCCTCCCTTACTCCCTGCTTTTTCCTTCTGTATATAAGCATTTATTGAGCTCCTAGTAGTTGGCCGGCCTCAGGATGACCACTGTGTGTAAACGAGAAAAGCCACAGTTCCTGTTCAGGAGGAATTCACATTCCAGTTGGGGTGATATTCAAGAAAAGCAACAATTACAGAGTGTATCTTACATACGGGAGCACTAAGGAGGGATACCAAGGGTGCGCTACTGAAAAGATTACGTTGTAATCCTTTATAATTAAATAAAAATAATGTTGAACTATAGAGCCAATGCAAGGAAGACCAGCAAAGTTTTGATTTTGCCTGGGATAAATATTCATTGCCTTCAAAAAAGCTTTCAAAGAACTTCACATTGGTTACTTTCTTAGTTTTTGGGTGCCCCTCCCAGCTGGTGCCTTTAGCACATGATCTCCTGACCCAGGTTAGACTTTCAAAGACTTCCAAGTGTGGATGAGACTTGAATTGAATCTTGAAGAAGTGGAGTTATGTAAGTTATAATGAACTTGGTGAGGTGCCCTGGCTGGGAGGAGGAGAGAAAACAGGATTTTGCGGGTAGTGTGTGTTATGGGTAGGCAAATTCTCTGTGAAAATACACTGAGAAAGAAATGGTGCCCACGGTTTGGTGTGGGTAAAGCCCAGAGTGGAGATTTGTAGGAGTTAGGACCCATTATGACATATTGAAGAGTTTGGGTGCCATCGAAAAGAAATGAGGAAACACTGAAAATTTTGAGTAATTGAATAATAGATTCATATTTTAGGATGAATAGCTCATTTCACAGTGTTGAAAAGAGATTTGGAGATGGGGTTAAGGCAATTGGGAAGCTATTGTAATACTCCTGGCAAATAATAGGAGACCTATAAAGATATTTTGATGGTTGAATCACTAGGACATATGCAAACTTGAAAAATAGAGGTGAGAGAGGGGAAGGCTCTCAGAATGACACTTATTTTTCTGGCTTTTTGACTGGGTAGGCAGTGATTTTAAAATAAGAATGAAGAACATACCCAGAAGGGGAAATGATGTATTCTGTTTTAATGCACCTTGTACCTGTGGTCCTTCTGAGACATCAAGAGGAAAGCTCTCTTGGTTTAGCCTGAGAGAAAGACCCCAAACCTCAGAGCCAGAAAGTTGGGGTTGAAAAGAGTTGCGAGGGCTGTTTCTGTTCCCTATTAAGGGATTTGGACTTCTTTTGTCCTCTATTTCATTTATTCACTACCATGTTGACCCAATTTAGTCAGAGTTTGCAAATCTCTACTAATATATGTGATTTGCATGTTAGCTGGCATGAATCTCTATTGGTTATAGAATACTCTTTATTAGCCACCAACATTGAGCCTCACGTTGAGCTGAACCAGTCTTTATTTCTGTGGCAATGATCCAAATCCTCTGCTCTCAGGTAAACACAGAGAAACATTGCTGTTGCTCATCACCTATGGCCTGGTAAGTGGCAGGATAAGTGGGTGTGAGGCTAATTGTGGAAGTTGGATCAGCAGCAAATAATTACCTTCTATTCCAATGGAGGTCCAGCTCTGTATAACCTACATATGCTGGCCTAGATAAGTATTTTATTGACAGAAGAATAGGAGCTTGGAAACAGGCAAATAGACCCATTGTTAGATGAGGGCTGCTTAGCTGGGGTCCATGATCTGCCCGAGCCAGACTTACTTGTAGGGAATGGTTAGGAACATGCCCCTTGGGGTCAGTCTAGGTATGGAGTCCCAGCTCGACCACTCAGCAGGTGTTAAAAAATGTTCTTCAATTAAACTCCCTTATAAGAAAACAGGGTTGGTAATATCTACCTCATACGGTTGTTGCCAGGCCAAAATGTGATACAGAATGACACAGTGCTTAAAAAAGTGTCTGGTACTTAGTGTAAGTACATAAAATTAGCAAGTATTAGTTTTATGGGTGAATTTCAGAGAATTTGTGAACACCTGCCATTGGATGCACTGTGTTGTGAGAATGTGTGGAAGTGCTATTATTTTTGCTGGGATGAGAATATATGGCTGTCCTTGGAGCTCATAATTTAAAAACGATAATGAAGATTGAAAGCTAACAAATGAAAAACAAAGATTAAGAAAGACTGTCCTAGAAAAGGTGTTAAACAGTGGCTTTAAAAAGTAGAATTTATTTTTTATGGCAATTTTAGATTTACAGCAAAATTGAAGAAACTTCTTTCTCCCACACCATCCTGGCCTTGTCCCCTTTAACGTCCTATACCCGAGGGGACATTTGTTACAACCAATTAACCTACGGTGACACATTATTATCATCCCAAATCCACAGTTTACACTAGGGTTTACTCTTGGTGTGGTACATTCCGTGGGTTTGGACAGATGTATAATGACACGTATCCACTAGGATAGTATACAGAGTAGTTTCACTACCCTTAAAGTCCCCTGTGCTCTACCAATTCATCCTTCCCCTCACCATTGACCTGTGGCAACCACTGATCTTTTTACTGTTTCCATAGTTTTTCTTTTTCCCGAATGTCATATACTTGGAATCATACAGTATGTAGCCTTTCAGATTGGCTTCTTTCACTTAGTAATATGCATTTTAGTTTTTTCCATGTCTTTCATGGCTTGGTAGCTCATTTCTTTCTGGTATCACGTAACAGTCTATTATTTGGTTGTATCACAGTTTATCTCTTTACCTACTGAAGGACATCTTGGTTGTTTCCAAATTTGGCATTTCAGATTAAAGATGCTGTAAAGATCTTTGTGTAGTTTTTTTGTGCGGACATAGTTTTCAGCTCTGTTGGGTAAGTAGCAAGGAGTGCAATTACTGGAATGTTTTTTTCCTCTTGTGTTTTATAACCCTTTCCAAGCATCCTCTCCCCTGCAAATATTCCTAATACTACCCATCCTATCAGAGGAGTTCTTTCATTTTCTCCTTCCTCATCCAGGTACCAGGGCCATACTCACTGTTCACAGCAGCCCAAGGTCTCCACTAGTATCCAGTCTCCCTTAGGAGGATTCTACACTGAATACTTTCCATCCTTTATTTTCCACCGAACTCACTTTCTGTTCTGGATCCCATTTTCTATAGTGCCAGATCTTAGTTGGGAAACTGAGAAATAAATTCTTCCTAATGACTTGCTGGTTGGTATTGTTATCCCTCAAAATACATTTACATTTTAATAGGTCAGAATTTTCAAGGCAACACTTTACATAGGATGGGAAGGTTGGAGTGGAGATTTAGGCCACCTGGTCTACCAGTAATGGAGATATTTTTGGGCTTAGAGGCCTTTATGGACTGCTGAAATCTCCCTTTATGATTGATTGTTTCCTCTGTCTTGAATAAGAACCACACCTGTGAATTTTCGTCCTTGGGCTGCTACTTTGTGAAGCCTCAGGAAAGCAACAAATTTACTTTGCCTCAGTTATTCCTCAGCAAAATGGGAATGGCTTTAGACTTGCTGTCTAAGAACTGTATGTAGATTGATTCCTTTATTTTCCCTTTGTTTAAGGCAACTGGAAGATGGAACGTACTAAGTGTTCTGAATTTAAGTATGAGATTTAAAGTACAAAATATCACTGCATAATGATAGATCAGATTTTTCAATAAATCCCTTTGGGGAAGTTAAACTTCCATTTATACAATAAAAGTAATATTTATCTTGCCTCTTAATGTTATTTTGTAAAATCTACCTTAAAATAACAAAAATCAGCAAAGCCTTCTTCCTTAAGAAGATCTTTTTAAAGGGAGTGAAAACATAGTTGTAACATTGCTTTTTGTGAGGCATGTGAAAAGAAAATCCTGGAAACACATGTTTATTTTTTTCAGTTCCTGACCACTGTGTTTGGAAAAACTGCCAAGTGTGACTTAAAACTTGCAAATACAGTAACTTGCTTTGAAATTTGGACCCATCTTAGGCTGTTTTTTGTAGAAAAGGAATTGTTATGTTAACTTCGACTTCTTCTGATTACTCTGCTTCCCTGAAATCAGTTGCATGCAGATTAACAGGACAGATTCCAATGAATGAATACCCTAAATGTAACTGACAGTCCTTAATATACTAATACTGAACGTGAGACATTATCGATTCTCCAAAGAAGTGTTCTTTATGCTTTTATACAAGCGCTTAAGAACAGATTTAAAAAGGACATTGAAAACTTGCCAGACCTTCTTTGTATTTTGAAAGCCCACATCAAGAAGTGGTAGCAAATAGTTGTTTGAATATAGGAAAAAGGAAACTATTAGCATTGTTTTTTTTTTTTAAGATAAAAAGACAGTCCTAAGGAAAAGCTTCATAATCTTTGAAATATGAACGAATGACAAGTTAAAATGTATGCGTCTGTATAATAGACAAAATAGTTCATTATCTGCTAATTAAATAAAGGTAACTGGCTCTTTTATTGAGGGCATATTTTCAGACAACCATTTCTACTTTACATCATTTGATAAGTTGTAGGCAGAGTGAGATGGACATTGATTTTGAATTTTCAAAGCTAAAAAAATGTGTATATGTATTTTCTTAGCTTTGAAAAAAATATAGTCTAAATACATTTAATACATTGTGTTCGTTTTTCAAAATACAGTAACCAATCTTCAAACTTTTCCTTCTTAGCTCCTCATTTTTCTCTCATAGAAACTGGCCAGTTAAGTATTAACATATTAAAATTTTTTTTCATTTGCTTTGCAGGCAGATATCTTTGCTGCACATTTTTGATCAGCATGGAAATAGAAAAATATTTGGAAAATTGTATGGGATCCAACAATGATTTGTCAGTTTCCTTGTGTAATAAGAACAAACTTTAAAAAATAACATTATATATTTACTAAAGACTTTGATATGTATTGTTTAAGTTTAACAATGGCCCATATAGCAGGTGTTATTATTCCTCTTGTCCAGATGAGGAAAGAAGATAGAGAAATTATGAGTGGAGGGAGAGATTCATTTTCTCTCTCTCCCCAAGTTCCCACTGCCTTTAATTAGTAACAAACAAACTCATATTTTAAAACCGTCACTTCTGTCCTCTCTTGGAAGAATTCAGAATGAGGAAGCTGCCCTGTTTCTTCATATTATTGGCAACTAATTGGAAGGAAGAGGGATTTATTTGTCAGATTGCTAAATGACAAGTCTGATAACTATTGGCCTGGATGTCTGTGGTGGGGTTAATACTAGGTTAATAATAAGGTTAATAATAAGGTTTATTTGGTAAGTTTTAGTGAAATTTCTAATGGGGTATAGCTCACCTGGACATCTTATGAAAAATACTGATTTCAATTCAGTAGGTCAAGAGTAGGGACGTAACTTTGCATTTCTAAGAAGCTTCCAGGGGTTGATGCAGCTGGTCTAAGGATCATCCTGTGTAGTGAGGTTCTACAGTGTCTTGCCTCCATTTCCTAGCGCTACCCCTGTAGGTATACCATGTTCTCACCTTTTCCTCTATGTGGGAAAAGTCTACAGTTTTCCAGGTCTTCTGCCTGTCATCAGTGGGTGAGTTTCATTCAGGGGTTGTTGAGGGAAAGGGTAGAATTCCCATTTTGCCTTGGAAAGGAGTGTTCTCCATTTTTCAATTGGTTCAGAGCTAGGAGGGAAGAGAATCATGATCAGACCAGCAGTCTATTTTCCAAGAATCTGTTTTCATGCCATTGGGAGTTTACATTCTAGAGAGAAACAAATAGAAAATAAATATATGGTATATCATTCAGAGGTTTCATTTTTTTGGATCGGTGGTCAGGCAAGCTCTCACTGAAGAAGGAACAGTGAAAGATTAAAATGATGGGCTCAAAAGGAACTCATTTAGTGCCTAATGAAGGGCAGATGCTAAAAAATACTCCTTTCCTTTTCCTCTGCACACCTGAAGGAGTGGCCTGTATTTGTCTCTTGTGTTCAGGGCTGGAAGAGTGTTTCCCTGTTGGTGGGAGCCCATGCATATTGTGTCTCCTACGTGATATTTTGGAAGTCCAATGGCGTTTGGAAAATCATCACTGGGACTTTAGCAGATCCCCTGGCCATTTAGCTCCTATATGAGATGGGCACTTTCCACGGGAGTCTGTCGCCAGTGACAGACGACTATCCTTCTGGGGAAATTCTCTCTTTTCACCAAATAATTAAAGGAAAAATGCATGAAGCTTTACCCTTAATTAGGAAAAGGCTTCCAGTTCCTATATTGATCAACATTCTCCTGGGTTCTCCAAGTCGAAAGAATGAGTTTTAGAGATTCATGGGTGAGTAATTTGATGAAGTGAACAGCACAGTGCCTGGCACATGGAATAATTATTTTTTGAATAAATAAGAGTAGATGATTGCCTGTTAAATAGGCATTATCTAATGAGTGAGGCATGTAAGCTTCCTCTCTTATTCTGGGCCAGTCTAGCTAAGGACACTGTTTTGGGGAACATGGTAGTGATGATGCTGGGAAGTATGTTTGTAGTTTAAGTGTGTGACATGAAGTTGTTGTTTGGATCATCACTTATCAGCTTTGGTTTATTAGTATGTATAACTTGGTCTTCAGTGAAGACTCTGTTCCAGTTTTCTGTAATTGCACAGTAAATTGGACTTGCCGTGCTTACATGTGAGTTTCACAGAAGTCATCAACTAGTCACCAAAGAACTTATTCAGAAAACCACTGTAATAGCTATTTGTTTTAGGATTGACTCTTAGTTGTTTGGATATGTCTTTCACTTTGTTTTCATTATAAATGCATTACACATATTTCTAGGTCAACATTAAAATAATCTACAGCTAACTAAGTTAATTTGGCACTCTGACACACAGTGTTCTAAAATGGATGTGCTCTGAATTTCTTGTTCCAGATTTGAGATGGTCAACTGAAATTCAGTTGACTCCCTCTTTGGTTTCTTCATCTGTAAACCGGGTGTAGTGTTTTATTCCTACAGAGCAGGCTGTGACCATCAATTAGGTATTTGTTGAAGAGAGCTTTGATAGCTTGCAAGAATGACCTTTTATAAAAACAGGATACATTGTACTTATTCTTACAGTATTTTCTTGATTTTAATTATAACGCATCTTTTTTCCAACCACAGAAAAAGAACGGAAAAGGGAAAATGTGAGTACAGAGGGTAGCACTGATTTCTATCACAAAAAGAGATTCTACAAAACTCTGGAGGGGAGTCGCACCACAGTATAGGCTGATCCTGGGTGGGTCTGCTGTTAAATTTAAATGCCGCCTTGAAGGAAGACAGGAGAGACTCCTTCAATGTACCTACTCAGGATCGAAAAACAAAACCCACAGTTGGTGTGTATTATTATATATTTGTAAACTTAAAAATTCATAGGTTGTCATGATTCGAAGAGGTTTTTAGATCTACTTTAATTTCATCCTTTTTTACAGATTTGAGGAAATGGAGATTCAGAAAGTTTCTATAACTTGCCCCAAACTACACAGAGAATTGCTTTCCTGATCTCGGACCTGTGGTCTTCTGTTGGCATGTGACTGGGTCTTAGGATACTATGCACATTATTTTCAAAGGATGTAATACTATTGAGATGTATCCTAGTACATCAAGCTAAGACTTTGGGATCTGTTTCACTGTGGCATGTGAGCATGACTTGTTTGACCTAAGCTTCTTTAAGTTAATTTCTGTCTGTGTTATCAGTGCTCAAGGTACTTATCTCCCTTAGCATTCTTGGGTTTCAGAACTGGACTCTGGCTAACTTAAATACAAATAAAGAAAAATAAGTACATATATAACTAAAGTAAGGATGTCATTGGAAAGATATGATGCAGAAGAAAAGAAGAGGTCAATCAATCAGGGCTCAGAATGTTTTATTTTTTATTTATTTATTTATTATTTATTTATTTTAAAAAAGACTTTATTTATTTGTCAGAGAGAGAGAGAGAGAGAGAAAGAGAGAGCGAACGCACGAGCAGGGGGAGCAGCAGGCAGAGGGAGAAGCAGGCTTCTTGCTGAGCAAGGGTCCCTTGTGGGACTCAATCCCAGGACTCTGGGATCATGACCTGAGCCAAAGGCAGACACTTAACCGACTGAGCCACCCCAGCATTCCCAGGGCTCAGAATGTTTTAGACCAGTGTAGTTGCAGAGATTCAAGTAACAGAACCTAATATAGCCCCACAGTGGACAAGTCATTGCCCCTACATCTCAGGGTTGGAGGATCTAACTAGTCTATGTTGGGTTATGTGCCCACACCTTGGCTGGATGTGTGGTGAGTGTGTAGGGAGTACATAGAACATTCCGATGTTCCCAAAGGGGTTAAAAACTAAGCAGTTGTTACCCAAAGAGAGGGCATGGATTCAGGGCAACAGAAACATACATATGTCCCAGAATCTAGTTCATTACCTTAGATAGGAAAGAATGGCATGTGTACAAATTTTTACTTTATAAAATAAATTAAAAAAAATTTTAGATGTTGGCATTTAGTCTTAGTTGATACTTCTCACTTTGTTCATTTATTTAATTCCAATTACATTTAGATTTTCATATTCCATTCAATCCGACTAGAGCAAATATCATAACAATAACAAGGATTTTGTTCAGTTTGGTTATAAATATTCATTCACTTGGTCAGTTCATTTATTCAACATATATTTATAATAGAATTTGAAAACACAGGATTCAATTTCTGACACTAAATTGGCATGAGGGAGAAGCAGAGATTTTTTTTATTAAAATATTTTACACAACAGACTAAACTAGTGACTTTGAAGCAGTACTGGGAGGTGGCTCTAAGTTCCCAGTGGCCTCTGTAGATAGTGGGGAGACAGCCAACTGGTTGTGCTTCAGTTCCTCTCTTTACCTGCTATTCCCTTTTTCCACCCAGTCCTCTCCATTTACTTCAACCAGAAGAGTTTCAGTGTTGTTTGGTGTTTGAGCAAGATTTCCTTCTATGGAAAACAAAAAGTTTTAAAATTGCTAAACAATATGTTACCATAAGTGTTACCGTATTAACTGTTCACATACTTACTAGATTTATCAAATAAGTATCTTTCTAGTCCTAACCCTGGGCAATAGGGAGCATGTCTATGTAGATGTAGAAAGCTCATCTTCTTCATTAAAAACAAAACAAAACAAAACAAAACACTTTTTGAACCTATTTGGAATTAAATAAATAGAGAGTATTCACTGTGGATGAGGCTCTAAGCTATTCCCTTTGGGGGAATATTAAGACAGATAAGAGACAGCCCTTTAGTTTAACTAAGTTGGAAAGTCAAACCAAACATATAAAATAGGAAGAGCTCAACCGAAGAACTGACTTTAACAGGCGGTACCCAATACTCAAAGACTGGATCACCTCGTTTCCATCTGGAGGGAGTTACAGGAGAGAGTTTGTGTTTCACCAGCCCAGGCAGAGGGCCCTTCTTGATGATGGCATATTCTGTTAGGGTTTAAAGTTCTAGGAGTCTAAAGAGGTTTAAAAATATGTCAGAAAGTCCTTTGCCGTTATGGATTATTTCTGCATCCCCAAATTATGCAAATTCTTAAGTGCCTTTTGGATTTGGGGGCAAATATGAAAACAGTATTTAAAATAATCTCATATTCTCTCTCTGCCTTTAATCTGACCATTTTCAGGTCTGAAATGAAAAGCAAAGTTACATAATTATATTCCTGTATACGGAGGGTGAAACACTTTTATTTGGGCTGTCAAGAAGAAACAATGTTAAATTCATAAAAATCAAAATTGCACAGAAAATTGGAGTTTTTGTAGCTATAGGTTTTACTTAGAGTTTGATCTCTGTCATTGTCTGCGGGGTGATGTCTGACTCTATGATTTTCCATTATGTCTGTGTTTGAAAGCTTGGTTCTGTCCTCCCTTCATTTAAAACATTCCTAAAGCCATTTTCCAATGAAATCCCACCCAGTGAATTGACTCACATCAGAAGAATTCCAGAAATAAGAACAATTGTGCCCTTTTTGTCATTGATGTAATGGTGTTTTTCAGCATACTTTACTAGTCATGAGCGGTATTTTGGCAGGCAGCTGAAACAACCCTAGATATCTGATTGCGTTACTGACTGCTACCTTCCAAAAGCTACCTCTGGGAAAGAGACATTATTTTAGGAACATTCTTTATTTTTTAACTTGAGGATATGGATATTATCTGTTAACAAAATAGATTAAAAATCATGAGAGTGTTTTTTTTTAAGTGTATCTGAGAAATATAACTGCATATATTCAGAACACCAAGTTCTAAACATACAGATTCCTTAAAAACAGAGTGGTATAAAACACTTGATAACTCCTAGACTTGTCCTTTTACGATTTTGGTATTTTGTTACAGCAGCCTAAATGGATGAAGACAGAAATAATCATCATTAACGTATTTGCAGCTTTCATTCTCATTTTTTCTATGGATATGTTTTTATCATTTGAAAAGTGGCCCTTATGTATATCTAGCTTTTATATTTTTATTTTTAAAAAGATTTTATTTATTTATTTGTCAGAGAGAAAGATAGAGCATAAGCGGGGAGAGCGGCAGGCAGAGCAGGCAGAGGGAGAAGCAGGATCCCTGCTGAGCAATGAGCCTGATGCGGCACTTGATCCCAGGACTCTGGGATTATGACCTGAGCTGAAAGCAGACGCTTAATCGACTGAGCCACCCAGGTATCCCCATATCTAGCTTTTAGATTTCAGTGTTACCTTGTGAGAACAGTTTCTTAGATGATCATTAAAAATCACAATTTTAAGTGATTGAATAATATTCTATTATACAGAATAATAAGAATGTAACTTATTTAAATATTCCCCTATTGTTGAATATTTAGGTTGCTTGCATTTTTTTATTCATTATAAAAAACATTTCCATGAACATCCTTCTACATATATATTTAAGAGTATAATGAATACATTCAAATATATAAATATTTTAAAAGAATTTGAAGTATTCCAGATGCTTTTCTGAAAATTTGTAGCAATTTAACCTGCCCATCAGTATTGCCTCATAGATTTGTAAAACCCAAATCAAGACTTTCTTTTTCATTTTGATCTGTTACTCCTACATAATAAATGGGCAAATTCTCACTAATTTCCCCCATGGTTAACACACAGACAAAATCTGTCCTAGTTCATTATGACATTTAACTGCATATCTTGAATTACATTAAAGTTTCAATAGTTATAATTCATTTCTGAAGGAATTTTAAGTGGCAACAGAAAAAGAAAGGGATTAAAAGAGTTATATTATTGGCTATAAGAACTGCATGGACTTAAAAATGGCTAATCATTACAAAGAACAGAAGGGGCAGGCTTAAAGGTTTTTGTATTTTCTGTCCTCATTTCAAAGGGCAAAGACAACCAGAAGAAGAGACTGGATCATCATTATTTATTCAACTACTTGGTCCTTCCTGTGGGGCATATCTTCTTTGCATCACTATTCACGACTAGCTTTTCAGCCAAAGTCTGTTTATTGGATGTCAGGTTGAGTGGAAATGTGGCCAATGGAATTTATGTGAGAAGAGTATATCACACGTGTGTCCTGCATCTAGGAAACTTTCTTTAAATATTTATTGAGGACCAACTAGGTGCTGGGCCCCATTCTAAGCATATCAGTGAGCTAAAGAGATTAAAAACCCTTACCATCTTGGAACTTACATTTCTGTAGGAGACGACAGTAAAAACACAAGAAATCCATCTTATAATGCATTTGGAAGTAATTAGTGAAATAAGGGAGGAAAGGGGATAGCTGGGCGTGGGAGTAGATGTTAACATCTTTAAATGGGTAGTTAGGAAAGGTCTCCCTGACCAGATGACTCTTGAGCCAAACTTGAAGAAGGTGAAGAAATGAGCCATACAGATGCCTGGGGCAAACACCCATGGGGGTCCAGGCATGTATGGTCCATTGGAAAATTAGCTCCACAAAAGTATTTGTAAAGAGGGTCCAAGATATGTGAGACAGACCAAATCCTGTGAGAGAACAGAAAGCTGTATGGATGATGAGCTTGACCTAAGAGCCACCGAAGATGAGGAGAAGAAAGCTCTTACATGGTGGTTCATATTTAAACCCGGTTCTGAATATGTCTAGAAAGAATTCTACTGCGCAAGTGACACTGAGTTAGCACTGAGCATAGGACAGGAAGGGAAGACCTATCTCCCTTACAGACCTCACAGCAGAAAGGACTATGCCACTTGGGGTATAGGGTAAGAAGCAGCAGTAGTTGCTGTGGTATGAGATCCTCCCAGGGAACTTGGCCCCTAGCAATTGGCTCTTGAATTGTGAATACTGGTGGGGATTGTTGTGTCTTGTGGAATAAAGGGCAACTCCAGCGAAAACTACTGTCTTGAATCAGGAGAGAGCTGGAGGAGCTAAATGGTCAGTGTGGCAAGAATCGTTAGTCAGAGACAGAATAAGGCAGAGCCTGGTAGACATCAAAGTAATGGACTACAAAAGAAAGAGATCCCTTGGGAACTTCTAGAAATATGTGTATTTGTATGTGTGTTTGTGTGTGTGTGTGCACATGCGCTTTATAGGAGGTCAAGGTCTGTCAGAGTAACTTATGTAGGAACTTTATTTTTTCCAAGTTTTTATTTAAATTACAGCTAGTTAACATACAGTGTAATATGAGATTCAGGTGTAGAATTTAGTGATTCATCACTTACATACAATACCTGGTGCTCATCGCGACAAGTGTTCTCCTTAATCCCAGTCATCTATTTAACCTGTCCCCCCACCCACCTCCTGTCTAGCAACCCTGTTTGTTCTGTATAGTTAAGAGTCTGTTTCTTGGTTTGACTCTCTCTTTTCCCCCCCATGTTTATCTGTTTCGTTTCTTAAATTCCACATATGAGTGAGATCATATGGTATTTGTCTTTCTCTGACTGACTTATTTCACTTAGTGTTATGCTCACAAGCTCCATCCACATTGTTGCAAATGGTATGATTTCATTCTTTTTTATGGCCGAATAATATTCCATTGTCTTTATCTTCTTTATCCATTCATCACTTGATGGACATTTGGGCCCTTTCCATAATTTGGCTATGGTAAATTGAAATTTATTTTAACCTGATTTGTCCTCACAGGCAACCATGTAGATTATTTCTTAAGTATTTTTTTATTTTTTAGTATTGAAGTTTTGCCATAAGTACTTTCTCATTAATTTTTTTCCTTTTCTAGGCCAACATACCAAAGACCAACAGTAAAGGACAGTACTAATTTCTGTAGCGGGGAAGTATGACTAACACCACAAACCTGTAATGTAGCAAACTCACCTAAGACAAACTGAATATAAAGGACCACAACTCTTACAACTATTATTTTTACCTGGGCATTTTAAGGCCAAGTCAGCAAGAAAGATTTAGATCAGAGACAAAGGACTTTATTACTCCCAACCCAGCAAACAGAATAAACATCAGCATATTTGATCACCTATACCTCCCTTCTTACTGAGCCACACTAAGGGAGCCAGGGGACCCCCACAGGTACAGTTAAGTTGTGTTATAGAGGAGAAATCCTGCACTTGGAGAATCTGAAAGTTTCATACTGGGAAACCAGCTTGCTGGTCCATGACTTGGGCTGGGGATAATATCTCTATCTTCCATGAGTGCTACTACACAAATATCCTTGCACAGATAATCTGGGACAAAAGAAATCAGTGTTTCTGCTTGCAAGATATACAGAAAACGAGACACCTACAGAAAACCGTCTCCCAACATTAGCAACTGGTTTCATGGGAAAAAAGCCAAAAAGTGAAACACAAACCTAACACCCTTCTGCCTTTTGAGACTGTGTCTTACCTGGAAGAAACCTTGCCACGACTAATAAATTCTCAAATTGCCATGACCTTCAGATTGCTAGCCATATTTTCTGGGGCAGTGTGGCCTTTTCTTTTGTGCTACTGGGGGACGGCCCTTGTGGGCATGCACTCCAGCGCTCTCCAGGCATGGTTACTTGATGTGAATACCTTGTAGAGAGTGCTCTCTCATTCATTATTTCTTTGATATGCTCTGTTTCATGTTCTACAGAACCAATGGCATTTGGTCCTAAATGGGTAGCCTAGCTATCTGGTTACCTAGTGTCGTGGGGTAGAGTCTGAGATGGAGAGGAGATTGTTGGAAGGGAAGCATGACACAATGGCCAAATCATAAACCATAACTCCATTAACTCCTATTTTCATATTGAATAGGCAATGAAATTGTATTACCTGTCTCTTATAATGGGAAGAAAAATCAATATGTGCCGTTTCTTCATGTGATGAATGTTTTTCTCTATCCTCTCTGCTCTTGCTACCCACAACATTTTACATTAGTATGATAAGAAACATTGCAAAGTGTGGGACGGGCCTGGGTCTTCAGAAGGTGATTTCTCATATCAGTCAGTGAATATAGTGTTTAAAACAGCATTTGTCATTATGGCTAAAAAAAAAAAAAAAAAAAAAAAAAAAATCCCATAATCGGGATAGAGTAAAGCAACATTAAATTACTGAACAAAGATTTCTTCTACCACCCTGTAGGATATCCTGGAATAGCAGTCAAGTATGTGTTACATAAAAGAAAAAGTGCTAGATCTGGAATTCACTTCAGCTCCACGTGGCTTAGTTATGTGGTCTTGATTAAATTTAACATCTCTAACTCACATGTTGATATTTTGAACGGGGAGAATAGTCTTTGTTTCGTTCTTCTCATAGGCTCATAATAATTATTAAAATTAACAATGTACTATAAGCATATGAAGGCCCGGTAATCATGTCTGATGTAATTGCGAAATGATATTACAATTATGGCCCTATTTAAATCAAAGTAGAATCTTTTCATAATATTGATATTGAGGAACAAGATCAGTATTTCTGTGAGTTTCATTTTTTTTTGCAACATAGGGAGCCTTGTCTGATTGGTCAGAAGACAAAATTCATGTAAGAATGAATGACATTCTAGAATATGTTAGGATAATCTAAGTAACACCTTTCCAACATTGTTTTCATTTTTCACTGATGTTTTTCTTTTTTTTTTTTTTTAAGAGTTATTTATTTACCTTAGCGAGCAGGGTGGGGAGGGTTCGGGGTGGACAGAAGGAAAGCAGGCAGCGGGGAACTCCACACAGGGCTAGATCCCATGACCCTGAGATCACAGCCTGAGCTGAAATCAAGAGTCGCATGCTTAACTGACTGAGCCACCCAGGTGCCCCTCAGTAGTGTTTTTCTTAGGTGCACAATCCCCATATATAACCAAGTGGTGACCAAGTTGTTTATTCATATTTCCTGGAGTGTCCTCTATATTCTTCTTCTCAGTCTTCTGTGATAATATCACCCTTAATTTATGACTCTAGTCATAATACTACTGTCTTTTCTTTTTGACAACTGAGAAATTTAATAGGAATCAGCAAATATACTGGGGGTGGGTAGTAGAAAAAAGGTCTTTGTCTCTACATGTGACTAGAACAATTCATGCAAACCATGGCCTACAAAATGATCTACAATATCTGCTTTTGTTTTAATAATACATGGATCCACAGTGATTCCATGGATTTTAGCACCAACACTGGGAATCGGTGCACCCAAGTACTAGCCCTTTTTTTTAAAAAAACTAATTCACTCACCACTAACTTATGTAAGTTCTCATCTTGAAACTGGTGATGGCTGACACAAATATTTCTAGGATCAAAACTGAAAGCAGGTAGATGCTGTGGTTATGATGCTAAGAATATCAAATCCGCCTGAATTGAATACATGTTGGGGTTGCTGAGATTTGGTTCATTGAGCAACTGGGTGACAGACATAGAGTTCAGATATGACTGCACACTTGGAATTTCTTTTAGCAACTGAATAGGTGCTCTGTGTGTGTGTGTGTGTGTGTGTGTGTGTATATATGTTTACAAGACAGTTACCCAGCAGACTTAGTTTAAGAATCAGGTGTTATTTCTTTCCTCAGATACCAAGAACCAGTTGTCTCACTGGAGTGCTATTTGCTACATTGGAGGGAACAACAGAGAATGATAAAGGTCAAAGGAGGCTGAGCGAAAGAGTTTGGTTGAGTCCTGTTTCTTGGATAAACTAAGGTCGGTCAAACATTCCAAAATATCTGCTTGCTAAGACTCAACTTGTGTAGGCCTGAGTCACTCTTTTGGATATTATTGAATGACAAAGTATTCTTTTTTTATGAATTTTAAAAATTTTAATACAATTGAAATCAGTGTGCCAGGTTCATTTCAGCTCTTTCCTTGCCGAACTGAGGGGCAGGGGCTGCTTCAGTTTCTCTGCCTTCTCTTTGTGATGACAAGATATAAAGGTATCTGCTGCATTGAACTTCAGACATCACTTTATCCTTATTTTTCTTGATCTCAACAGATTTGGCATCCTTTCACCTGACTGTGAGCAGAAAGTCCTTGATTTTATCGATTCTATGAGGCGTGGCTCAGAGGGGCACAGGAGAGCATGTGTCTGGAACCATGAGCTGCAAGAAACAAGGAGTGGACTAAGTATTCAGGAGTATTTCCTGATCAGTGGAAAGTCATGGTGGTATGTGCGAATGGCTTAAATCGGTAGCTCTCAAATTGTAGCAGGCATCAGAATCATCTAGAAAACCTTTAAAGCACAGATTTCTTGGGCCCATCCCCAGAATTTCTATTCAGAAGGCCAGGGGCAGAGCCTGAGAATTTGCATTTTTAACAAGCTCCCAGGTGATGTAGATACCACCGATTGGGGGACTACACTTTGGGATCCATTACAATCTCCTTGTTTCCATGCATATATTTTATAATAATCTTATCAAACTACATATTCAAATTACTATGAGTAAGCTTCATTCCAACCCTCAATCCCCCAACCCTTCAAATAATAGATGGGTGGGGAGTTAAATAAAGCTTTTGAAAGTGACCAGTGGAGAGTCATGGAAATGAAGTCCATGCTTAGAGGGACTGCTCTTTTTGAGAACCTGGCTGACTTATTTTGAAATAAGCTGAATTCTAGTACTTGTGGCGGAGACGATGAAACACAAGGTCCTCTGGTAACAAAAATGGTGACAACCTACCCCCCAGATGATCATCTTCACTTGTAAGTATACCATGTGGAATTGGATGGACTCAGACAAGAAATTAAGAAGGATTTTGCAGGACAAAGTGGAAGGTCTGGATGCCAGGCTGCTGCATGTCCCCTCTCACTCTGCAGAACTTTTCCTTCAATCATTTACTCATGCAATCATACATCAAGTGGTGGTTGAGTGCCTACTACATTCTAGGAATTGACCTAGATGTAGGGATCACAACAAGATTGGACATAGTTTCTGCTCTTGTGGTACTTACCTCTTAGTGTGAGTGGGAAAAGGTGGAGGGAGGAAGAGAGAACAGGAGAGCGAGCGATGATTGAGATTGAGGTAGGGAGGGAGGAAGAGAGACAGAACATGAGCAAATAAATAATCCAGAAAAATATCACATGGCATAAGTAATTTATTTTATAAATAAATAAAAAAATAAATTTATTTATTTATTTATAATTATCTCTGCATAAGTGCAGAGAAATAAATCAGTGATTTGATACCAAGGGACAGGTTACAGAGTGGCTATTTTGGATTGGGTGTTCAGGAAGGTCATTCTGGATGACATTTAAGCTGTGATTTGAATGACAAGAAGGAGCCAGCCATGTGAAAGATCAAGGGCAAAGAACCTTTCAAGCAGAGGGAGCAGCTGGTGTCAATGCCTCAAGGTGGGAGTGAGCTTGGCAAATTTAAGGAATGAAAGATTGGTGTGGCTGGATCATCCTGGGACAGAGCATGAGTGATTCCAGATGAGGCTGAAGGACAGGCAGGGGCCACTCTAAAGTCATTGATGGGATTTAAGTGTAGGTGTGAAAGACAAAACTATTGGCTGGTAGTGATCTGATGTGATTGGTATCTTACTGCCGCAGCGGACAGAACACCCCACAGGGTGGGGGACAAAGTAGAAACAGGTGACTAGTTGGGAATCTGCGACAGTAGTACAGGGGAAAGGTGATGGTGGAACTGACAAGGTGTTGTGAGTTGGAAAATAGATTCTGGAGAAATATGGCCGATTAAGCCTTCCCGATTGTTTGAATATGTGTAGGGAATGTACACTAGGGAAACAGAGGCACCAAGAATTATCTTCAAGGTCCTTGCTATTCAATAATGTGATTTGAGGATCAGCAGCATCACATCATTTGAAACTTGTTATAAATGTGGAATCATATGCTATAACTCATACCTACTGAATTAGAAGATCTCCAGGTGATTTATATACGCATTAAAGTTTGGGAAGCCCTGTACTCGATTATTGTTTTAGTCTCTAGGAGATTAGTGCTACTTACAGAGATGGAGATTCCTGGGGCAGGAGTCAGTTGGGATTGGGAAGAGGGAAGCATACTTTCTCTTTCATGTGTGTGAATTTTGAAAGTTTCATTTGGCATACAAATCAGGACCTCAAGTAACGGTTGGTTATGCAAGTTTGGATTTCTGGGGGATGATCATGGCTAGGGATAAAGATGTTGGATTCATTAGCATTTGGATGGTGCTCACAATCCAATGAATGAATGGATGAGCTCACTAGTGAGAATGTGTAGATAGAGGAGAGGGCCAGGAAGGAGTTGAGCACTACAAAGTTTAGAAGCCTACACTTAGCTCAACTCAGATATAATTTGATATTTTTATTAACTAAGCCCCTTTTAAAGATTATGTACAACTTTTGTTCTTCCAGTCCTCTGCAATGGCTCTCTGGATAGTACCTTATTTCTGTAGCCAGCTAATGGGCATTTGCACCGGTGCCTATTTGGATAATGCAAACTTGAATTTTAGGGTTTTACCTAAGGGCTTTTTCCCCAGCCCTCTTTGACTCTGGCCTGGTTTTGGATGCCAATTCTTTGTTTCTGGAAAATGCCCTGAGTGTTGAGAGTGCCGGCTGTTTCCCACCTTTCTTTCTCGATGGAAAAGAGCAGCCGGTGATGTGACTTAATTCACTTCTTTCAAGATCAAAGTGCAAAAGATGAGGGACTCAACAATGAGGAGGGAAACTGGAGCTTGGTGCACTGTCTGGAATGACTCTCGAAACTTTATTTGTAAGCTAGAAGAAGGTAGAGATGACAGTTACATATGGGAGTCCATCTAGGGAGATTGGGCTTGGAAATTAACTCTGACACATTGTTTTAGACCAGATAGGCTAGGTAATATTGTAGTAACAAACAACACAACACTCTCAATAGTTAACCAAAATTTTAGTATTATTTTCAGTCATGTAAACCTTCTGCTGGTCCAGGCATCTCTCTAGGGGTCCTCCAGTTGGAAACTGAACATTCTGGGCTGTTTCTACCTCATGACTCTTTTCTCTCGACATGGGGCTTTAGGGTTTGTCTAAGCAGAGAAAGAGAACATTAAGGATTATGCATTGGCTCTTAAGTACTTCCTCCCCAAAGTGACCTCCATGTCCCAGTCCACTGGCCAGAATTAGTCATAGTCCCACTCAACTGCAAAAGGGGCTAAGAAACTTAGTTTTCTGTGTATCTAGGAATGGTTGGAAAACCAAAGTGGGCATTAGCAGTGTCTGTTACAGACACCTTTGGGAAATGTCCCTCCAAGCCTCATATTCTTTGACATTCAGATGCTTAGGGCACAGGGGGTATGGCCTGAGGTGGGAGGTGTGTAGGCAGAGGGGCGAGAATTTGTCCTATTTTGAAGACACGCACTGATGTCTTTATCCCTAAGCCTGCATGACGAACTTCCAAAAATTTTTCTTGTATGCCATCTTGGCGCAGAGACCATTAAGAAAAAACAGACTAATCTCCTTATAGCCATGAGTAAATAAATACACTTTTACGAGATATTTTATAAGGTAGTCAAGGACTTTGAATTAAGGGCCTAGATCTAGATCCTCCTAGGTACAAAATAGGCAAGCGTGGATTTATGTAGTTTTAATTCTATTTCTTCCAAGGTTTGTCATAGGATTAGAAATTAAAATAGAGTCCACATAGCAATGATGAATCAGAAAGGGAATGTAGAAAGCTAAGGCGCATACACAAAGGATAAACTATAAAGCTGTGAGCCTTCTCTGAAGGGCAGGAATGGGATCTTTCATTTAACACATCTTAGTTTGTTATCCTGGGAGCAAGTTTGATACCAGCTTCTCATTATGGGAACAGCGATCAGGCTCCACTGCCTTACAAACATCATATATACATGTATACAGTCTCACCTCTAAAATTTCAAGGTAATAGAAAGTAATCTAATTATGTGGACAATTAGAAACAACCAAGTGCAAGTTTAAAACTTGTACTTTTATGACTGCAAAGGAGGCTATCAAAATGACAGGGTGTCTGGATGTGATCGTTGCACGCACTCAGATTAAATGAGTGCATTAGTCGATTGTTTCTGGTATGAAGATAAGCAGAGAAAAGTATAATAATGTTGGCATTTAAGTGGACCTAATTAGGCTTCAAGTTTAACACTCCATTAAGATGAATGGGAAAGGGTCACCCCTGTTCAAGCTGTGGCATTGTCTTAGTGTGTCTGGATTTTGCCTCTGAAGACAACAGTCTGTCAGCATACGTTCTCACAGTTACCCCTGGAAAGCAGACTGGAAATTTAATTCTTTTAAAATTAAATCTCAGATTCTGGAGGCCACAGTGAAATCCACAGGGAGACCTTAAATCTTCAAGTTCTGCAGCTGTATTGGTCAAACAACAACAGTAATGGTAATACTTTCCCTTGTCCATAGGAACTTTCCTGTGCAGACTTTAGTTTGCCCTGAATATGATCTGGTGAAACTAACAACCTCCAGTTTACCACTGAAGGACCCTGTCCATAGAAGGAGTGAGTGACTTGGGTAAAGTTACAGAGCATGTCACTGGCAAAGCCAGAAATAACATGGAGGGACTGCTCAGTTTTTGTTGAAATAGTTTGTCATCCATCAGGGAAAGGGAAAAAGGAATAATGATCTCATCTATTAAACTGAGTGCACATGCATTTGAAAGAAAACCCAGGAATCAAAGGGCAGCACAGCACGGTAGACCTGTTTATAGGGAGATCACTAGGTGAGTCCTACCATCCTGCCATATGGGAATTTGGCTCAGTGATAGGCGAGTAGGAGAAACCTTGAGTTATGACAATGGCCAAGGTGCATGGATGTGGTCTAAAAGTTGGGAGACTCTGGAGCACATTCATAGTCATCACCCAAAGAACCACAGGTTTACCCCATGCCTTTCACTGGCTAGATTTGGAAACTAGACGTTTGGATATCGCATAAGAAGAAGTCACATATGGTTTGAGTTGAGTGGTTGGGTAATGGTTGTCATGATTTCTGATTCTTTGGAAGGTGGTATGGCCGTATCTCCACTGCAGTCACAGGGCTGGCAATTTATAATTCTGGTTATGCTATATAGATTTCGTTCATGTTATTGGATGATTTTTTTCTTGCTAAAATTTAGTTTTTTCTTTTTGAAGTTAGTGAGATGATATACAGCCTGCTTATCTAAATTCTTTGTTTTGTGGTTGTGTTCTTCAGTAAAATTGTAGAAAGGAAGTTTTGGCATACAACTGGTGCCTAGATAGACCCATTACTATGTCTAGCTCTTTCCTAATGTGAAATTATTATAAACTTTGGAATTGTTTAAATGGGTCCAATTGTAATAAAATAATGGCAGTATGTTTTTATTAATCATTGATCTTAGGCTTTTGGAGTTGGATGGAAGGAAATGTGGTTCTTAGAGCCAAATTCTTACTAATACTGAGATTCATTATTTCAGATCCCTGACTGATGATGTGCTTTAGCTTGAACATTTCTAATAATGGAGAGTTGAGAATGGGACGATCATTTCCAATGTTGATCTTCTTGAATTATTAGTTCTTCTCATTCTGTCTTGTAATATTCTGTACTTACTGGTACTAATCTTGACTCTGAGAATACAATGTCTCTTCCATCTGCTGTTTGATAGCTTCCAGATACCTGAAGCAAGTGATCATGTTAATCCCTTGGTTTTCTCTTTTTCATTCATTATATGGTGTACAGAAATTTTCAGAAACTTTGCTTCAAAGTTTTCCCTCAAGCTTTAGTATTATGTGGGGATTCAACCTAGCTTATAAATGTCCTATGCTGTCTCATTAATACTTGGTTATTCTTACTCATTGAGAACAGATAAGTTAGTATTTGGAACGGATTCATTTTCACAGTGCATTTTGGCTTTTAAATTGTTTTTGTTTTAGGGAAAATGAAATTCATTTGGGTCCATCCTAATTAAATATTTTCTTTATAATAAATTATTTGTAATAAATTTGCTCCGAAATGAGTCATTTAGTATCTTTTCCAATAATGCATTGACAAGATAAAAACCTGTAAGTGTCAAAAAGAAATAAGTAGAAAAATAAAATAGAACTGGGTAACGTTCACCATATAAAATACAATTATGAGGTTATTACATACTTATTTGTGGTGGGTTCAAATTTGATTCTGAACTTGCTAGCAGCCAATTCAAAGAGAGAAATAAGATCAGTTATGAGGCTAATAGCATCTAAAATGATTCAGAGACAATTGGAACAACCTCGATTCCTCATGTTGAGTCCTGAGAACACTTTTTCCTGAGTTCACAAAGAGATGACTCTCTATGATGAAGTAAGAGTATCTTCAACAACATTTTGCTAATGAATTCCACAACAGATTTCATAGGACTCTTTCAGGATAAAGTGATAAAAATTCCCCAGTGCAATTGCCTGGTACTTAGTAAGTGCTTCTAATGGGTTAAATTCCCCCCTGCCCCCAAAGGAGTTGAAGTCCTAACACCCTGAACCTGGGAGGGTTACTTTATTTGGAAATAGGGTCTTTGTAGATGTAATCAGGATAAAATGAGATCATACTGACCTAGGGTGGGCCATCATCCAATGTGTCTGGGGTCTACAGAAAGAGAAGAGACACAGAGACATTGAGGGAATATGGCCATGTGAAGATAGAAGCTGAGATTGAAGTCATGCTGCCACATGCCAAGGAGCACCAGGGGCTCTGAGGAGCTGAAAGAGACAAAGAAGCATCCTCCCTTAGAGCTTTCCGAGGGAGTGTGGCCCTGCCAACACATTGATCTTGGATTTCTAGCCTCTAGAACTGTGAGAGAAGACATTTCTGTTGTTTAAGCCACTTGATTTGTGATATTTTGTTATCCAGGCAGCCCCAGGAAACTGATATTGTGCTCAATATATATTTATTAATGTTGGGATGAATTTTATGGACCACTTGACTGATAGGAAAGGGTTGCTCAGAAATTTAGAGACTGCTACGATCGACTAAGAAAAAAAAATGGATATACTCTCACTGGATATATTTATAGCCATTTATATTTTTACTAAAGTCAGCATATCTGTATAGAAGATTTATTTATTGTGGGGTTATAATTAATAAACCATGATCAGGAGGTTTAATGTGTAGATTTGGCCACTATAAGGTACCATTTTGTTTCCTGTGACTTACAGTCTTCTTAGAGCTTTGTGCAGCATCTAGCATACAGTAGGTAGTCAATAAATGTTTACTGGAATTACATGGTAAATTCTATTATTACATGATTAATAATGAGGGTAGAGGAAGGTCTTGTCCCCAAATGCCATTATTATAAAGGAGACATATTACACCTATATATTTTAATTAGCAGTGTCACAAGAATCCTGTTATCTACCCTTGTGAATTTTACTATGTATGAGTGTTCCTGCTTCTTTTTCATTAGTCCTTTTCTCAAAACACATACCCATGACTTCAATCCTTATCATCTCCTACTGTCTTCAAGAAATCAAATAAATCAATGACTCCCTAAACATCAAGAAGAAGAGAACATGAAAAATGAGCCAACCGGAAAGCAAGGTCTTGATTCTGGTTGGAACACAGTCTACTAAAGTTGTTGGCGAGGCCAGTTTCAGTCTCTCGAGTACTGGCTTCCCTCCTACTACTCTATCCTCCAGGCAGTCAAATGTTATGATAAGATAAAGGCAGCCACGAATGGGTCATATGCCCACTACAAATTATGAAAGCTCACCAAACACAGATGAAAATCATGCATGATGAGCTCATTTGGAGAAAAAAGATTTCACATTCTTTTCAATAACCTAATATTTTATTTGGAATGATAAAGCTTTTGAGAATCACTGAACTCCTATGCATAGTGGTACTTTCAACTTAAGCAGAGATGAAGTCTCTCAGGTTTTCAATGCCCGAGTCATCACTCCAGATGTGAAAGGAAGACATGAAAACACAGAAAGAAATAAAACAAAACAAAAAAAACCCCCAAAATGTCATGGGCAATCTCTAGGGGGAGCCCATGGAAATACGGAGTGCTCGAATGCTCCTGTGTTTGCAAAAAGTTCTGTTCTATTCATCAGTCCTAGGTTCAACCCACCGGCAGTCCCACCCCTGTCAGAAATATAATGGAGCACAATCTCGAAACTGCCCTGCCCTTGCAACATTCACAGGTTTTCTCTCCCCCCAAATTTGAGCGGAGGCACTTTTCCTTTCTAAAGAGCAGCATCTGGCCTCTTCGTGCGCTCATTTGCATGCCAATACTGGATTGCTCTTCCAGCGCACAGCTATTTAATAGTGGTGCTGGTGTCCGAGCTCTGGGAACAAACCAAATGGTTTGGGTGTGCTTTTGTGTGCAGTGCGGGTCGTTGCTACAGTGTGCTTATTAAGAATAGTACACATTCATTATAACAAGATTGCTCTTTTGCTCAGGGGCCATCACGGCGCATTCTGTAAATGAATTAACAGTAGCATGCATTTGTGTATTATGGGCCCAGAAGATGCATTTGTTTATTAAATAAATCTGCAACACAGAAAGTATAGTTGAAAAAAAACTAGAAAATAGAGTGCGCATGTACAGTAGCTATTTGTTTTTTTTTTTTTTTTTGAAACCTCAACGTCTTGGCGAGTTTTCCTCCTTTGTTTCTTTTAAATTACCAGACATCCCAGGCCACACTATAGACTACCAGCCTGCAAAAATTGATGTTAAAAAAAAAAAAAGAAACCAAATTTAAGTTGCAGAAGCACAAAACATTTCCAGAAGTGGTTCTGTAAATAATCACATACCTTTAAAATGGTTTAATGTTATGATTGTTTCCCTTTAAATTCTCTTGTTTTTCTTTAAATCATTTGTTATTATTTTTTAACTTAATTTTTATTTTTGGCTAAAATTTAGCTTGTATCGCATATATAATTTCCCTCATTAAACTCTGTTCTCTGTTGAAATACAAACTCTGCTTTTGGGGCATTCAGCTAGTATCGATCCATTTATTTCCAACCTTTTGGCCTAGGTATAGCTAGTATATTAATAAACATGAGTCAGTCTGTTGGATTTTATTCCTGTTCATTAATGATTTTGTAAAGCCCAGTGGCAGTTCACAATTGCACTGAGAACTCAGAGTATGGTCTTAGCTGTGGTTATTCAGTATTTCTTTCCATTTATATTTTGTATCTTGCTGTCTTTAATATATAATCTGGTATGTTGTTCACTGAAAGTATAACAGAAAGAAAATGGAAAGATTTTAAAATATGAAATGCTGAGAGTCTAAAGCCACAGCCGGGATAGTAGGAAATCTATTAAAATGAACTGAGGAAAAAAGGAAAGAAGAAACAATCAGAGCCCCCAATTTTTGAAATTCTTATGTTATTTAAAGGATGAATGTGTTTTACAAAGATAAACTAATTTCATATTTGATTTCTTGAAATAAATAATAAAATCCAGGGATAGTAAGTAAAATTTGCCAAAATATTTTAAAAGTGAAAGCCTGGTAGAATGAGGGGATGAGGATTTTACAGATTTTTAGCTTAGCAAAAGATCTATGACACTATTAAAAAAAAATACCCAGCTAATTAGTACATCTGCAATATAAAAAAAGAAATGTGTTTTGTAAGAAAAATGGCAGGACTTATAAAAGATATTCCACATGTAGCAAAAATACATAGCTGACTGAGGCAGGATTACACTTTTCTTTCCCGTGGAATCTTCAATACTTCGCATTTTGTCCTTAAAGAATAATATTCAGCTCTGCTCTTCATTGGGGGGAAAAAACCCCAACAAATCAACAACCTACCGTTGCAGCAATTGATTTGAGAATTATGTAAGGGAGAAGAAAAATACTTGAAACTCGGTTCCTTTGCTGTCATCCTTTTTCTTGGGGAGGGGAGGGCAAAGAGCTCGATTTTCCAGAGCATTTTATTTATTCCACGGCAGCTTTTAGAGAGGCCAGCCAATCAGAAAGTCTGTGAGGGCCCGGGCCCAGACTCAGTGCTGAGCTCCAAATGTGATTCCAGTCCTGACAGGGGGATTATAGGAAACAGATGACTTACGCTTCTAATTTGTGGCCTTAAATTGCAAACAGAATTTCAGGAGTCGAGCAGAGTAATAAATGGCAATAGAAAAAGCCACACACAGCCAAATCAGTATGTGGTGGTTGTAGGTTAAACTAAATGGGAAGAGACAGGTTATGATGGTTCAGTGTATTACAGAGAAGAAAGTCTTAAATTACCAGTGCTGAGAGGTATTGCTCCGCGGCAGACAGGGTGGACTGCGCAGTCTACAGATATCCCAAGCAGAACAATAAAAAAGCAGGTTTAACATAGAACCTGTTGCTGGAGGAATCATTTTTCCCCCTCTTTTAGAAATGGAAGCGGTGTTTTATGTTTGTTTTGACCTCTGCTGTATACTTAGCCCCTTAACATCTGTTTTCGACCGTTGCCGTTTTTCACACCAAATTAAATGTCGAGGAGTCAGATAAAATAAGTTCGAAATATGTCCGAATTATTTTTGTTGACTTCCAACAAATGTCTTAGTAACTCTTTTCACATGGAATGATACCATTTAAATGCCAGCGTAGAAAATTATTTTCCTTTCAACATTTTAGGAGCTAGAGAAAGGAATTTTGAGGTGTACTTAAACTCGGGAAATATTGCATTGGCCTTTCTGGTAACTTGCATGACGGTTTCAGGCTTGCTTGAAGGCCATTCCGCCATACAAAGTTATGTGCGTTTGTTGGATAGAAATTCCAGGAGAATTGTTTAACAACAGCATATAAAAAAGCCATTATTCAGACCTGCTTCGAACCGGAATACCAGTTAGGTTCAAAAGAGATCTCCTGTTTACCGTAGGGAAACCAATATGCATTTGCTTTCCTTCCTAATATCTAAATATGTGTGTTAATGTGTACATGTGTGTCGGAGAAACAGTCAAGACCATCATGATGTGGATTTTCATCGTCAAAGGAGTCTGGCTGTCGTTAGTCTGTGGTATGAAAATTTAAAAAGTGGCATCACATTTTTAACTTCTAATCTAATAAATACTGTGATAAAGATAAACTGTCTTTCTTCGAAAAGAATATCATCTTCTTTTAAGATCTAACATGTCTGTGTATCGGAGACTGACACCTAATTCGTGATAAAGATTGATTCAGAAATAATTACCCCATCCTGTATTATTTATTGCCAATATATCAAAATAACATGTTCCTAGTGAATGATAGAAACAGGGCTCACCGTAGTCCAGAATGCTGGGCTTGAAGTGCAGCCAAGTAGAATCTACAGTTTTTCTCCCACTTTCCTTATGAACAACCGATCTATCACACTAAATTTCGCATTTTTTAACTGCTGTATTAACTTTGAACTTGAATCTTTTGTTTAATATGCTGAAAAAAAGATGTTGTCTGATGGGTAACCTGGGGAAAATGAACTATTTTCATTGTGCTCTTAAGCAAGTCGTTGATAATCATCGAAGATGACTGGCTAAGTAGATTTTGATTAATCACTTGCAAAAATTATGCTTGTTAGAATCACTTTATATTCTGTGTCATGGTGATAGCAATGTAGGTTATAGCTATTTCTTTGTAGATGTGGTGTGATTTTTTTGTTTGTTTTGTTTTTAAATCACCTGGCAAAAAGAGAAAACAAACCTTAGTTGAAAGCTTTTGTCTCTAACAGAAAACTCTTTTCATGCCTGCCTTTTTTTTTTTTTAAAGAAGTGCTCAATTATTATTTGTGTCATAGTGGGAAGACTGGGTCTCTATAGGGCCTGAACCTTTTCAAACAGGAGATAGCTTTTGTTTTTGTACCCCATCAACACCGATCACCTAATTAAATCTGATATCTCTGGCTGAAGCAAAATGATTTGTGATAGTTCTTTGGAGTTTACTTAATTAGTTTCGATGTCTTTTGTGTGGTAAATGTGGTGATATTTTATAAAATGGAATTGAGAAAAGAGGAGGCGAAATGCACTCTCGTAAGGGTTGGGGGAGAGGCAGGTGAGAGGGAGGGCAGACCCGTATGGCCAAACCATGAAAGCAAGGTGTAGCCCTATTGCAAGGCCTTGCAGACCGGACTCATTCATTAGTTGAGATCATCAAAGCAGATCTGACCTGGAGAAAGGCTTCCTGTCAAACGTAGGCCTGGGCATCTGTCAGGGCCTGAGATTCTACACCTTGATCAGCCCAAGACACTGACACCATTTTCTTTAACAAACACCAACAGTCTTTTTTCTCCTTCATTTTAACATCTCTCAGGGGCTGGATTCCCTTTCTTCTTCCGCTCTGTAGAGAGTAAAGGGAGCTTGTTAACTTGCTTAGATATTTTGACTGCGGATGCTCTTTGGCCACTTGCCTGTGGTAACAGTGTCAAAGCGTAACTTGGTATAATTGCTGTATTTGCAGTCAGAAGAGTGTTCTGTCTTTATGTTCAAGCTGCTGAATAAAAAGGAAGTGTCATTTTGGAAAATCCTGTAAATTATCCTCAAAGTTCAGGCAAAATACAATGAGTGACATACCTGGTACGTCTTGTGTTCATTGCCAGGCTACAGAGGAGTAAAATAATGGGATTTAACTAGGTGAATTGAAAAGCTATACATTCTCGTGTTTGTTAGGCTGAGACTGGTGCACGAGAACATAAAATCAAACTTAAAATGAAGGCAGTAGAACTGGGATTTTTATAATTTAAAAAGTAACTGAAAAGTATTACAATTTATATTTATCCATCACGTCACAGTTTATATGTGGTATGGGTTAGAAATGACCATTTTTGATGGACCTTCATTTAATAGGGACGTCCACAATTTACAGACATTAGCAATAGCCATTCTGCAAGTGGAAATTAGGATTGTGGTGGAATCTTATCTTATTTATGGGTAATAATAGATGGCAACCTAGAACCATATTCATTATAAGATGCACTTCTAAAGTGAGAGAGTTGTATTCGCTCTGTATTTTGTATGTTTTTCAGAGTCGTTTTAGTGGGAACACTGCAAAATTGGATTTGTGGGGTTTTTTTCCCCTTAGTACGCAACGATGTGAAGTTCGAAGCAAAGGATGACTATGGCTATCCCTCTGGCTTTTTCCGAGTGAGATGCCTGTGTGCATCTCTTCAAGGATAATCCTCACAGAATGAGTGCCAGCTGGTCGTTACGTAATACTGGTAGGCATGGGGCTGCCAATGCTGGCATTCTTTAGTCTGAGAAAAATGATCCTTCCAGTTAAGTAGACCCTTCCTGTGTCTCACAAACCGTACAAAACCGTGTGCTGCTGGAAGGTAATGGCTAGTAATTAGCGTGGCAGGCAGGTAATGACCCGAAATCACCTGCCAATTGTTTCTGAGTGTTTACTCTCTTTCAAACTCTGGTTGAGTGGGACAGTCATGGGGGGCTATATGGATGCAAATGGAGAAAAGGGGAGGCGCACAACCAGGGAATCTCTTTCCGAATAGAGCATCTCCCCATTTGTTGCTTATTTTAGCCCCACGTCTTCCCTGAAGGGCTCCACAGGGGCATCGAGAATTGGCAGGTTACTTTACCTGCCTGCTGCTCCTACTGGGAGAGATGGTGCCTGTTGAGAAATTCTTCGCTGTTCTGGAATCAAACCAACCTTCTTAGTTTCAGCCTCTGCACTAGAAAATTGGGATTCAGGGAGTAATGGCAGCTCAGCTTGTTTGTAAAGAAGCATGAATTACTCAAAGCCAGATTTTGCTTCCCGGTTATAGCCGACTTCTTTCTCTTTTCATGAGCTTTCTCCCACATCATGGAGAGCCCGTGGTGTTGACGCAAGACAGGCTGGGTAAAGAGCCTGTGCAAAACTGAGACTGGATCACTTCTCTAAGGATCTTATAAATGCTTCAGACCAGCACTCACACAAATTCGTATGGGGTACAAATGAGTAACATAATTGAACATATTGAGAGAGGGAGATGGGAGGGAGGAAGTAATAGTGCGCTGGATAGCTTGTGGTTTCTCTAGACTTCAATGAAGTCCATTCTGCTCCAGACAATTGCTAGAATATGTATACAGGGAAGACAAAATTTCTAAATACATTTAAAAAAAAATTATTTGAGGATAGTTGATGTACAATATTACATTAATTTCAGGTGTGCACATAGTGATTCAACTTTTCTATAAGTTATACTGTGCTCACTGATGTGAGAAACAGGCAAAAGAAAGAAAGAAAAAAATATATCCTTACTACTTACAGCCCATTGACAATTCCTTGAAATAGGCAGAGTGACATCCCTCTAGGAACTCAGCTGCCTCCATGTTAATACTTTGGTAAGGGCCAGAGGCATCTTAGCCTGACCCCCCAGGATCCTATAAATCTACTTTAACATATAAAAATTCCTTTGGAAACTTCCTTTATCTCTACCCCTCAAGATACATGTTGGTAGTCATCCTCCAGGGATATGGCCCACCAATATATATCTGAAGGGTCTCACGACTAGGGTTTTACTAGACAGTAATAAATGACCTTTTCCTAATAATAGCTAGCCCCCTCAAGGTCCTGGAAACCTTGCTTCCAAAATTCCTTAGAAACTTACACTACACCTAACCCCCTCTCAACTTGGAAATATATAAGTGGCTGTTCTTTCTGCCCACAGGTCCTGTCCTGTGCTTTAATAAAACCACCTTTTTGCATCAAAGATATCTCGAGAACTCTTTCTTGGCTGTTGGCTCTGAACCCCAACATTTCCTACATCACTCACCACAAGTGTAGCTACCATCTGTCACCATACATCACTATTACAATGTTATTGACTATCTTCCCTATGTTGTGCCTTTCATTCTCATGACTTATTCATTCCATAACTGGAAGCCTATATCTCCCACTCCCCTTCCCCCATTTTGCCTATCCACCCTACCCCCTTCTCTCTGGCAACCATCAGTTTGTTCTCTGTATTTGTAATTCTGATTCTGCTTTTTTGTTTGTGCGGCTATTCATTTGTTTTGTTTTTTTAGATTCCATATATGAATGAAATCATATGGTATTTATATTTCTCAATCTGACTTATTTCACTTCGTGTAATACTTCTAGATTCATCCATATTGTTGCAAATGGCAGAACTCATCCTTTTTTATGACTGCATAATATTCCACTGCATCTACGTGTGTGTGTGTGTGTGTGTGTGTGTGTGTGTGTATACCACATCTTCTTTACCCATTCACCTATCAATGGACACCTAGATTGCTCCCATAGCTTGGCTATTAAAAATAATTCTTCAGTGAACATAGAGCTGCATATATCTTTTTGAATTAGTGTTTTTATTTTCTTTAGGTAAATACACAGTGGTGGAATTATTGGATCATATCGTATTTCTATTTTTAATTTTTTGAGGAACCTCCACACTATTTTCCATAGTTGTTATACCAGTTTGTATTCCCATCAACAGTGTACAAGGGTTCCTTTTTTCCTACATCCTCACCAACACTTGGTACTTCTTGTCTTCTTGATTTTAGCCATTCTGACGGGTATAAAGTAGCATCTCATGATGGTTTTGATTTGCATTTCCCTGATGATGTGTGATGTTGAGCATCTTTTCGTGTGTCTGTTGGCCATCTGTATGTCTTCTTTGGGAAAATATCTATTCATGTCCTCTGCCCATTTTTTAATTGGGTTGTTTATTTTTGAGTGCTGAGTTATGTAAGTTCTTTATATATTTTGGCCATTAACCCCTGTTGGAGAGATCCTTTGCAAATATCTTCTCCCAATAAGTAGGTTGCCTTTTCATTTTGTTGATTGCTTCCTTCATTTTGCAAAAGCTTTTTATTTTGGTGTGGTCCCAACAGTTTGTTTTGCTTTTGTTTCCCTTGCCTCAGGAGACACATCTAGAAATATGATGCTATGGCCAATGTCAGAAAAATTACTGCCTCTGTTCTTTTCTAGGAATTTTATGGTCAGGTCTCACGTTTAAGTCTTTAATTCATTTTGAGTTTATTTTTTGGGTATTGTGTTAGAAAGTGGTCCAGCTTCATTCTTTTGCATGTAGTTGTCCAGTTTTCCCAGCACCATTTATTGAAGTGACTATCTTTTCCCCATTGTGTATTCTTGCCTCTAGATTTCCTAAATTCTTAAGAGGAGCCAGAATTCTGGAATTTTATCGGAAAATATCCTGTTTTAAAGCATTGAAACTAATTAGAAAAAATAAAATCTTTGTGTAGGGGAAACAAAACCAGTGGCCTGATTTTAGGTCACAGGCTGCTAGTTGATGAACTCTGTTTTAAATTATTGTTGTTATTTTTACTTGGTACCTTTTCTTTTTGTAATCTTCTTAGATTAGTAAAGAGGAAAAAAAGCAAAGGTGGGCTTACCCATGCAACAAGTTATTTGGCTTTGAAAATTTTCTTGTGATTCTTGTGTCCAAACAGCTAAATGATGATGTCTTCGGAAATTGCCCCACACAATGACTGCCTGGTTTTGAGCTTTTCCTAAATGGTGAAGGCCTCCTTGGGCCAACCCTCTGGGGCTCTTTCAAACTTACTTTTAGTGGAAAACTTCTCTGAACGCTGACTCACTGGTTCTAATAAGTCATTGTTAAGGAGAATTGACTGACTTTCATACCAGCAGTCCAGTAGGCTCCAAAGAACATGGTTTAGGAGCGGGAAAGGCCTGGATTTCATTCAATTTGGGCTCTGCCTACTTACTACTACTGCAACCTTGGGCAAGCTCCATCCAACTCAACCTCCATTCTCTCACTGGCAAATTAAGAGTAATGTACTTAGCTTGCAGAACTGTGGTCAGGATTAGTGAAAAATGCTTAAATTATTGCTTTTATTAATCTCTCATATAGCACGGATGAATAGATTGTGGTCATAAGACTTAATAGCCAGATACATACTTTACGCTGGTAAAAATCCAAATCATAAATACATTCTTTATTTGTTTGAATTCAAAATCTTCTATTCTTTTCCAGAGTGCTTTAAGAAAATTAGCATGATTTCCTGGTAAAGTTTATTTTCAGTTTAAACAGTATCAAATAAAATTGTGTTCTGACATCTAGAACACTAATACAATTAAATGATGAGCTTCAAGAAAGTTTAAAAGCTAATCAGAGTAAAATAAATTTAACTGTTCAATGTAAAATCTGAAGGGAGAACTTGCTCTGGTTTGGGGGCTTGACCTACTGGACCGAATGATGAGAATGATTTCTTTTTTTTAAACCAGGCTGTCACTTTTTTTATATACAAGTAAGAAATCTAGCAGATCAAGGTTAATAGAGATTAGTCATACATAGAATTTACTAGGCTGGTATTGGAGTGGTAGGAAAAAGTGGGGCTGGTCACTGAATGTGCCGAGGACTGGAAGAGAAAGAATTTCCATAGGTGTCTTATAATAAGAGAACCAGATTTTGGGGGTGGCCCCAACACGGTCTAAAAAGCCATCATGTCTGTACCTCGGGTTTTCTTTCTATACAGTTACTGTAACTTTAGAAGAATGGGTTCTAGCTATGTTACATCAAACTGAAAAATTACTTGCTTATTTGTTAGGTTTTTTTTTTTTTTTCCGGGGCAGGGGATAATATAAATATTAAAACTATTTTCAAACTGAAAGAAAAAATTGAATTTATGTGGAGGCAAAGGTGAAATTGGCTTAATTTGCCCTTTTCCCCAATGCTTTTTATATATAGTTGACTAAGCAGCTTGTGAACACTTTTATCCTCTTCCTACCTGCCATCAATTTTGTCATAGTTTCCCTAAAAATAAAGATATTAAAGTCAGTAAGCCACTCAGTCACTAGCTTCCAGTGGTTAGATTTTGATTGTTCAACTGCATAGTAATTAAGAAAAATGTCTAGCCCTAAAGTTCTTCGAAGTTTTTTTCCCTCAGGGTAAAAAAAATAAAATTGGTAATAAAATTACCTGAATTGTTAATTTAGAAAGTGCAAAACCAAAATGTAAGACTAGAGAACTATAAATCTTATCTGAATGTATAAGATGTACTACATGAGCTATTTAAAGAAAAAAAAAGTTGTGTTTTTTAATATGTTGTCACTTTCCCTGAAATATCTGACTATAACAAAAAGGACGTAGTAATATACTATGATTTTTGCATAGCCCGATGGCTACAGATCCTGCAAGATTACTCATCTTCCTCACCTATTTGCTATCGTATGTGTTCATCTCAATATTAAAAAGAATATTAAGTGATAGATTTCATTTTCTATAAAGTAGGACTCTAATAGAATACAATAGAATTTAAGCAGAGAAATCCAAACACACATTATTGACAGTTACGTATAAAAATTATAATACTCAGGTAGTTTATCAATATGAAAATGAAAAGATACCTCATTACATCTATGTACAACTATCATTTCTATGTTACATTAGGAAAAAGTCCTCTTAAGGTCAGATTAATTATGTTGCTAAATAATAATAATTTTCTATTGTATTTGTGAAACTTTAAAAATGAGAAGAATTGATATCCTGCCTTCAAAAAAACCCTTAAATCATTGAAAGTCAGATTTTTATGAGTCATTACCAGAGTTTGTGCATTTTCTCTAATTAAATTATTTTCTTTTAAAAAACCAGCTTTGGTGGGGTGGGGTGGAAGTAAGCAGGCAGAGGGAGAGAAGGGAGCTCGAGAGGCGCACACTTAAATTGTCTTAATTTCTGAGAAATGTGGGTCTGACAATCACTTAAAACAATATAGTTGATATGGCTGTCAGGATGGACTCTTTTCAAAAGAATGTTTTTATAGAATATTATTGTGACACTTTGCTCAGATGGATGTCTTTAGCAGTATTTGATTAATGTAATGTAATAAAAGAGATGCACACCAAAGTGTCTGTACATGTCTTGTTAAGTATGTTTGATTCATTATATGTGGTTCTCAGTTCTTTCCTCTTTCCGCAGTTCATTTTTTATCATTTCAATAATATATCTATAAATATGAAAAAGTTGGCACTTTCAAAGTCTTTGACATATATGGCTATTAATTCATAACTCTAAAAAATTGTATCTTTCAACTTGTCATTTTAAAGCTCGTAGAGTTTATTACAGTAAGTAACCTGTGTTAGAAATTAGATTTTGAACTTTAGCAAGAAGATAAATAAGCTCATGAACCTAAAAGTTAAAGATACCTAGACATAGATCTAAGCTAGAATTACATGAAAGGATCAATTATTAAAGATTATAATTTTAAACTCCCTGAAGATATCACTGAGGTTTGTATTGGTTAAGCAGTTTCCAACTTATTTTGTTTTCCAACTCCAGATATCAAATATTGAGCAAGCTTATAATTAACAAAGCTATCCGAATTCAATTTCATGGTCATCTTTGCTGCAATGGGTTAATGGGTTATATGTCATGGTCTATGTACTAATGACATAGATGATTTTAAGACAAGATATTCTGAAGGCAAAAATAGTATATATAGTTATATTTTCTACATGTTACTCTTTTAGCAAGAGTGAGCCCTATAAGGTAGATGCTATTTTATTTCTATTTTCCAGATAGGGAAGCTGCGGCAGGGGTAATAACATGCCCACAATCACATGTATGCTAGGCTGGGCTTGGAAATCAGAAGTGTGGCTCCAGAGCCTTTGATCACCTTTAGGTGAAGCTAAATGTGGAATGTCTTCTTCCTGGTGCTTTTGGTCCTGCTTCATATCCTTTGTTGCATAAGTAACAGCTTGTCCCTCTCACTTTCCATGTTCCTTTCCTTGGTTCAGTTAAGAAGATAATAACTAGAGCCTACTGTCCAGGGATCAAGATGGCAGAGGAAGAAGATCCTAAGCTGACCTCCCATGGACACACCAAAACCGCAACTACATATAGCACACCTGTCTCTGGAAACAACCTGAAAACTAGCAGACCAGGTCTTCCACAATTAAAGGTAAAAAGAAAAAACCACATTGAGAGAGGTAGGAGGGCAGAGATGTGGTCTAGTCAGGGTGCATAGTCCTGGCATGGTGACCCACAAGTGGGAGAGATATCACAAATATGGAGGTCCTTCCTGAAGAGTGAGGGGTTAAAGACCACATCAGGTACCCTAGCCATGGAGTTCCCACTAGGAAGATGAGTGCCTGTGATACCCAGCCTTGAAAACCAGTGGGGCCAAGTCCAGGAGGCCTGGAGGGTTATAGGAAAGACTCTGCTCTTAAAGGGTTTGTACACAAACTCCCTCACTCTGAGACCCACTCCAGAGATGCCAATATGAAAAGCACTTGGGTCATATGTGAAAGAGATTCATTGACTCATTTTAGGGCATGTGCCGGATGGGCAAAGATCTGTAGGAACTTCCCTTGGGAACAGAATACTGTCAGGCACTTCCATTTTTACTCTCCTTCTACCTAGCTGGCCTGGTGCTGGTGGGTGCCATTTTTGACTTTGTCCATCTACCTCGCCATCACTGCTCACCCCACCCCCATGTTCCCTGGTGGACCTACGGGGGCAGGCACTCTACCCCCCACAACCAGAGCAGCTTCCACCCCTGCCATTTATATGTGGAAGCTAAAAAGCAAAGAAACAAAATAAATAAAACAAAACAGAAACAGACTCATAGATGCAAAGAACAAACTGGTGGTTGTCAGAGAGGGGAGGGTGGTTGCCTGAGGGGTAATGGGTGAAAGAGATTGAGAGGTACAAACTTCCATTTCTAAAATAAATAAGTCATGGGGATATAAAGTACAGCTTAGGGAACATCGTCAATAATATTGTAATAATTTTGTATGGTGACAGATGGTAACTGGACTTATCATGCGTAATCATGTCATGATGTATATGAATGTTGAATCACTATGTTGTATACCTGAAACTAATATATGTCAACTGCACTTCTAAAAAAAATGAGAAAAAAGAGCAGCTTGAAGCTTGAAAGAGGGAGTCTATTTAAATGGTGCAGCTAAAACAAAAGCAAAATCTCTGGCACATACCCAGTGGTTTATTCTGCTCAATATTTATCTAGAAATATTACATGATTATCGATTAAAGTGAATCCTTGATTCAATAGAATGTCTACGAGATAGGTTTGCTCTGGGTAATGAGATGTTCTGAAGAACTGAAAGTGAACAAGAAACCCACGTTGTTGTTTATTTCCTCATTTTCTGTTAAAAATACATGTGAAAATATGCACGCATCCATTTCCCTCAAAAGTTGAAGGTCTAGTGAAATGAATGAAATTCCTTTGAATCCAAATCCAGTGAATTCCTTTGTATCCAAAAAGGAAAGAAAGAAAGAAATAGAGAGAGAAAGAAAAGAAAGGGAAAGAAACGAAAAAAGAAAAAAAGAAAAGAGAAGAAGAAAAGAAGGAAGAAAGGAAGAAACTAATGGGCCAACATTAGGACAGCAAGTCTGAAGTGTTCCACGTAATGAGCTCTGACTCAGAGATGATTTGGGGCTCTGGAGTGCCAGGCTAGCACATCATGTGTGAATAAGCTTGTGGCAGGGGCTGAGGGTGAGGCCTGAGGACATGGTTTATGTTGGAGCCTCACCGTGTTCTGGGTGACTCATGTACACTAAACAGCAGAGTCATGAACTATTTACACACACCCAATATCAGGTTCACTCCAAGGCTGTTCTCCTGCAGCCATTTTACGGCTCTCTCTAAAAAGCCCAGAACTTGGTTTGGCCTTTCCCAGGAGGATCATGAAGAGGGATTAAAGAACAGAGGGCCTTGAGGTCCCGACGGTCCCTCCTGGGGAGGTTGTTCGTCCTCTGGGCTCCGAAAGACGCTCCCAGGGTCCTTTTCTCCCTCTGGTGCTGTGTGGAAGGAGTGGGTTTGGGGTCAGTTAGAGGCCTAGCTCTCGGCAATGTCCTCACCACCTCTGAGACCTTGGGCGATTGAGTTGTTATTCTTGGGTATGGCTTTCTTGGAAAACTATAAAACTTACAGAATGGGATGGCAGAATTTTATGCATTCATAGGAAATTAACAGAGAAGAAATCGTAACGTTATTTTCAGGGGTCACTCATCCAATTGCTTCAGCTCAGGAATGACTGACGCCAGATAACTAATCAAGGATGTTAATTTTGTTCGGTTTTGTATCTGTTTAGTGCCCAGTGAGAGGAACAGAGGATTTAAAATGTGCACTCGTCATTTTTGATATGTATACAAGGCTTTTTGAAAGTATAAATAAAGGAATCTATGCAAGGACTAAGAGAAGGGCAAAAGAAAAGAAGCATTCAGCATTGCAGGCTGAAAGCATGTATGGGCATCTTCTGGGTAAGAAAGCCTGGTCTACGGTGCACTGTTCATGGAGCACCCCATCTGTGGCCCAGCAGCACCTCCAAGCCCCTGAGTCCCCCTGCCTGAGCCAGGACCTGCCTCTGCTCATGATCAGAGCTCTTGCACTAGCCCGGGGAAAGGAGGGGCCTCAGGGGAGTTAACCGTGTTGTTTAGGGTTGTACATTTTGGGGACACAATGACTAAAATGAATCCTAAACTCATACTTTCAGATGATCTTGGAGATAGAGAATTGGAGAGGAACACCGTGTTTGTCACTTTAAAGTGTCCAGGTCTGGCACTACTATTCAGTACGTACTCTGGGCAAGTCCTCTCACCTGTTGCGGACTAACTTACTGCGTCTGGGAATGGAGGGAGCTGGACCCAAAGGTCTCTAAGGGCTTGAGTTTGCATGCCACTCACTGGACTTTTCTATGTAAACACTAAGTAAACTTACAGTAACTATGGAGAAGGACTGTGTCCTTGCTGATAATTGTAAATGTACATGATGTCAAAATGCACGATAGTAAAAAGTGAAGTTGAAAAATGAGGAAGAGGTATAACAGGGTGTAATCTAAATTGTTCCGAAGGGTGTGCACTTTTTAGGCGGCTTAGGGTCAGGGCTGAAAATTCTATGTCTTATAGCATATTTCAGAGTCAGCCAAACTACATTTTGGTGAAGAACCGCCTTGTCCAGCAAGGGAGAGGATGGTAATTAAAACAAGGATAGCCCCCTGGCTCACGTGATCCCTTTTTCTGATGGAGGGAGGAGGCAGAGAGGAGCACGGGAAAGAGAAAAGACTTACATTAAGAATTATATCAAACCCATGATTGAAACTTACATGTTTCAAACATACACAAAAATATAGTGAAGAATATAATGAATCTCCATGTTCCCATTAAGATTCAACAATCAATTCATGGACAATCTTGTTTCATTTATATCTCCACTTAACCTTTTTCTACTAAGATGATTTTGGGGCAAATCTGTCACATTTTTTTATCTGTACATATTTTCAAATATACCTCTAACATTTAAGAGTTCTTTTAATTTAAAAGGCAATTGTAATATCATTAACACACTTAAATATTATTAACACACTTTTTATTTAAAAGGCAATTGTAATATTAACAAAAATTCCTTAATATTATTCTGTAACAAGTCAGAGATCAGATTTCTCCAATTTTCTCATACACACACACACACACACACACACACACACACAATGATTCATTTGAATCTGGGTCCTTATAAGTTCATAGATAGCTTTGGGGAATAAGTCTCTGTTCAGACTCTTAATCTATAGGTATCTTTCTATCTTTTTTTTTTTCTTAACATCAATTTTGGTGAAGAAACTGAGTCATTTATCCCTGAACTTTCTGATTTTAGTGATTAAATTTCAGTGTTATCTGTTGACATATCCCCTGTGTTACCTGTAAATTGATACTTTAAAGGCATGATTAGATTTTTTTTGACAACTCTTCATAGATGTGCAGTGTATTTCTATTAGGAGACAAATAATGTCTTATTGCCTCCTTTTTTGTGACATTAGTAGCCATTATTGATTATTATCTAGATTTCTTAATTCATTATAGGCTGCAGTATATTAATTCTATTAATATAATTCCTTTTTATCTTACTAGCTGAAATATTTTATTAAAAGAAACTTCCTCTACTTGATTACTTGAAGAATTACATATTCATTATAATTTGTATATGAAACTCAGGGGAAAAAAAATACATATATACTAGGTTTAACCCTTTGTTTACCAGTTTCAATTTATTTTCTAGCATTCTTCAAAAGTGACCAATGAGAGCTCTGTGTGTGTTTAAACCATTTATTTTGATCTCATGGATTTAAAAAATATTTGGACCTTGAACTTGTGAGTCAGACAGATGTAGGTTTTCATCCTGACTCCTCTGCGTTACACCAGAAAGAATCTTTCCTTCTCACTTCCCATGATTATATCCTGGGGACCTTTACCTCCCTTCCACAAGAAGACTTTCTCTTGACTCTTGTGACCAAATTAAAACCTCTCAAATGCACTGTTTCACATTCATCTGTGTGGATGTCTGATTTCTTTACTAGACTGTAAGTTGCATATGGGCATGGACCATGTTTTCTTTTAACTAAGCATCAGATGCCCATTATGTCAGTAAAGATTTGTTCATTGAATGCTGAAAAATGGGGATAAATTAATCTCTCTGAGTTTCAGTTTTCTCATCTGAAAAATTCGGGTAACAATACCAATGTCCCAATACTGACATTATGTGAAGATTAAAGGACACCTGGTCTGTTGCAGGCCTTCTCAAGTGGTAGCCAGTTTTACTACCATTTCATATCTAATGACCTTGGACGCTACCTGCCTGGGAAATAACTATGAAAAAATAATTATCTGTTTCTGTTTTTGAAATGCTATGTCAGATGGCAAATGAACAGCATGTACAGAGTTTAAAAGGTCCTGAACTGGAGGAGAGAAAGAAATAGCATTCGAGTCTCCTGCCTCCAAAGCCTTGCGGGGAAGATGAGGTAATAATTGAGAATGACCTCAAAATAATTATAAAGAATTATAGGAGCCAATTAAATCTGAGGGGATGGATGAAGTAGTTTAAGTTAGGGAAAGGAGGGGAAGCACGAACTCTGGAGGAGGCTTTGTGAGTGGAAGGGAAAATCTGGTTAGGGCTGGTCTCGGTGTCAAAAAAGGAAGTTGCTCTTTTGGGAAGGCTGACTACATGTCCTCCCCATACTCACTTAACTAAAAATCTCTCTTCCATTGGCTGGCAATCATCCAAATCAGAGTCTATCCTTATGCAAATGCTAGAAATTTAGATATTTTCTTACTCACATCACACTTCGTCCCACCTTCATAATTTTGCTCGGGCTGGTCCTTCCCCTGGAGTGCCCTTCTTGCTTTTCTTTACTTACTGGTTTGGGATCATGTCAGCAGTTACTTCTTCTGGGTGTCGTTCTCAGGCTCTTACCCCAATCCACCAGATGTGTTAGGGATTTTCATTTTGGCAAACTCAGTATGCTAACAGTGTGGAGGCCAGAGACCAGTTAGAAGAACCCAGAGACTAGGGATGTCATAGTCCAGGTAGATGAGGAGGCCTGGGACTGAGGCAGTGGGTTTGGACGAAAGGGGACAAATGAGGAAACAAATTCGGGAGGTAGAACCCACAGTGCTTGAGTACAGTGTTTTGTTTGAGGTGGCTCCGAAGCGTTCGGCATACAAGTAAATAAAAATGTTGGCCCCTTAGCACGGTCCAGACCTTATGATTCTTGCATTACTTGGTATTACTTGTATTACTGCTCCTGTTCCTTTCCAGAAAGCTGTGTGACCTTGACTTTTCCCCTGCTTTCCCAGGATGTCCTGTACATATCCCTATTGCCGCATTTGCCGTGCCGTTTCTATCTGCTGACTTCACCAAACTGTGAGCCCGGGAGGCTGAGAACTCTCTTATTCATCTCTGTAACCTCAGCAGAGTGCTCAACACATACTCAGTGTTTAAGAAATAACGAATGGGTGATTGAGGTCTTATCTAACCATTGTACATTTACATTTAGATAAGATATTTAGTTACCTGGAAGGATAGTTCAGTAATGTGTTAATATGTGAACCTAAGTTAGTTTATCTGATTGACCCCTTTTCAGTAGCAACAATGGAGCGGTGGCAACTTGGGGTTGCCCAGCAAGCTGATCTGGGGGAAGGTCGGCTGCACCTGCTAGCTCTCAGCCCCGGCTGAGATGCAGGGAAAGAGCAAAGGTGGTTTGTATGTTTGTTGTTGTTTTTTATTTGTTTGTTTGTTTTCTTAGCATGATCCCTGTGTGAGGAAAAGTAGGAAAAAGCAAGAAGTATTTAGGGAAGAGCAATCAAATTTTTAGCCTTGGCCAGACTCTAGACACGGAGCCGAGACAAAGTGTACAGAGGTTGGGGGGTGGGCAGCTGTTGGAGAGCCTTACAACATGGATGCAACAGGGCAGTGTGGAGAAATACCCACCAATGAAATGCATAATCGTCTTTCCAGAAAAAAAAGCTGCCTTATATGTGCAGTGTTTTGTATATTTGCACCGAGAACTTGCTCATTTATCTAGGTTCTTAAAACAGTTATCTGCCTAAGAGTTGCTTTTTGACATAAACAAACTATCTACCTGGTGGCAGACTTTCTCAATAGATAAGACACACTTGTACTCAGGAAGGAACTTCTGCACTAAGATAGCACACCAAACTTTTATTGTTCATGTGGGAAGAAAGGCATGTGTCAGAATAACAGGAAAACCCACTCCGGTGTATCTGAACCTGATGTGGGAGGAGGGGTCGTCATTCGTATGAGGCACATGGAGATTGTGGCCAATCTTGCAACATGAACTATCCGAGAGGTCATTGCTTTTTGAATTTTTGAGTGCCGGCAGAGATTAAATGAAATCCAGGATTTTTTCAGACAGTGTTAGCAACAAACAATAGAATGTTTATCACTAATAATCAGACTGATCTTACAGAATTTCATAGGATTTAGCCCTTGTCTGTGTTTGTCCAATTAAATGTTTCCATCCATAACCTGTGTTTCTTTCCTCAGTGGAGGGATGGGCAGGAATAGATCTTTTTCTATGAAAATTTTTGTCTTCTATCATGTTTAAATATATAAAATTTCATAGCTATTTTTCAATAGCCATATATTTGCTTAAAAACTTGTTAAATATAAAGATTTACAGGTGGTATTTTGACTTCTGATTTATATGGAATCTTAAGAAATTATACTAGATACACCTTTAAATTATACTGATTAGGAAGTCTATGAGAAGGACACTTTACAGAAATGCCAACAGGGTTAAGACCATCACAGAGATGTTCAAATATAATGGTTCTGGCCTTCTTTGCATTATTATGAATTTTTATTTGTTTCCTTATTACTGTCAGGTAGACTTCCCCCGAGAAATTTGGATGGACAATTTAAAGGAGGTGTGTTTCCAGGAAGACTTAGTGGCAAGATTGCAAAGAAGTCTTAGTGAAATATGGCAGAAGTCATTATAACGTGACCTTGAGTCTCATAACTCTGGAGGAAGTAGGTACGGGGTAGTGTCAGAAAGGGAAAGATACTGAGGTGTTTCTAACACAGGCACAGGGGTATGTGGCAATGATAGAACATTACTAAAGTTTTCCTCTAGAATGAGTCATTGCCAAATATAATCTGAAGCTTTATGCAGCTTCAAGAAAATATCAATTTCTATGATTTTTATGAACTTGCACTTTAGAAAGGTTGGCAAATTGATAGGCAATGAATAAGTGCATTCAGGATTCACAGTTGAAGCTTATATTGTGGCTTGAATGTAGCTAGGTATGATACTAAAGTTAGTGACACATGCATGTCTTTCCGACAGTCTGATTTGTTAGAAACAATACTGACATAATTTGACTGATAACGAAGTATTCTAGGCTTAGTTGGGAAGCAACTTTTGCATTATAGTTCAAGACTAGCCAGTTGTTTCTCAAATCAAGTGTCTAACCACTCTAAAGAAATGAATTTCATTGCGAAGCTGAAATGATTGCATACTAGAGCCCCTAACTTAATTAGAGACAGATGTACCTCTCATCTAATAAGCTCCATATTGTTAAATGGTGATGGTGGCATCTCTCTTCATCAGTGTTCTCCAAAATAATATCTTAATATTATTTGACTGAATCTATGGTGAGATCATGTTATTTTTTCCTTTTTGTTTTTGTTTGGGTCGTAGACAAGGTGTGTGGTAGGATGAATGCTCAGAGGGTTGGGGGCCAATTTCTATGTATTTCCAAAAGATAACACTGAAAAATAGTCAGTGGAAGTATAACTGGAGTTCTGTGTTGTTAGCTTTTCATATCCAGGAAAATTTCCTACGTTAAACAAAAATCAGAACAAAGAGACTGATCTCTGTTCCCACATGAACTATTTTCCTATCAGCAATAAATTATAGTAAAATGTGATAAAAATCAAAATTTGGCATAGTTTTGTAGGAGCTTGATATTGTAGGTGCACATACGTCAGATATTAAACTAATTTAGAATAAATTAAATTTAGTATTAATTTACTCTAGCACTATAAAATGAGAGGCAGATAGGATTATCTTCTCTAGAGTGTGTATAGTTAAAATAATACATGGAAATGACAAATGGCCAAATATGGGCATAACTTTTTTTTTTTCAAAGATTTTACTTGTTTATTTGTCAGACAGAGAGAGTGAGAGAGAAAGAAAGCACAAGCAGGGGGTAGGGACAGAGAGAAGCAGGCTCCCCACTAAGCAAGGAGCCTCATGTGGGACTCAATCCCAGGACTTTGGGATCATGACCTGAGCTGAAGGTAGACGCTTAACCAACTGAACCACCCAGGCATCCCCGGGCATAACTTTACATTACAGATACATTATTTTATAGACAAATTTCGTAATAGTGTACATTTTACTTCTAGGAATTTGGTGACCAAATTACTTTGCCTTTCCCCTAATGTTCTGATAATAAGATTTCATATTCTGTGAGCATTTCATATTTCTCCATCCTCTGAGCCCATGAAGAGTCATCAGCCCTTACATCTCTACTCCCCCAAGATAATGCTAAACAGGAGAGGTCAATTCCTTCAATAGGCACTGTGAGTACCACATGGCACACTTTGCCTCTTCCAGGAACTCTGATTGGCTCAGTTTGCAGGAGCTCATGGAGGATTATACCATTTTCAGCGGCTAATTTTGTCAAACTGAAACACCACTTGTCTACCACCCAGTTCAACTTTCCCATGATTCTTAAGAAGGCCCTGGCCTCCATTTTGAAAACAGAAAACAAAACCACGGATCTATGAAGGTCAAAGGGGGAAGTTAAGAAAGCTGTAGCAATTGTTAAGACGTGAAAACTTCGTGTTTAAATTTCATTAGCTTCACTTATATTGACTCTCAGGTAGACATTCTAATGACCTGTAATTCTGTTGGGTACTTTATGAAGCAGAGGGAAATGGTAGACACATGGATAGAGTCAAAGCTGCAATATCGGTAATTAGTTCAATAGAATAAACAATGGGAGTTAGGCTATTTGCTAGAAGTTTGAGTGCAAATTTGACAAGGCAAGGAAAATAGATTGTACTCCAGAGAGAACTGGTTAACACTTGAATTCAGAAAGCTCTGGATTCTTTCCTAATTGCATCCTGTAAATAGAGAAAAGAGTAAGAGAGAAAGAGAAGTAATTCAAAAGGAGGGGAGGTTAGGAGAGTAAACTGAATTTTTCCATGGAAATAAGATGGGTTTTTTTTTATAACTTTTTTTTACCCCTTTTAAGCTATTGCTTTCAGTTTACTTCAATGCAGTCACTGAAGTAGCTTAGAAAGAAATCTTTGATATGCCAGATCAACCAAAAGTTTTAAAATATCCTTTTGTGCCTCCATTTATAATGCAAATAGTAAGTTGGCATTTTGGGTTCATTTCACCATCGTCTCTGAAGTGGGTTAACATACACAGAATGAGGAAGTGAAGGGAGTCCCACAAGAGAGCACATCTTTGATAGTTCAATAATAATAAAAAATGTATTTAGGTCTTTTTTAAATACCTTTCACCTCCTAAGAATATAAAAAAAGAGAAGAAGAGATCTAAGAAGAATAAATTGTGGTTGTCTTCTACGTTAGCTGAATGACTAAAGATATTGTTCTATGAATTACCCAATACTTAAATATTCCTAAGCCTAGCCTTTATGAGCTCATAAAAGACTTTGCTTATGTGTCTGGGAAAGTCAGTATCTTTATATACTGTCAGAATAGAACTAACATACTGTTTCAATATAAGTTTGAAAACCAGCAGATATTTTGTTATATAAAGCAACCGGGCAATCACCTTAAACCCACATTTACATTTTAGTTTTATCCTACATAAACATTCCCTAGCTGAAATAGTTTTAAAAACTGGTAACCTATGTTTGATAATGATGGAAAAAGACTGTATCCTGGTTGAAAGTTTATTGCCACTGTAGTGTTTTATTCATGAGAATCTCCAATTTTTTTTCCAGATATACTAAAAAAGCCAAAATTCATTAATGTCAGAAACACAAATGAGGGTCGGCACTGATCATGCATCCATGCTAGGAGGAGGGAAGACTGGGAACCCTTACATAAACCCCAGATTCCACTTTCTCATTTGAGTTCTTCTGTAAAGCCTCTCATGCGTTCTGAAGCTCAAGAATTTCTTCTAGGCAACTGTTGTCAAAATATATTTTCCAACAAATACCCCCCAAAATGCAACCAAGAGCAATAATATTTCAGGAAGCTTTAGCTCAAGTGTGAGCTGGATAAACAGAAGTTTTACCATCTTCTGTTTCATGATTGAGCTTTTTAAATGTAAACAATTATAAAAATTATAAAAAATTATAAAAAAAAGTGGGCCATGTCAGATTGGAGAAATGGAGAAAAGCTTGACAGGAGAGGTAGTTGGGACAAGCCTGTGATTCCAGACTGGTTGAGATATCTTTTCTTTGAAGTCATTATTCCTTACCCACACCTCTCCCCCTCCCTCATCGGCACTGGCATGGACTTTTTTTTTTTTTTTTTTTTTTGCCTTCGCTTCTCTCATGGACCCCAGTTTAAACTCCTTCACATTCTACCCCTTCTCCTCTTATGCATCTCCCAACCCTTCTCCCACTAGGGCTTGTTGAGAAACTGTTACTCCCCAGGTGCTCTCCTCATCTCAGTCTTGCTTAAGTACCCCTTCTACATATATTTCTTTTCTTCTTTTTAAGATTTTATTTATTTGAGAGAGAGAGAGAAAGAGAGAGCGCACAAGCAGGGGGAGGGGCAGAGGAGAGGGAGAAGCAGGCTCCCTGCTGAGCAGGGAGCCCAACATGGGGCTTGACCCCAGGACCCTGATCCCAGGACCCTGAGATGATGACCTGAACTGAAGGCAGACGCTTAACCAACTGAGCCACCCAGGCACCCCTCTTACATATATTTCTTAATGGTCTATAGTTTAGGAGAAAAAAGATCTCCCAGTGATTCCCTTTCTTTATTTATCTGAGCTGAACTAAGTTTTACAACTCTGATTAGAGACAAAACTTTATTTTTCCACACTGCCACTCTTTCTTCTGTCTCCTTGACCACAGCTGGTATAAAAGTGGTCAATGCTGAAATGTTTAGCAAATCAAGACTTATTTTCAGAAATGATGATAAAATACCATGAGAAAGCATGTTATATGTACTCTGGAGGGGATGCTGTTGGAACCCTACCTACGTCCCCTTCAGTGGTTGGTACGTACTCCCCTGGCTGCTTTGAGTGTGGCTGGTAAACTCAGCCCTGCCACCTTCCTTGGAAAATTGCCCCGTGGCCAATGACTGCCTGGGAAGGAGGAAGCTCGAAAAGGCCAGCCTTTAGGCCTCAAGGGGGCAAATGCGGAGGTGCCATTTATGCGTCAGAGCTTCTCCATGGTGTCAACTGAGCTAGTCTACGGCTGAGCCCACATTCCTGTCTAATGTTCTTTCCCTCTCTCTTCCCCCTCCTTCTTCAAACACTCCCCCAAAAGAAATCATTTGAACAAATATTCCTATCTCATTCTGTTTCTGGAGAGAGTCACCTAAGATATTCACCTTTGAAATAAAGAAAAATTTTAGAATCATTTGACCAAATATTCAATATATAAGAAATGACCAATTTTAGGATGGACATGGGTAGAATAGCCTTACATTTGGAAAAACTGAAACTTTAAGATATTTTTAGTTGTGTCAAAACTTAAGAACTGAAGAGATATTATCTTTTGCCTCATAAAAAAGAGGAAATACTTTTTAAGGAGTTGCAAATATTTAAGATGTTATTAGCCCAGAAAAATCCCATGAGTGGGACTGCAGTTGTCTCCTAAGTACTTATATTATGACTAAATTTATAATATCCAAAGCAGTTTCAATTACATGACCTACAGTCAATTTCATGACAGGCACGACAAGCAGGGATAATCATTAGCCCCATTTTCCACATGTGAAGACTGTGCCTCAGAGAGGTTAAATGACTTGGCTATTATCTCAGAGTTAATAAGTACCTGACCCATAGTCAGTGCTCAAACTTAGGTATCTGTGTGAAACATAAGTGAGATTTGCTGATTAATTTAAACCACGTTAAGTTCATCTGAGGCTGGATCTTCAAGTCCTGTTATTAAATCTATTTGGGCTGCTTTAGCTGTCAACCTACTAATCTGGAGTTAATCTTGGGCAAAGTCATCAAATTCATATTATATGTGTATATTGATTATCCATTGATGCATAATAAATTATCCTAAAAACTAGTACATTAGAACAACAAATATTTATTATGTCACAGGTTCCATGGGTTAGGAATCTGAGGGTTGCTTAAGTGCCTCTGTCTCAAAGACTTTTCAAAGCTATCATTAAGGTGTTGGCCAGGGTTGCATTCTCATCTAAAGGCTCAGTTGAGGGAGGATTAGCTTCTAAACTTACTTAGGTAGTTGTTGGCAGGATTCAGTTCCTGGGAAGCTATTGGACTGGGGAACCCATTTCCTTACTAGCAGTTGGCCAGAAGCCATCTTCAGTCCCATATCACCTGGGCCTTTCCATAGGACAGCTCACAAGATGGCAGCTGACATCCTTCAGAGTGGACAAATGACAAAGTAAGAAAGGACAAATGAGATAGAAGCCAGAACTTTTTTTTTTTTTTTTACTAACTTAATCCTGAAAGTGACACCCCGTTGCTATTACTGTGTTCTGTTGGTTAGAAGTTAGTCACTAGGTAGAGCCCACTACCAGTGGGAGGGGATTGCGCAGGATGTGACTATCAGGAGGCAGGAGCCATTTCAGAGGCTGCCTACCAAGAGATTGAAAGATTGAGATGAGAAAGACAATCACTCTTTCTCATGCATGAGGCCCTGCCACTTGATCCAACCCCTTGTTCTCTCTATACAGCAGCACCGGATTATTTTTACTCTGTTAATTTCATGGGTTTAGGTGTATGTGCCCTGGTTGAATGCTCTTCTCGTTTGTTCTTCCTCCTGCCCACTCTTCAATTTCTCTTCTCCTTTTGCTCTTCTTTTCTTGCTTCCTCTGCCCTCCTGCTTCTATCTATACTCACATCTCATTCAGACTCCCTGTTTTTCTCTCTCTTCTCATTCTTTCAGCAGTCACCTTCCTTTCAGAATCCAAGTCCTCTATATCTTTCCTGCTGCTGTGTTGCTTACTGTTCCTCTATCTGCTCACAGGGACCAAGGGCAACCAGCAATTTTAGATGCTGGCTTTTAAGTTTCTAAACAAAGTGATTTAATTCAACTATTGGGTCCAGTCTTTCTCCCAAGTTCCTCTAGGAAGATGATACCATGAGGAAGTAAGACAACATGCTAAAATTTTTATAGAATATTGAAAATCCCATTTTGGGGGAAGGTGGATTTTTCCCCCCCATTTTTCCATGTATAATGTCATGTCTCAATTGTATCCAGTGTCCCGTCTTCTTTTATGTTAAATTCTTAAAGAATTTAAACATAAGATGATCATAATGATGATCATAGTAATGATAAGATGATGATATAATGATGATGAGGCAGGCTAAAGAATACTGTTACATCACTTACCAAAATGACCTGTTTAACTCTTGATTGCAGGGACTGACTGTAAACTTTATCTCTATTTCCAGCATCTAGCACCACTGAAATGAATACATGAATGCAGCACTTTAGCAGAACTACAGTAGATTGGACAGGTTGGCTATTTCAGCTATTAAAGATAGGGTGGAAAAATGGTTTTCCCAAATCTTATGTGGAATTCTGGAAAACTGTTGATGGTATCTCTACTTCTATTTTTCAGCAAGAGAAGATGCTCTCAAGAAGGGACTATTTAACCCAGCAGAGAGCATTTCTCCCATGGTGGGGCAGGGAGTGATGTGCAGTAATTAGCCTGTTTTGGTCTAGGATGACTGATAGCAATTCCACGGACTGTTTTGTGATATTAGACAAAGGTTCTTGGGGCAAAATGTGATTAGAATATGTTCAACTTGATGACATGTATGTTAAGCCTATTGGCACATAGCAACCAATTTCCTTGCATGACCTACTGGCTAGAAACATCAAAAGTAGGAGTCAAATCATTTGGAGAAGAGTTGTTTAGTGAGTTAGAATGAATGGAGTCTTTAGTGAGCACCGACATAAAATTCTGTCCTAGTTTGTTGCTTGTCATGCCCTATTCTCCATCTGGGATGCCCAAGGCACTCTTTTTTCAGGACACTTGACCTACAAGTCATATTTCAGAAACTACTGATTTGGTGCTTGCTGATGGAGTTTAGACTCTGAGGAGTCCGGCTGCTGGATCACATACAGACTAATGACCCATCAGATGCTAAAGGCAAAAGCTTAAAGTGCACTTGTGAATTAAACCACAGTATTGTCAGAAAGGAAGAATTTATTATGTCATTAAATTTAATTCACTAAGTTTTGCTTCTTTAGATGCACTGCACTGAGGGAAAAGTAAGAAATTAATTTTAAACAAGCATTATTTTTCTTCTGCTTACCCAGATAAAGGATATTCATGTGAAAGAGAGTATTTTATTGGAATTAAAAGAAGCCATTAAAAGGAATGATAAATTTTGAAAACTGGGCATGACTGCCTAGCCAGGTATGAACTTTTAGATCAGAGACTGTGTTTCAGTTAGTAAACACAGAGGAAAACCAGCCTTGCCTAGTTTAATGACACCCTGGGTGACATTTTCAGGGCTTTGTATAAAATCTCAGAGGCTCATTGATATGAAGCTGTCAGGAATAATCCTAGTTGATGCTTACAGGGTAATCTGAAACTCAGAATGGACACAAAATGAAAATCAAGAGGGAGATTTTTTTGCTTCATATCTAGTAATTATTAGGATATGAAGAAAATTCTCTTAATTTAAATATTACAATAAAACATAGAAGCATAAAATATGTGGAGTTGAATCTTTCTACATATACCTCATGGTTTCTTTATAGAGACAGATAAAATGTTGATAAATAACAACTGAAAGATAAGTGAGGAAATTGCTGTGTTTGCACCTTTTGTCTTATTAATCAAAACAATCTGATGATCCTCACAGGGGGTTCTAAATGAATTTCAGTGGTATAGAGGTAAATACAAAAATTAGGCTTTATTGTATTGATAATGCCAGTTCTAATAATTGAGAGACTTTTAGTATGTGTATTCCAGGTAATGAATTTCCTATTAGTGATTGTTATGCAGTAGAATCAAAGAAAGAGTACAAATCCTCAAAGAACAGATTCTGGTCATTTTTTTAACTGAATAAATTCCATAGCAAACAGCTTATGTCAAATAAGAGAAAAAAATTATAGCTGACCATTGAACAACACTGGGGATGGGGTGGGGCTTAGAGGCACCCATGCCCTGGGCAGTGGAAAATCTGCGTTAAACTTTTGACTTCCCTGAAACGGAATTACTAATAGCCTACTGTTGATTGGAAGCTTTACTGATAACATCTACAGTTGATTAACACATATCTTGTATGTAGTATGTATTAAATACTATATTTTTACAATCAAGCAAGCTAGAGAAAGAAAATGTTATTAGGAAAATCACCAGAAAAGGCAAACTACTGAAAGGGAGAAGATATTTGCAAATGACATATCCAATAAATAGCTAGTATCCAAAATATATAAAGAACTGCTACAACTCAATACCCCCCAAAACAAATAATCCAATTAAAATATGGGCAGAAGACATGAACAGACATATCTCCAAAGAAGACATCCGGATGACCAACAGACATGTGAAAAGATGCTCATCACCCATCATCAGGGAAATGCAAATCAAAACTACAATGAGATATCACCTCGCACCTGTCAGAATGGCTAAAATTATAAACACAAGAAACAGCAAGTGTTGGCGAGGATGTTAGAGGAAAAGGATCCCTTGTGCTGTTGGTGGGAATCCAAACTGGTGCAGCCACTGTGGAAAACAGTATGGATTCTCCTCAAAAAGTTAAAAATAGAGCTACCCTACAATCTAGGAATCACACTACTAGGTATTTACCCCTCAAATACAAAAACACTAATTCAAAGGGATACATGAACCCTGATATTTATAGCTATATTATTTACACTAGCCAAATAGTGGAAGGAGCCCAAGTGTCCATTGATAGATGAATGGATAAAGAAGATATGGTACATATATACAATGGAATATTAATCAGCCACAAAAATAATGAAATCTTGCCATCTGCAATTACATGAATGGACTTTGAGGGCATAATGCTAAGCAAAATAAGTCAGAGAAAGACAACTACCATATGATTTCACTCATGTGTGGAATTTAAGAAACAAAACAAATGAGTGGGAAAAAAACACACAAGGAAAGAGAGACAAACCAAGAAACAGACCCTTAACTATAGAGAACAAATTGATGGTTACCAGAGGGGAGGTCGGTGGGGGAATGGGAAAAAGGAGATGGGGATAAAAGAATACACTTATCATGGTAAAATAAAATAAAGTACAATGATAAAATCACTAGGAAGAGCAAATACATTTATAGTATTGCACTGTAAAAATATCCACATGTAAGTGGACCCACATAGTTCAAACCCATGCTATTCAAGGGTCAACTGTACTGTGAAATAGGCCTGTGCTCAAGAAACTAAATAGTGTAATTCATTAGTATTCTTTCCTATCACGGGATATGCAAATTCTGTGCTTACAGTGAGCCTAGAAATAATAACCAATGGAGCACTTTTTTTCCTTTATCCACTCATTGCTAAAGGTGATGGCTTAAATTTTTTTAAAGACAATCTGGTTTGGAATTTTCCTTTTCCTTCCTTTCTCTCTGTGTCATGTTGGAGTCACAAGGTTTGTTTTGGTTTTATTTCTGAAATTTTAAACTTCATTTTTTAAAGATTTATTTATTTATTTTAGAGAGAGAGTGTGCATGAGTGGTGGGGGGAGGGGCTGAGGGAGAGGGAAAGAATCCTGAAGCAGACTCCTCGGGGAGCACAGAGCCCAACTTGGCGCTCAATTCCAGGACTCTGAGATCAGGACCTGAGCCGAAACCAAGAGTTGGCCGCTTAACTGACTACACCACCAAGGCACCCCTGAAATTATTTTAATCTTAGATCGTTACCAGGAATAACAGACAAGAAATCCTACCTTCTGATGATTCAATATGTAATTGAATCATTAGTAATGCAAAGAATTAAAAAAATAAGAATAGTTTGGTGGTTTCAAATTTCAAGGTAAGGCACACCTTATCAGGAAGGGAAAGCTGAGATGGGAAGTTCCTTTGCTCTTTGTGGAGCTCGCAGTTTTCCCAAAAGTGTCCTACTCCACAATTCTGGGATGAGTATCTGGCCTGGTTCCTCTGTCAATTGTTTTTTTTCCCTATTTTTTTAAGATTTAATTTACTTATTTGAGAGAGTGTGCCAGAGAGAGAGCACAGCAGGAGGAGCAGCGGCAGGAGAGGGAGAAGAGTCTCCCCGCTGAGCAGGGAACCTGATGGGCTTGATCCCAGGACCCCGAGATCATGACCTGAGCCAAAGGCAGCTGCTTAACTGACCGAGCTGCCCAGGTGCCCCAAGAATGGATGGTTTTAAGTGAGGAATGACAGACCAAGGTCACCGTGGCTGTCTATAGAGATTTCCTAAAGAACCTCTGTGTGCCCATAGTGGAGTTTTAGAAAGGAAATGAAATTCCACTCACAAATACTGTTTGGAGTATCTCTTATACATTGGTGAAGCTCAGTTTTCATCTATATAAAACTGTGGTCTTCATACCTACCTCATGAATTTATTGTGCAGGCTAATTAAGTAAATGTACGTAAGCTCCTATAACAGTGCATAGAGTATAGAAAGACATTCTGTACTTCATATATATTTATTTGTTAGCTCAGTGTTTCTCAAATCTTAGTGTTCATAAGAATCATCTAGGAACTTGGGGCACCTGGGTGGCTCAGTGGGTTAAAGCCTCTGCCTTCGGCTCAGGTCATGGTCTCAGGGTCCTGGGATCGAGCCCCGCATTGGGCTTTCTGCTCAGCAGAGAGCCTGCTTCCCCCCCCCACCCTCTGCCTGCCTCTCTGCCTACTTGTGATCTCTCTCTGTCAAATAAATAAATAAAATCTTAAAAAAAAATCATCTAGGATCGTGTTAAAATGCAGATAAGTTCTCACTAGGTCTGGGTCGGGGGTCTGAGATTCTGCATTTCTAACAAGCTCCCAGGTGATGTGAGTGCAGCTGATCCACAGTCTGCACTTTGAGTAGAGAAGCTTGGGGAGTGGTTTATGTTATCGCTTAGTTACAACCATGAATCTAGAGCATTGAGGTCTTAGCCCTGATGGGAGGGTTGTCTCCTACTGATGTCTAGAAGCCTCTGAGAGAGCAGTTGCTCAATATTATTTCATACGTATTTCTTGCCCATAAACTTTCTATATAACGCATCATGGGAAGAATTGTAACATGTAATTCATCATCTTAAAGTCTTACCCATAATCCCACCCACCCTTCAGGTGATTCCCATTTATACTTTGGAAACCATTAAGGCATTTGAGAGAAATGAGCGTTCTAGGGGAGTAGAATTGCGTTTTCAAAAACCATTTTTGGCTTACACCACAAATAGCCTTCACGCTGAAGCCTACCTGCTGCGTCCCTGGGAACCTTCTTTAGGATTTCATTTCAGGGATGGTATTTAGCAAGATCCAGGTGCTTGCTGCTCGGGAGCAGGTTGCTGCGGGAATAAGACTTGCACCGTCATTCATCCTGTTTACAAGCTTTACCTACCAAGACCCTCGCTGCCTGCGCTGTTACTTCAGGTATGTGGTTGCGAACCTTATTGATAGTATTCCCTACGCTGTACTTTTCATCCCGGTGACTTATTTGTTTTATACCTGGAAGTTTGTACTTCTTAATCTCCTTCACTTATTTCGCCCATCCCCCCCACCTGAATTTCGTTGTCTATCTATAAAAGAGAGTGGATTCTGAATGAGAAATAGGGGGTTAGAAATTTGAGTTTCATGGGTATTTTATCCTTTTATTTATATTCAAACATTGTATGGAAAGTAAAACTGATCCTTGTCCTGAACCGAAGTAAAATGGAATGAGGGAGTAATTCTGATTTAAAGTCTGAATTTACAAACTCCAAGTGCTGCCCAAACTGACAGAGTGTCTGAGTTAATATTTATCCTGCACCTTGATACCTTCAGATGAAAAGTACTACACAAATATCAAGCGCTGTGTACCCTGTGGAATTTCCAATCCTTACAATTTGCTAACAGCGAGCTACTCAGTGGTTTGTTATGGAAGGTGCTCCTTTAGCAAGAGCACAGCAACTCTGGCTTAGGCTGGTGTCTGAGCTCGTTAGTAAAATCACACTTCTCACCTGTTTTCTTTTGTAGCCTGCAAACTTTAACATGACCGTTGACATACACTATCATTTTCATCTATAATATTTTTGCAGAAATTTTAAGTCTGAATAGTGTGAGAAAATGTGAGAAAGAGTGAGAAAATGTGTTTGAAGTCGTGTCCAATGCATTCTTTATAGAGAGTCTATACCACCTAATGTTGGTTACATAAAATGTGAGGTTTTTCCTCGACTTTGGTGCCCAAGGCTAGGGGTAGCTGCCTCTCAGAGGTGGGTCTCAGGTGTGCAATATACTTTTCTTTTTTTTTAACTGTCAAGCTCAAGCCCTCAAAGGGATCTTTTACTAACTGGTGTTATTGGGAATGAGATGTGGGTTTACCTATATTTTTTTGTTTAATGGAAGATAATCCATAATGTACCACACAATTCTGAAGGCAAAAATACTACAAAAGAAAATCCTTCCTTCAAGAACTTCTGGAACTGTTGTGTTACAAAGTTATGTTCAATGATATATTTTTAGAAATCTAGCATTTTAATGACCACAGATCTACAGTGTAGGAAGTAGTCCATCAAACTGAGCCAATGGATTTTGATAGCACTCTCATAAAAATATGTAGAATTATCTGGTGACTTCAGTAAATAGAAAAAACAAACAACATACTTTCTCCCTCATACCCACACTCACACACACACGCACACACAATCACAAACACACTGGTTCTTGCCTCAAACTTCACATAGAAAACAAAGTTTAACATTCTTGTGAGAAATGACAAGGTTTTAGGAAAACCTTAAAGGTTTTAAGAAAAATTAGACTAGAAATATAAAGAGCTGACAAATAATTGGCAAGTTGAAAGTGGTTGCATAACCACTTATACAACCATTTTGGTGTAGACCAAAATGTAAATCCCAGATTCCCACTGTTTTTCTGTTTCAGTCACCGGATCCTTTCTCCATCCCACCTCGGAAGCTGAATTATTTTCTTCCCTCAGACCAATATAATTTCTTTATACATGGTCAGAATACAAGAAATGGATAATGAAAAGTATCAGGGAATTAGGAGAAATAATTGTTAAATTATTAATGATGACAGTTAAACTAATGTGTATGGCAAATACTGCCTTCTCTCCTTCCCACCGCCCTCACACTGTCCCTCACCCCACCTGGTAACATACATAGAAATTCAGAGGCTTTTTGACATCTTTGCTTTACAGTAATCCCCAGATCATGAACCTTTCTGACTACAGCTTTAGACATTTTTGTTTTTCTTTCTTTCTGATCATTTTTTACCATCAGTATTTGAATATGGAGCTCTTAGTCTTGCAGGCTGTACTATATATTTTTGTCTTCAAATCTTTGGAACATTGTGATGCTAGTTGTTGAAGCTTGGAGTTACCCAGGTGGTAGTTATTAACTGACGTGTCATGGTTCATGGTGAACAAGCTAGGTCAACAAACTTGTTTTTCATCATGGCTGGTTTTAATTTGAAAGGGAGCTTGTTACCTATTTGATAATGCTTCACTGAAGTTCACCTATTTCAGGTAGATTAATAGCTTGTTCGGGGATGAGGAGCCTGGGGCCCTGTTGTAACTCTGTGCTGTAGGTTCAAGGTTCAAACTTCAGAAAGTATAAAAGTCCTTGTTTTTCTTCCACCTATTTTCAGGGCATGTCTTAGTGAACCTTGATACTTGGTAAGACTTGAATAGTCACAGGTTTGAGACCTTAGAGTAATATGAGGAGCTGAGTTATAGAATTAAGAAGGAAATGTGCTTGCTAGTACCTTCCAAATTACAAGACTTTGTCTTGAAGATCATGGGGTTGGTGGAGATTGAAAAATAGATGTATATAGTTTCCTGACCATTCACTAGGAAAAAGATTCATCTCTCTAAAATGGGATATTAAATTTTGTGCAAATCCAGATACCATAGGGAGGTATTAGATTGAAGTAAAAAAGAAAAAGCTGCTCGTGTTTGAACCAATCCATGATGGTAACATATCAGTATTTCCTTAAATGAATGTCTACTTAAGTACATTTATAATATGTTTAAAAGGGGGCTCCTAGGTGGCTTGGTGGAGTGTCTGACTCTTGATTTCAGCTCAGGTCCTGATCTCAGTGTCCCGGGATTGAGCCCTGAGTCAGGCTTCACGCTCAGCATGGAGTCTGCTTGAGTTTCTCTCCCTCTGCCTGCCCCCCCCTCAAATAAATAATTCTTAAAAAAATAATATGTTTAAAAATTTGTAGTAAATTATTCACTGAAGAATCCTCTTCTTTTTCAAAAGGGGAGTTTCACCATATTTGTTTTAGCCATTCATGTATAGATCCTTGGGCACAAAAGATGTATCGGCTAGCTCTGTCCATCTGGAGAAGAAAAAAATTCAACCTGCCTTCTCTTCATAACATGATTCTTATGAATCTCGATGTAGCTGAAGTTCCCACTCAGATTTTGCTCCTGAAGCATTTAAATTCAACACTACTATCTGAAGATTAAACCACAGTGGAAATATTAATGATGTCTCTGTATTGAAAACAGCTTGGCAATCTCTTATATTGATAGGTTTTTAAAGAAACTCTCCATTTCAAATAAAGATCTGATATCTGGATCTCCTAACCAGTCTGAAATGTAGCTTACCTACATGGATTGGCTATCTAGGAGCTTGTAAACAAATTCATAAATTTGTCATGCTGATTATAGTGTTGGCAAACACAATGGCTGATCATGTTATAAATGTTTATCAACACCCGCACTCACCCACCTGCTAAGAGGTGCTACGCTTTAATGAAATTGTTTGAATATCAAGGCTGGTTGCTAAGATACAATGTTCTTGTTACTAGGGATGTGATGCTTGCAGATTTCTGTTATCAAATAATGATTAGAGATGTGCTAACCTCAAGGTGCTCAGTGCAGTGAAAGGTTTACTGAGCTACAAATTAGTAAACTGTCTGCTTGAGCAGGCGCTGGCAGAAGAAACATGTGCCTCATCCATACACGACTGGCATTTTAAAAGAAGAGAGGACAGGGAGTGGGGCAATGAATGACGGGCCCTTGAGAGTTTGCCATGGAAGGTTTACCTACTCTACTGCCCAGGATGATATATCTTTAGCCAGCTGGGGAATTTGTTTAAATCCGTTGCCAATAACTCCTTCCTTTCTTATGAAAAATCCATTCTTTGCATTTCCTTTTCATCGGTTGTTATGGAATTGTTAATGTTAAATTTAATGTTTAATATTAATATTAAACATATAAACTAAATTTCTCTCTTATGAGAAAGAAAAGTAAATAAAAATGTAATCCCACAAAATGGAGATGTATTTTAACATGCACACATTTTCAGAATAATGCCAGGTTTGAGAGACTTATTGGTATAAATGTCATATTTAACATGATGAATTCTGCAAAGAATGATGCAGACTTTTTTCTATTGAGAATGCAATCCTCCGCAATATTTAATCTAATATAAAGTATCATTTAAGTGTTGGAATGTTTCTCTTTACTTTCACATTATCGAAACAATATAGTGGAGATGACCAAAGCTGTGTTGTGTACAGCAGTCTAGTTGTTCATCTTGTTAAAATAGGGCCTGTGTTGCAGTATTGTGCCTATACTGGGGATGTTCTGAGCACAAAATTTTCACACTGAAAAAATTTCTATGATTTTATGACAGTCCCTGGAATTCCCAACAGCTCTACTCTTGACTAGTAATATTTCAGAAATGTGTGGGCAACTGTACTTCCGGTGTCATGTATAATTTTTACTCTTGTTACTTTATAAGAAATTTCAATTATTAGGATCACAGATCTGATGGGTACTAAATTGACTCTTGAACGTTCCCTTAATAAAAATTGAAATTGTGGATATATTTTGATAATGAAAGTGTTAAAATGAAATGATATTCAGATGTAACAGCTGGCTTTTCATTAGATCAGGACCACTGTGAGAGCAGAGACTGAGTCTGTTTCGGCTCACCATTGTATAACCATCCTCCAGAAGATTGCCTGCACAAAACAGGCGCCTTATCAATGAGTGATACTTACATCCAGAAAATTTTGCTAACGTCCATAGCAGATAGATACATATGACTTTGCAAGTTAAATTTTCCTTCCGTCTGTGTAGAGTATAAAAAGACGGAAAGACAAATGTACCAATGTTTTATTTTACCTTTGTGAAACAGATTTTGCATATCCTACTTTCACAGATAGGAAAGCAAAGTTCAGAGGAATGAGATAATGAATTACTCAATGTCACACAACCAATGTGAGGTAAACCTGGATCTTTTGTAAGTCTAGTCCTGTTTCCCAAACCCCAACTGCCTCTCTGATATTGGCAGACCTGAGTGGGGAAAACAGGGCAAACCCTTAAGTAGACATGAGTGAGAGCACATTTAAAGGCAGCAAACGTTATGTGCCTATTTTGTACCAAATGTACAGGCAGGTATGTGAAGGATAAAAAGCAATAATTTATAAAGCCCTTGGCCATAAGCAGTTTCAGTTTTGAAAATGTAGAAATGTGATGTGTTCACTTTAAAGAACTTGAAGACTAAATATGAGGTTCAAGGAAAATATATTTAGCCTGAGCACAGAGAGAGAGTTCTCATCTACAATGAGTGAGGTTAGGAGGAGGCATTGAAAGGGTGGGAGTTTGATTGGGAGATGTAGTTTTGTTTCCAACAAGATCTGGGTTTGAATCTTGTTCTGTCACATCCTGGGTAAATCTGGGCAAATTTCTTAACCTGTATGTGCTTTTCTTGTTGCCATGGTAATTTTCCCATGTGAATTAAATTGGTTTTAGTAAGGTAATGTGCTTAGAAGCAGTCAATAAATATTCGTTATTTTTAAGACCTACTCATTGACCGTGCCCTACAGAATTGAGCTGTATTACACTTGTTTTGGCCCAAAAATTGCTTCTGAAGCTTAAATTTCACCTCTTTAATGAGATACTTCCCTTGTTTTTATACTGTCCAGAGATTGGTTCAATGAAACTGAGTCACATTTATCGATGAATACAAAAGACCCATTGCAAAAAATGTCTTCGCGTTCTTTTGCGACTTCTGTGCTTCAAATAGACTTCTAAGCGGAGCGTGGTTAATTATAGCTGGACAGAGAGACACGTGGAAGTGTTGCTTGGGCGGGAGTGTGCTGTCATGCTGGGAGTGACTAGTGCCGGGTGGGCTTATCTGGAAGAGATTTGTTCTCTTCCTGCTCAAAGAGTTCTTATGAAGCTTGAGTGAGAAGCTAAACCTGCATGTCAAACATGGCATCCAAAGTCAAGGTATATCAAATTATAATATTACACTCTATTCCAAGGAGGAGGGAGTAGACAAACAAAAAACCAATCTCTCAATGTTCTCAGGACTATAATGCTTACCAGTCATACCACATGTACTGACTTTTGTTGGAAATTAACTATCATGGCATTCAGCAACACCATCTTTCCACTTTCTGTTTTATCATAATTCGATACTCTTTTCTTTTTTCTGAGCCTTCTTAATACTCTTGCCAAATATTTTATCTTTAGTCTAAATTAGAATGCTGAATATTTGATCTACTGGCTCAGAATGTGGCTTGTCTAAGTCCACATGGTCTCTACCCTCTAATTTTTCAGGCTAGATTTTAAAATGCTTCTTATTCACCAGTGAGAAACTTACAAAATGGATTATTAAAAAAATGAGGTTGGTGCCATTTAGAGAATGTATTCTATGCACCCAAACCCTCCTTGGTCATATTTAGAGATGCCCCTAAATATAGTTGTGCTGAACTACCTCCGTATAATTCAGACCATGTCGAAGCACAGAGCCCTCTCAATGTGGGGTAGTGTGGGCATTTTGTTATCTACAGCAGCTGTTGCCTCTTTTTGAGGAGAAAAACCTACTTCTGTTAAAATTTATGTTGCATCGAGCGAGTTGTATTGCTTGCGATTATATGTGGCTCAGCTGTGTCACGTGGCCTGACGCGCTAGAACCCGAGTTAATGCAGTCCACATGGGGTGCTGAATGACACACATTAAAACATTCCACTTCTCCACGGAACTGTGGGAGCAGGTGATTTCTCTAAATGGCAGACACTCCCATGCTTGTATTTTAAACCTCCACCACTTTGGCTAAAAATATCTTCAAAAGCCCACCCAAAACACTTCCCTTGGTTATTTTTGCAAATTGTTGGTTGATTTACAAAGAGCAGGGAGGGAGGCACAAGGGGAAGTTTTGAATTATTTACATAATTTGATGGGATGGTGCCTCCCTTAAAGAATCCACTTGGTATAAGTCACAAATTTATTTACTTCACATACTCAGAGTCCTAGAGAGGCGACCTAATCATGTAATGATTAACTTGCTGCTTCTTCGATTCCAGCAAGTTGATATATTTCTCATCAAACTAACCTTAAAAAAAAACAAACTTATTTGAAAATTACTGTGTCCCAGCAAACAGCCCTCATAGGAATGCACACTATTTTTACCAATATATTTATTTCTCTTCTGTGAGAACAGTGAGTACTGTTGGTCCTGAATTCAACCTGAAGTGTTTGGGCATCAGTGATAAAATTTGATAATGGGATCAGGAAGGAGACAAACCATAAGAGACTCCTAAACTCATGAAACAAACCGAGGGTGGCTGGGGGGTAGGGGCGGGTAGGGATAGGGTGGCTGGGTTATGAGGAGGGTATGTGCTATGGTAAGTGCTGTGAAATGTGTAAGCCTGAGGATCCACAGACATGTACCCTGGGGCAAATAATACATTATGCGTTAATTAAAAAAGAAAAAAAAATTGATATTGGGGCATTCAGACATTTTTACCGGATTCCCTCAATGATCAATGAAACACATTGCTAGGACATCTGGAGCAGACTTCTTTTTTGGTAAGGAAACTGACCAAATGGAGATCTGACATATAGTCCTGGTTTCTCCAGCCTTGTGCTCTAACCAAGTGAGGCAGTTAGCCAGATGTGTGGTGAAAAAAAGAGATCCTTGGAACATGGGTCTGGGAATACCAGTTCCATACTCTTCAAATCCCAAATCCACATACTACCCAGTGTAAGTCATTTAACCTCCCTTGAGTTTTTCTGTCTTCTTAGAATTGGATGACAATATTATGCACACTGTAGGGTGCTTTTATGAAGGAAATTAGCTTAATTGTGTGAAGTGTCCTGAAAAATGTTTGATCTATAGGAGGGGTTCAAAGTAAGTCAGCTGCCATTAGCTTTGTTAAGTTTAATTAGAGGAAGATAAAACCAACAACTCTCCACAAGTAAACCGAGTAAAATAAATTAACATGTTTATACGATACTCCTAGATCTCCTTTCCTTCTTCTTTTCTAGAAATGTTTGGAGCCTCAATGTACCATGCAAGTCAGTTCTTCTGGGCATTAATTTTCTGAGACATCCTGTTATGGGCTTTAGAGCTTTTGCTTTTTTTTTTTTTTTCTTCTCTTTAACTAATTAAGAGACTGTTGATCTAACGTATTTCAAAATATGAAAGGCCAGAACACTAAATGCCACAGTAAAGGCAAGAAATAAAACTTTTGCTTATCTAAGGCATTAGTTTTCACGATGTAATATATACATTTTTAACCTAGTGTCGTCAAGATCTTCAACACTGACTCACTAAAGACAAAATGTCAGGTTAATTGAGCCTATCAAGAAAGGTAATGATTTCTCAGTAGAGTATCTATTAATGATTGAATAATTTATCAGTTGTAAAGTGCATATGTCCCAAGATATGTCCAGAGTGGATAGAGCATAGGAAATAATACAGCAAAAGTATAATTCTAATGAGTTACATTTGGTTGCTACTTGACATAAAGTAAATATTGAATGGGAAAATGACTCTAGTGTTTTTGGAAAATTTACTTTTGCCCATAAAGAATAAGATATAACTAAATTAACAATTATATTTATTTCTTTCAAATAGAATATATGTTGATATGAGATGTTTTTCAGTCATGTCTGAGGACATGACTTTACCCAATTTATCAACCACGATTTTCTCTTTCTGTGAAGATGAAATTAATATAATTCCTACTCTGGATAGTTTTTCTTCTTTCCTTCTGATTTTTAGGGGACTTTTCCCTTAAGTTAGAAAACAGGATTTTTATGCTTTTCTTCTGTAGTTAAATTTTCTTTAAGATGCTTATTTGTTTACACTTATATAGCATGTTCTAGCAATAAAATAATTCCCTGCACTTCATGTAATGTGACAAAATTGAACCTGAGCATCTGTCAGCTGTTGATTGATAGCAGATGCTCAGTAACTTTGTATCGGATGGATGAATGAATGGGCAAAGGAAACAGTGAATTAAGGAAAGCGAGTGTGAAGGAAACAAGTGGCTTGTAATAATGCTGTATACCATTATAATTGTTATTATACTTCTCACGGTTATGATTTGTGCTATTTTGGTTTTAAGGTTCTCCTGGGACATGTGACCCTACGTTAAATATAAGTATTTCCTAGATTAATAGTAAACTTGATGAAGTCTCCATTTAAAAATTTTGAATCCATCTCCCACCCATAATACATGTGGGTCACTTGAGTAAAAGCTACAGTGTAAGGAAAGGCTGGATGGTTGGCGAGATGGGATTGACTTTGTCTCAAGTCTTATTATGTGAATGAATGATTTTACTCCTGGAGCACTGTGCAGAGGTGGAAGTGTGAATATAAAAATAGAGACCATTGTGATTTTTGATAACAAATCATATTTACTGAAATACATGTGTTAAATATATCTGGGTGTGTGGATGGAACCTTGCTTTGGGAAATTGGCTATAATTTGGAAAGAGCTTCTGGTAATGTCTCTGTTTTCCTTGTTGCATTTGATGGCCCTTACCAGTGAAGAGGAAGATGCTGAAGGGAGAACTGTCTCTGGGTGGAAAAAAATCTGGCGAAGCCTGACTGCAAAAGCGCATGGCCTCAGCTTTAATTTTTCTTTCTAGAAACACAATTTAAAATATACAAGAATAAGCACTCTGTTTAGGTAACATCTAGTCTAAATCCTTTCTTTTATAGATGAAGAAACTCAGATGTGCTGAAGTTATATTGCTTGTCCCAAATGGCACAACTAGTTTATTGGATAGAATGTCAACTGAGGTCTCTTAACTCCCAGTTCAGTTCAATTTTTGTACATGACATCACCTCTTCATTTATTATAAAAAGAGCCAAAGATATATTTCATGAAGATGGAGACATAATTAGCATGGCATAGATTTAGCATTTTCAATAGCAATGAAGCATTTGTACTAAGGACATTTTAGCGCCAAGGAGAACGATTGGAGAATGGCAAAAAAAAAGAAGAAGAAAACAAAAAAACACGACAAAAACAAAAAAACCCAAAAACCCCAAAAAAACCAAAAAACCCTGAAATACAAGAACTTGTAATGTGTGTGACTAGGATTGAAATAATCATCTACTTAGAAAACAGTGCAAGAAAGGACATACCCAAAACTAATTTTTGCTCGCAGAAGCCAAATTGTGCAATTCACATTTGAGAGAGGAGTGGGCCGGTGGGGAAGTGAGACTTAAGTAGAAAATGGCTTTTGAAGGGAGAGCAATGTTTGCATAGTTAGGAAGGAAGAAGTACATCCAGTTAGGGGGAACAAACCTGATGTGAAAGTGTGTGTAGTACAAATGTGCCTGTCGCAATGCTCCACTGCTCGCGGCCAATGGCCAAGGGTCTGGAAAAGGGAGAATAGGTTCTGTTGTATAGGGAGACGTGAGATTAAACTACCTAGTATGTTAGGAAGTGCATAGACTTCGGAGTCAGATAGGCCTGAGTTTAAGATAGCATCTATTGTAACTTGACAACTCTGCTCAGGTTACTAAGCTCTCTGAGGCTCAGTTTCCTCATCTGCATGATAGACATCATGTCCACAGGGTTGGACACCTACATATCAAGTATTCAAAGAGCCTCCCACATCATAGGTGTGTAGTAAACATGTCCCTTTATCTTCTTTATCCTGTTGGTTCCTCTCTAACATGTAACATACAATTCTAAAAACACAGATTCATTTAAAGATCTATATTAAGTCTTTATGGTGAGTCCATTACTACATTGGCTCTGGGAATATTATAGAAATGACATAGAGAACTATCCAGGACCAGGAGCGTATTCTGTGACAGCACCATAAAAGGCAAGCATAACCAGGACATTTAGCTGGAGGATACATAGACTTCATCAAATTAATATTCTGTCCAATTGAACTAAACTAAGTGTTTATTAATTTGTGGAGAGAAATATTTGATTGATCTTTTATTTTAGCCAAGAATTATCTGCAGAGCATAACTCAAGTATTTAGCCAAGAACTATCTGTAACACATGACATAAGTATCACATTATGCATCCAGAAGGTGATATTGAACAATTCCAAGAAAATGGATTGCTTTTATGGACTAGTCAGCTTTATAGGCTCTTAAAATCTATGAGGTATATCTCTGAGTATCTTTTGGTTGATACAATTCCCCTAAGCCTTGCTTCTTTCTAACTGAATATGTGTGCATAAGGAATTATGACTTGTATGAAGGGTCCTATCTTTTTTGGAACTTTTATCTGAGGAACTTGTACAGGAAAGCGTCAATTCAAATGGGTTGTGGTCATGGGAACAAATTTGGTTGAATTTTAAGGATCCTATAATTCTACAAATTAGCCCAGTCTCTCCCTTTTGGCTAGTTAATATAGGTCTGTATTGATTGTTGATGCTGCCTCTCCTATGGGGACACTCACTACAAGCATTCATTGGCTACGTCATTATTGATGACCATTTAAGGATTTGGATGACACCTGTAGCTTGTTGAGTTACATGGAACAGTTTTCCCATAGGTTTGGAAATACCAACTTCTAGGTACTTTCAATTATTCTCATCTGTGGCTGCGGACCTAGGTTTTCATAAAATAGGGTCTATTATACAATCTTCCTCTTTTCTATTGAGAGTAATGGAAGTGTTTGAGCCAATATCATAAAAGAGGTATTAATATATTCCTACCAGAAAGTTACTTCTTATAGCCAAAGGCTAAACTTTAACACAGGTGTAAATGCAACTTATATTAAAAAGATGAGAAGTGCAAAAAAGGGTAAATTAAAACAAATTATAATTTTAGGTTAGGAAACTTTAATACAGTAAGTTTCTTTTGTTCCTATTATTCAATTTCCCCCATTTTCATGACATAGATTTTTTTTCCTGTGACAACGAAGGCATTCAAGGTGAGGTATCTTTATGTGGAGGTGTTTTGGCTCCATTCTATATAAATATTCTGTGTTTTCCAGAAGTTACAATGTAATTCTGTATTTGATAATCTAGTGCAATAGGCATTGTTGTGGTAAGAATCTTGCCCTTGATGGAAAGTAATGAGACCACATTTGTTCCTTTTTCACTTTTGATTTGGAAGATGTAAATGCAGATGGTGTCTTGGTTCTTGGGGGCTTTCCTCTCTGACTCTGTGTGTTGAAGAAGTCATACCAGATTTTTTCAGTTTTATCCAAAGATTTCAACACTCAGGAACACAGCAGACACTTATATCTTGTCTTCTCAGAGTTTATTTTTACCTGGGGAAGGGCTCAGCTGATGAGAATAATATAAAGAAATGAATGCATTAATGAATTAAATATTCAACTTTATTGTTTTTTCTTTTAATTGAGATTGTGCATGGTGATAACTTCTGGGCTTGAGCAGAGAGAAGGATCTCTCCATTTTTTTATTTCATTAATTTTTCCTTGCTTACTAGCCTTTTTAAGATTTTTTTCTTACAAGATTTTTTCTTTAAAATTCTCTGTATTTTTCTTCGTGTTTTTTTTTTTTTTTTTTTTTTTTTTTTTTTTAGGGAGAGGGAAAGAGAGCACGCACACACATGTGAGTGAGGCAGGGAGGGGCAGAGGGAGAGGAAGAGAGAGAATCATGCCCATGACCTGGGTCTCACAATCCTGAGATCATGACCTGAGCTGAAATTGAGAGTCAGATGCTTAAACAACAGTCACTCAGGTACCCCATCTTTCTAGTATCTTCTCTACCAGACATCATATGGTTAATTTCTAGACTGTTTTATACTCACTTTTATTCAATTTACCTTTACTGCCACATAATTATCATCAAGAGGAAAAGGTTTAGGAATTGCCCGTGTCCAGCTGAAAGAGGAATGTGCTATGTAACAAAAATCTTCAAAGTTCCAGTGGTTTAAATAACAAAGGTTTATTCTCACTCATGCTTCTCGCCCATGATGGATCAGCAGAGGGTTTCTGCTCACTGTGATTACTCAGGTCTCCACACTGATGGAGCCACCACCATCTTGCACATTTCTGGGCTTAATACCGGAAGAAAGTGATGGTTCTGAGAGGTAGTGAATTAGAAATTAAATATTCCATCCTGTAACACATTTACTTATATTCACAACACATTGGGCAGACTCGTCACATGTTCTTGTATAACCCAAAGGGAGGAAGAAGTATAATCCTCTTATGCCTGGAAGGGATTGGACTAGAATTGCATTAAGTACCATAGCACGAAGCTTGCCAGGCTGCCTTTGATCTTAGTTGAAGGTTATGGATCACAGATGGAGAGACAGAGAGCTTTGGCTTTATTCAGCAGCTATGAAGATGACTGGCATCTGACAATGTCTACCATGTAGCCAGTTAAATTCCACCATACCTTGGACAGTCCAATTTGGACTCCAGGTACTTGGCACCATGCTAGCTCAGTTCCAAGAGTGGAGAGAGTATGACCTAAACCTATGGCCTATGATAAACACAGGCTTTGGGACCAGAGTCCCAGATTTGAATCATCAAATCTGACATTTACAATCAATGTCTTCTTTGGAGAGTTATTTGAATCTCTGAACATTAGTTACTTCATCTTCAAAGTAAGATGATTATAACAAAATAAACAAGCTCATTGTTTACCTCTTCTCCCATCTAACTGAAATGTAAGCTCTCTGAGAACAGAGATTTTTGTCTGTTTTTGTCACTGAATAATTTCTAAGTTCTTAGAACATTGCCTAATACATAGAAGGTACTTAATAAATAAATCTATGTTGAATTAATACATGTATGTATAGGATTTTTATAGCATCAAATGCGTTCATGGATCTGAAATCCATTACAGAGTAGTTGGTACATATTTAGGGATCAATAAATGGTAGATGTTTTTACAATTCTGGAGGGAAATTAGGAGATAAATTGAGGTCTGCAAATAATGGGGGAAATCTTTCCTAGGTGTGTTCATAGCAGAATGTACTTCAGGGAAGACCCAAGGGCAGAGTAAACTGTGTGGTGGGGTTAGAGGTCCAATCTGATTTTAAGCTAAAGAAATTTATTTCTATCCTAGAAAACATGCACCAAATATGGGACATTTTTATGACTGGCATTGTTTTATAACTGTCATAATTTTGTAACTTTTCTTGGGGTCAAGACAACCTGCCACAGAGTTGCATCGGTTGGGACTTTTCCAAAGTCTGTGGGGTTGACATCTGTAGTGGTCAGGCTTCATAATTTTTCCTGCAATCATCCATCCATCCATCCAATTCAATCAATATTTATTGAGTACCTGCTTTATGCCAGGGAATGAAACTTTGCTCTTGAGTTTTCTCTTATTATTTTATTTTGTTAGGTTAATGGAGATTTTAACTTCAGTATTGCAAGTAATGATAATTAAAGATCTATAGTTTAGATTATGACTGGATCTTTCTGGTAACCAAAGTGTCATATCATATAATTGTATGGTCTTGTCCACAGAATAATGATGTATTTGGAACAGTTTTCTAGGTAAACTAACATGAACCAGAGAGCCAGTAAACATTCCAGCAAAGATGAGATGATTATGGTACCAGTCCTCTAGTTCCATCACCTTTAGAAGAAGGGCTTGATCTGATTAGCTCCACCACTAAACTTTCAGTGCTAAGTGTAGCTAAATGTCATTTCAAGAGCTTAAACTTGAGGAATTTTAGGAATGTATTTTTCCTTTTATTTTGATTATTTGTAGATGGTTTGGCACACATACAAAAAAAACCTCTCTGCTGTATTTATGATACGTCTCTGTTGGGAAACAATAATCTTTCTGCTTCTTAATCTAAATTGAACTGCAGTATACCAATAAAACAAGTCACAACATACAAAGTAAATTTTCTCTGTATAAATAATTAACTCTTCAAGATTTATTGGCCTTTCTCTATTTCCCCCTTTCTCTGAGTGGTGTAATCCAAATAAAATGTTGCATTTATTCTGATCTGATAAAATATTCATAAAAGAAACCACTACCTTTGAATTTGGATTAAGAAACTATGAAGAAAATATGATTATAAATGTTGACCTTTGTCTAAGTACTACCTAAAGCTTATTAGCTGAAAACAACCATCTGCAGGGAATCTCCTTTTACTTTACCTTTACTTTGCTCCTCAGTTCTCGTTAAAACTTTCATTGACTTTAAACTACTACATAATGATTTTGAGACAAACAAAAGTGAGTGATTAGTTTGTATTTCCATCATGTATACGCTAGGCTAAGTGAGCTAGGACTTGGCTAGAAAATATTCTTGGATGATCTGGGTGGCTTTGAAAATAATGAGGACAATCAGGAAAAATATGTCCCAGATGAGCAGATTTTGCTGATGTAGAAGTGAGATTTAGAATTGTAATTTTGATCTTTTATGGTTATTTGTTGCTCTTTGCCACATGGAGATAAAAGGTATCTGTGTTAATCCTCAGGGTAAACTTGCCTCATGCCCCATGTTTCTTTCATGAGTCCTAGGACAGTAGGTATATCTTGGTTTTGGCTCTTGTCTAGGTTACAGGATTCCAGCAAGACTGAAGGGACTCTGGTGCCCATCTAGGAACCGGAGTTTACTATGAGATGGGTTCTATTGTGAACATTCTAAAAACTCAAAATTCATAATAATAATGTAATGTTCTTAAAAGAGGTAGATCTCTGATGCTCCTTTTACTCCCCAGAGAAGTTTTGAAATGGATTATCAAGCAGTTCCTTGATAATTCCTCCGGTCCTCCAGTTCCTCCAGTTCTTCTGGAGTATGTCAATCCTGGGGGAACAAATAAATCTTTGTACTTTGGCTTGTTTTATGATAAGTTCCTCAGTGCAACGATGAAACCACCTGAGCATCTGAGGGAAACCTTCTCAGAGAAATCACCAGATACCAGCTGGTTCAGGAGTCTAAGGATCACCCCCATTGGTTATAATATTTTCACTGGGCGGCGTCACACATATGTTGTGATGCAATTAAAATGATTTTTCTTAGAAGTTCAATATTTTGGGATCATACCCTTGTAATTTTTTTCAGGTAAACATGTGCTTTCTTTTATAAAATTGTGGTAAGAATTAAAGACAGCAAAATAAGGTTTTTAACTATGTAGGTACCTTAATTTTTGCTTCAAATAGGCCAATAAAATGTGAAAGTCTGGGAACCACTGAACTGAACTTCAGATCTAGAAGGGCCCCATCAGTCCTAAGTGCATTCAGACACCTGTCTCCTAATTTCAGGAGTTGACTGTCTTGGTGAGGCTCTGCGTCATCACCTGCCCTAGCCCAGCCAAGGCAAATGGGATTGGAGGTGTCAGAACTCATTGTTGGTGTTTGTAGAAAACCGAGGTAAATCTGACTAGAACAGCAAGCCCAAAGAGGATCTGAGCCAACAGGAACTGACATAGCCTTTACAGTAAGCCGAAGTGTCAGCACTTGACTGCCTTGTTGTGAGATAGACACATTTTACTGTTAGCGTCAGGATTTTGAGTCATACTTATTTTCTGACCTGGATGAGGCCTTACATTTTTCAAAATAATTTTCTTTCCAATAGTAAACAGTGACTGAGTATCATTGGATGTTTTTCATTCTGCCTACAAAGTGATTACACTTGGTGGCTATGCTTACTAAACCCTGGAGAAAGATGGAAAACTCTGTGTATTTGTATATATTTTATATTTTTAATTATGTGTTTATTGAGGAAACGTTAGGGAATTTGGAAGCAAGTGAATAAGAAAATGAAAAGAGTTTACACTCTGATTCACCCAGACAGGACAGCTGTTAACTGCCACACACCATTTTGGTTTTTTCTGTGCATGTATTTATTAACTTGGGATCATACTGTATGTAATATTTCGTAATATGATCTATTTTTGATATTTTATAATATACAGTGAATATTTTTTGATCATTTATCAGTCTTTAGCAATATGATTTTTAATGGAGGCATAATATTCTATTTTATAATCCCATCTTGTTGCATATTTAGTTTTGATGAGTTCCTGTATCTATTTAATAAATGTATATATATATATATATATATATATTTAATAAATATATATATATTTAGGATGGCTTTCAAAAAGTAAAATTATTGGGTTAAAGGATACAAATATTTTTAAAGTCTGAAGAAATATTTGAACATTTTCTGAAAGGGGACAATAGAAGTACAGTATCATTTTTGAGAACTATAAATCACAATCTAGATTAAATGGCAAGCAACCATTCATATTTTCTGCTAAAAATCCTGAGAATTTGAGAAAGGGACAATGTAGAGAAATAAAGAACTGAGCTATAACATAAATGTGACCAGATAGGAATGCGATAGAGCAGAGAATTAAAAACTTGTTAGTCCCTGCAAGGAAAATGTGCATACACATGATCACATTTGGTGATCATATCTGTATTTACAGGATTAAGAGCTGCCCCAGAATAAATAGTCCAACAAAGTGGACACGGGATTGTTTAGGTCTTGAGTGAATAAATTAAACTTATATATACTGAAAAATGTCACTTTCTACCTGTTGAGTTTTTGTGTTTCACACAAAATATAAACTACAGATTTGGTGGGGGGCAGTTGTTAACTCTGAGTTCAGTTGACAAAGGTTTTATTCAAGAGGTACCTGGAGATAAAATGCGTGCCCAATATCAGGTTTCATGTAACCTGTATCTAATTTTGTTTGCGACCTTAACCTGCAGTTTTTCCACCTCCACCTTAACTGGTGAAACATGATAAGAGCCTGACATGCTGAATGAGCATCCCTCCACCATCCGCTGCTCCATACACAATTTGATCACACCTCTGGCTTTGCGAGCTGTAGGCATGGCTTTTCATTAAATTACCACCCTGCCACAGATCTGATTTTGGACCAAATTTCATCTGTTTAAAGTATTAAACCACTATTTACCAACCTCTAATGAGAAGTCATCAAATAATTCAAAACAGCAGTACAAATACTTATATGGAACTCTAGGTAGAGCCAAATTAAATAGAAGTACATCTTTCTGAAAAAAATTTGTATAAGCGTAGCTCAAAAACATTCCCTCTGTTTTTTTCAGTAAATAAAGGCAGGTTATCATGAGTTTATTTTAAACACATTTATTTGGGACACATCTGAACTTCAAATACTAAATGTATAGCCTATTTGACCCCAGGAATACATAGCCACATGCTTCTCTATCTAGACATAACACCCCATGCGTAGCACAATCAGTGCTTATCTTCTCCTTACTTGTTTCCAGGTGTTCCTTTCCAATTAGGCTGTGGACCTGGTGAGATCTGGCTCTGAGTCTTAGTTATGTGTTTTCCAAGCTCTTGGTACAAATAAATATTTGAAACCTGTTTTTTGAATGCATGCTGCCTGTGGAGGTTGTTACCAACAATCTAAATGCACCTGAATTCCAGAAACGTTCTGTGATTGCTTATTTTCCTTTCACTTCTTATCTGTTTCTGAAGATAGCACTCCCAATACACTCTTCTAAGTTTCAGTGACATATACTACAACTTGCAGGTCCGTGTCTTGGAATGAGGGAAGGATATAATGAATAGTACCATCCATAAACACTTATTAGACCCTTTCCATGGTCCAGTACATCTCTCTAGTCCCCTTAAGATACAAAAGGTAGGAGGACTTCCGTTAACCCATGGGAGTTGAAAATTGAAAAAAAAAAAATCTATATACAGCATTTCTCAAATTGTGGTAAGAGATCTGATGTTTTATCTAATAGCCACAACAGCTGCATCATATGTCTCCCAAGTTTGCCTAGGCACAAAAAGAGAGAGCCTGGTGATGTCCAACTCTTAACTACCTTGTTCCAGAAGTGATACGTGTCAGAGTCACTCATAGTTCAGTGGCCAGAAGTAGTCACATGGCTTCAGTCAGATTGCAAAGGAGAATGTAAAGTCTTTCCCTGTGCCAAAGAGGGATAATCCTGGAACTGGTGAACATTAGTGACTTTAAAGACTAAAACTGAAAAAAAATTAATAAATTTAAAATTTTAATAATAAAAGTGGTTAAGTACTCATGTAAAAATTCAAGCAGTGTAAAAGAATATAAAATGATTAACAAAATCCTTCCCCCAAAACCAGATAACCCGAATGTAGCCACTTTAAGTTTTTGTGCATGATTTTAGAAATTTTCTATTTAATTTACATATACACACATAATTTATAAATCACACTGTAGATGACACCAAAATAGGATCAAAGATGTTTTTGTGGAACATTCTTTATTTAAATAGTCTATTATGAGCATCTTTCCCTATGATTATATATAGATCTATCTCATTATTTTTTATGACCTCTAACTACAAGGCTTTCCATTTGTGAAGATAAAATTATATAGAGAGAATGTTGGTCTGATAGCGATAGTAATGATGAGGAGGAGGAGTGGGAGGAGGAGAAGGAAGATGGTGAAATTTGATATTAGTCAAGTGTTCTTACAGTGAGCCAGCCTCTGTGCTAAGCACTTTACAGGCAGTATCCCTTTTAATTCATGCAACTTTAGAAAGTATGAGGTAGGTACTATTCTTATTACTAATTCATAGATGGGGAAACTGAGGCATAGTAAGGTCAAGAAACTTGCACAAAAATCATAGCAAGGAAGTGGCAGAACCATGGTATGACTCAATTCTTTCTGGATCCGGAGCTTGTGCTCATAACCACTAGGATGTATGGCTTCTCCAGCATAGAAAACTTTAAATTTTGATGTATATTTCAAAATTACTTCCTGAAATTTTAACCCCCTATTAAAATCCTAGCAATAATAAAGAGTGCCCGTTTCCCCACATCAATCAACCCTGAGCTGGTTTCAGCTTTGCCATCCTGACATGTGAAAAATTCTCATGGTAAGTAGTGTGTTGGTTCGTGAGGACTTCCAGAGCAATGCATTGGAACATGAAAAGAATCAGGGAAGATGCTAGACACTTCTGGGAAATGATACTTGTTTTGCAAGAATCTCTTGCGTTCATACTGTCTGAGAGGAAGGATTTGACAAGATGATTAATTTGTCTTATCTCTTACCTAATTGTACATTTGTTACTCATCTGAAGCAGAGTTCCCTTCTAATGTCAGCATGAACCCAATCTTCAGCCATTCACAGTTACATTTTTGTTTGGGGGATTTAGAGCAAGAAATGAGAAAAAGCATTTCCCTGGTTTCTAAAGTGTGTAAATTATGAGAGTGGATATTCAAGGGTATGGGTTACACTGTGCTGTGTCCTGAAAGTCACATTGCAGAAGTGCCTGCATGTTCTTTAGTTCTGTGTGTGTGTGTGTGTGTGTGTGTGTGTGTGTGTGTATATGTATGGGTGTGTGTGTGGTATGTGGGTAATGGAGGGAGGCTCTAGAGAATAGGACTATTACAAGGGTCCATCTTAGCCAGATCTAGAGGCAGTACTGTATATAAATATTTAGTGAGCATCTACTGTGTGCCAGATCCTAGGCTAGACAGTAGAAATATAGTGAGAACCCAAAGAGGTATTATTTCTATCCTCATAGAGTGTATAGTTTCTAAGAGAGACCAAAACTATCCCCTGGGTGAAGGGACAAACTAAAGTAGTACATGATACTGTAAGAACCTATGACTAGTGATGAATGTCTTCCACGAAGAACTGATGTTTGAGTTAAGATCTGCATGATGAGGAGCCATTAAAAATTTTTCTTTCGGAAAGAATTACATTTGCTACCTTCAGGAGATCTGGCTGACTACAGGACAGATAATGCAAGGATCCTTATTGTCATTGTCCAGCAAGAGACAGTGATGATTGCAGTTTGGGTGTTGGTGGTGGAGATGGAGAGGAGACACATACAAGAAATGTGTAGTAGAGAAAATCAATAGGACTTGTTGATGGCTTTGATTTAGATGGTAAAGGAGAGAGCAGTATCAAAGACGATGCCAGATTCCTGGCTTGCATACTTGGTGGTGTCTTTCTTAACTACAGGGGTCCCTAGGATAAGGCCGAATTTGGGGTAGTGCATTATGAGTTTGGTTTTGGAAAGATTGAACTCTTAGTGCCTTTGCGATATCATGAAGGCAGAAATCTTATCTTTCTCATTCACTGATAGAGCCCCAATGCCTAAAGTGGTATCCTGCATTTTTTTTTTATTAAGAAGTAATAAGGAGGCAAGATTATCTCTACTTTCTAATAATGAAATCTATAACTAAAAGAACTTAGAGAATTGATTGTACTAAATTTTTTTTTTTTGGTAATTTCATAAAGACCTATCTTTTTGATTATTTAAGTCACTTTACCTTTCTTAATAGTATTCTAACATTTTATTCATGTAGGTTTTACATAATTCTTAATTTTTTAGTAACATTTCATTTGTTTGTTGCTGTAATGGTTCCCGCACACCCCACACCATGATATTCTCTAATGGGTTATTTTTTCCTATAAACGAATGTTATTTACTTTTTAAATTAATGCAATGAGCCACTTTACTTAATTTGCAGATTTTTCTAATAGGCTTTCAATCAATTCTCTAAGTTCTTTTAGTTATAGATTTCATTCTTAGGAAGTAGAGATAATTTTGCCTCCTTATTACTTCTTATTAAAAATACTTTAAACCTGTATTATCTCATTTAATCCTTCTCATGACCTAAGTTTAAAAATTCTGATGAACTCCTTTTACTAGTGAAGCCAGTACATAACTTCATAGTAGAAAAAAGTTATATTTCATTTTGTTAATGGATTTGTCTTAAAAAAACAAGTTTCAAAATATTGTTTCTTTCAAAATTTACAATGTTGACACCTCATTAAGCAAAATCAAGCATAAAAGATGAGACTATGGATCCTATAAATAAAGTCAATGCCTAGAGGCTCATTCATTCATTCACAAATTATTTATTAATACCTGGTATATACCAGGAAAAACTCTATGTTCTGGGATACAGTAGTTAAAAATAAAGGTAGAAACCCCTGCTATGACAGAACTCATATTCAAGTGGGATGACAGACAATAACTGGAACAAATAAAGAAAATATATGTTTTGTTTGGCAGTGAAAATGGCTAAGGATAAAAATAGAGGAAAAGAGGAAAATATGAGGTGTTAGGAAGGGATGGGGAAGTTTGAGATAGGATGTCTAGGGAAGGCCTCACTGAAAAGATCCAGTTTAGACAAGAAGAAAATGAGGGACAGTTCATCTGGCTATCTGGGAATTATCCAGGCAAACGGGCACATTTAGTACAATGGTAGGACAGGGTTCGATCTGTTATAGGAGCAGTGCTGGGGCCAGTGTGCCTGGAACAGAGAGATGAGGGGAAAGCAGGGAGATCAGAGAGGTAATGGGTATGGGTGGTGGGGTAGAGGCAGATAACATAGGGCCTTATAGGCCATACCAAGGACTTCGACTTTTCTTTTGAGTAATATCAAAAGCTATAGGTGAGTTCACGTTGAAGGAATGACAGGATGTAGCTTCTGCCTGAAGAGGATCACTCTATCTGCTATTAAGACTGGACTGTGGGTGGGCAAGGAGACCTGTTAAGACCAATTTCAGTAATCCAAATGAGATAATGGTAGCTTGGTCCAAGTTCATAGGAGTGGAGGTGATGAGAAGCGGTTGGATTATGGGATTTATTTTGAAGGTAGAATCAACAGGATTTCCTAATTGATTAGATACGGGCTATGAGGGACTGAGCAAAGTTAATGATGCAAAGATTTTGGTTTGAACAATTTAGGATGGAATCACCCTTAATTGAAGTGGATAGATAGTGAGAGAGTATTTTTTTTTTTTTTTAAAGATTTTATTTACCTATTTGACAGAGAGAGATCACAAGTAGACAGAGAGGCAGGCAGAGAGAGAGGGGGAAGCAGGCTCCCTGCTGAGCAGAGAGCCCAATGCGGGGCTCGATCCCAGGACCCTGGGATCATGACCCGAGCCGAAGGCAGAGGCCTTAACCCACTGAGCCACCCAGGTGCCCCATGAGAGAGTATTTTTATCTGAGGCTTGGTTTTTAGGGGACTCTGCAGTACTATTTGAGAAGTAGAATTTTAAGGATAGGTAGAGGGGTCTTATAGGGCTGTACCACCTCATTCTGTCTTCAGTTCTGACCCGTAAGGTTCAACCATGGCACTCCACTGACAAATATGTGGTATCCAGGCCGTATAAGGCTGAAGAAAAGTGAGGAGAGAGAAATGGGACCATTTAAAAATGGGCAGGAGAAAGGAAAGGGAGTCTGGCTACCTGCTTCTATGTTAAGACATTTAACTATTATTTGCTTACCATGCAGGGTTTGTTACTGAATTACAGGATGCATTATTATAGGGGTTCCTGGGTGGCTCGGTTGGTTGAGTGTCTGACTCTTGATTTCCGCTCTGGTCATGATCTTGGGGTTGTGGGATCGAGCCCCACATTGGGCTCCACGGTGAGCACATAGGCTGCCCCTCCCCTGACTTATATACCTGCTCTCTTTCTCTTTAAAATAAATGAATAAAATCTTTAAAAAAAACATTATTATATATTGATATCCTCTTTATAAAGACCAAGACTTGTCTGTCATTCTATTTATTTAACAAATACTTACCAAGCATCTTGTCTGTGTTAATTTCTGTGCTGGGAGTTGGGGATACAGGGATGCATAAGATTTGCTCATTTCCCTGGAGCAGTTTACAGCCTGGAGGGCAGATGTACATAAATAATGAGAAATATTAGTACAGAAAAATGGTTCCAAGCTACGAGAGTAGAGAATAGGGAATGTTGACTTTGTCAGGTAAGTGAGGCTGTGTATTTCTTTTTTGCTGCTTAATTCTGGGATTCCATTTTATGAGTATTCTTATTTTCCTGTATGAATCAGGAGTTTAAGTACCAAGAGATTGCAGGGTACTATATCATAAGACTCTTTGTTGCCTGAGCTGAATTTCCTTCAGGACTTGCAAAATCTTGGGTCATGGGATTCCAACTTAAGATAAAAAAAAAAAAAAAAAAAAAAAGTCCGAAGTTTCTGTTCCTTCTTTGCAATTCTCCTAAATACAATTATCTAACTTCTTCTCCAAGTGCCATGACAAAGCAAAGTTTTTTCAATAGGGGTACCTATGTGCACATGGAATGTGTTGTCCATGGTCTCCGTGACCAGGTGCTTGAGAAGAAGCAAGACCAACGTGCAGAAGCGAACAGTTGAAGGAGAATTAGTACTGACGATGGAGAGTTGAAGATACCTATGTATGTTGTACTTTTATTGTTCATCCCTTTGAAAGAAATCTAGGAGCACCATTCATTCCATGGAGCATGTGCTTCTTTTTCATAGAAACTTGCTTTGCTGTTTTTGGTGTGGATGAGAAGTTAGGTAGACTGCACTGTTGGCTGTCTTAGGATAGTTATAACCGTCTTGTTTTCCATAGCAAGATATTACTTAAAAGATACAATCGAGCTTTCCACCTTTAAAATTTGTGCAGGTGTAGCAATTGCTTCGAATTCATGAGGGACACTATGTACAATTATCTACTGTGTCTAACATGGTATCATCTTTGAGTTTTGTTTTTTTTTTCAGAGTCTGATTTTCATGGAGGGTAGGGAAAATAAGGAAAAAAATAGGGAAAAAGAAAATGATGACTAAATGACATTTGCTCATTTATATGCATAATAATTACTTCTTAAGTGCCCAGTACTTATGGGAGTCGTTTTGCATGGTTTGTCCGTGAGGGCCAAGCACTAGGTTTGTGCCTGGGGCAGGTTCAGAGGAGACTTCATCCTACTGTGTTTGTGTTTAGGGAAGTGTGACTTTGCTTTTGTGCACCACCACCCTTATGGAGCCCACACCCCTGCAGCTACCAAGAATTATAGAAGTAGTGGCTTAATGTTCTTCCTATCCAAAGTTCTCCTCCCACCCTCTCCCCATCTGGCAGCTCATCGGTGACTTTCGCTATGCTTTCCACTCCATCTACCTAGCTTCGTTACCTGATTAAAACTTATTTGTGATTACTTCTAATGAAATCATTTTGCAATAATAAATAAGCTTCTTTTTTTTTTTTAAAGATTTTATTTATTTATTTGACAGAGAGAGAGATCACAAGTAGGCAGAGTCTTTAAGCCACTGAGCCACCCAGGCGCCCAATAAATAAGCTTCTTAAAACACTGAATAGGGCAGAAAGGGCTAGATCAAGAAATAAGATATTTTAAAATATGTAGGAGCCCCTGGGTGGCTCAGTCAGTTAAGCGTCTGCCTTTGGCTCAGGTCATGATCTCAGGGTCCTGGGATCAAGCCCCTCATCGGGGGTCTCTGCTCAGCGGGGAGTCTGCTTCTCCCTCTTCCTCTGCTGCTCCCCTGCGAGCGCTCTCTCATGCTCTCTCTCTGTCAAATAAATGAATAAAATCTTTAAAAAATATGTAATAATATTCTTTATTCTGATTACTCATGAACCTGGGATATATTACAAACTAAACCAGATCATGTTGCCTCTGAACTATTTTCAAAGAACTTGATTTAAAATCTTCTACTTTTTATTTCTAATTTTTAAAAAAGATTTTTATTTATTTATTTGACAGAGAGAGACACAGCGAGAGAGGGAACACAAGCAGGGGGAGTGGGAGAGGGAGAAGCAGGCTCTCCACTGAGCAGAGAACTTGATGTGGGGCTTGATCCCAGGACCCTAAGATCATGACCTGAGCTGAAGGCAGATGCTTAACCGACTGAGCCACCTGGGCCCCCTCATTTCCAATTTCTAATCTTAGGTGTATTCAAAAGGACGTATTCAGCCTAGTTTAATAAACAATTTTTAAGTCCTACTATGCGTTGGACCTTATGCTGGAAGCTGAGTAACAAACATGATGGAGAGCATGGTACTCGCTCTTCAGGAGCTCATGCTCCAGTGGAGAACCCTGGTGTGTGATAATGGCAACGATCACAAAAGTCACCGTGTTTTGGGCATCCATCATGTGCCAGGAAATCTGCTTGAGATTTTTCATACACTGAATCCTCACAATACTTGTGCAAAGCATACATTTATTTTCCACATTTAACAGATGAGAAAACTGAGGTTCATTAAAGTCCAGGCACTTGCTCTAGGTGACAGACGATAAGAGGTAAATTCTAGTTTAAGTGCAGATTATCATATTCCATGACTTGCGTTCTTGCCATTATGATACAGCACTTTGTAGCACAAGAAAATCCTCACTTTTTGAGGAATGTGAAATGCATAGGTATGCTCTTGTGTCTATGTAGATCTCCTTAATTGGGAAAACAATTTCTAAAGTATCATTCCATATTTTTGTTGTTTAATAGGGGAAAAAGATTAATTTGAGTTGCTCCATTTTCTAGAAAAGTCAAGATGTGAGGGCAAAATATTGTGGTATCACTGTAGCAAACATGAAATTTACACACTCTCTCTCTGTCTCACTCAAGTGAATAAAACAAAATCTTTTTTAAAAAAGTGGAAGGGGGCGCCTGGGTGGCTCAGTGGGTTAAAGTCTCTGCCTTTGGCTCAGGTCATGGTCCCAGGGTCCTGGGATCGAGCCCCGCATCGAGCTCTCTGCTCAGCAGGGAGCCTGCTTCCCCCTCTCTCTCTGCCTGCCTCTCTGCCTACTTGTGATCTCTCTCTCTGTCAAATAAATAAATAAAATCTTTAAAAAAAATAAAGTGGATGATTTGCCACATCTGACATTTAAAACAATATGAGGGAAGTTTGGTGGCAATTCCACAAACATTTCTTAAGCAATCCATAGAATCAATATAATGTTCCAAGGTCACTACTTGCAAGTGGATAATACTCACTATTGCTTTGAGTTCTTATATTCTTAATGGATGATTCTTTCATAGTTACAGATCATCCAGGTAGCTTTACTACAAGTAAGTAACAACTTGATCAGAGCCCTGCTTAATGTGTAAGTGTGTTTCCTTTAACTTCCCCTCTCCTGGCCTTTGTCCATGGAGGAGAGAACAGCCAGTTCGGGCAGCACCTTGCAGAATGATCAGAACCCAACTTAAAAAAAAGGAAACAGGGAGACAGCAAAAGCGAGAACAAGAGAGAGGGAGAGAGAGAAATCCTCAAAATGAGGAAGTGATTCCTTTAGTTATCAGAAACAGGAGCGGAGTAACAATGGCTGAACATTCACCTCCCCATGGGGGAATGAATCATCAAAATAACTGGTGGAAAACAAGGTTGTGCAACCTTGACCGGCGTGTGTCACCGGCTGGTGGAATTTTTAGAAAGGCAGCAGTTTGGGTTCATCACTGCGGTTCGTGATTGCACACACCTGTTTGGGGTATGGATTTTGCAACCCCCCAAAAAGGGGAAACTGAACTCACTGCTCCTCCCGAGCTGTGCAAAAAAGCAGAAAACCACAGCTGCTTGAGCAGTTAACAGATATCAGTAAAATACCCGTGTTACATAATTAAGGATAACGTTCCTGAAGCATATGGGCCGGAGGTATTATACTCTCATTAAAACTTTAGGTAGGAAACAATTTAGCATGTTCTCACACATTTCTAGGGTTGAATTCTATAATAAATGTTTGTAATTAGGCATGCTCTAAACAGTTTATTAAATAATACATGAAGAAAATGGTTGATGAAATATAGACTGTTCTGTGTTTTGTGTACAATGACACAGAGGCATCAAGATAAGAAATAAAAGATTTCTTCTCATTGACTTGATAGCTAGTCACTCCGAGCAGCTTAAGTAAGACTGGAAAAGGTTTCATTCGTCAGAGCAGCCTGTCTGTAATCGTAAAGAAATAGGAATCGATGGCTCTGGGTTTTTGTTTTTGTTTTTGTTTTTTTCCTTTTCTTTTAACATGCATTATAGGTAGCAATCTTGGAAGTCTCCTCCTGAGTAGGAAGAGATGCTTTTTGACCAGAGCTGTGCAAAAATCTCATGCACTTCATCCTGGCAAGAAGGGACCAGCTTGATGGGGAATATTAGGGGTGGAGAGAGCCAAAAAAGACCTAAAATAACATTTAAAAATTATAATTTGGCCAATAGGTGCTGTTATTTGTAAACTGGAGAGGAATAAGGGAGAGAGGTCTCTTGAGAATTGCCAAGGCAGGTGTTTGGTCCCTGGGGAAGTGGTAGGAAACATGCCCCTGAGATGGTATTAGACGCAGGAAAGAAATTCTTACAGTTCTACAGCCCTGTTTGATATTCAAGGCAGGTGATTCATGGTCAACAATCCTTATCTGAATGGAAGAGTGTGTGATCTATGGAAAATGAGCTTGGATGATCCCAGGAAGTTCTCAAAGGATGAATAACCATTTTTTGAAGCCACTGAGGTCAACTGCCTATTTTGTTTTCTAATGTGCACAAAGAAGAAATCTAGTAACAGAATACACATGAAATTTGGAATGCCTTCTAGAACATACTTGGGGAAACTGGGCAAGGTTGACATAGCTTTTACTGACTTGTCTGCTTAGTAGGTAAATGGGGCTGCCAGTCTGGCAGTTTACACTGGCAATAAATCACTACTAGACATTTTATTTAAAAATTGGCACGGGCTCGGGGGAGGTAGGGGTTGTCGATTTGCTTTTATGTTGAGGCCAGGCACAATCATAACACACACAAGCCACCTGGAAACTTCAGGCCACATGGAGAAGCATGGCTCAGGTCTCTAATGGCTGTATTTTTGCCTGCTTGGAGAGTGCCGGGCGAAATCACAGTCTCAGGATCCTGACCAGAAAGATCCTGGCAAACTGGCACAGCCTGGAGACATCCCTTTTGGAAATCAGTTTGTTTCTAGAATTATGATGTCGGAAAGATATTACAGATTTGATGGAGGACAGAACATTTGATGATTTATTCTTTTATTGGTGATGGTGATGGGGGAGGGAATCCATAGAGCCCATGCAAAGCATAACACTAGTACATTTCAAAAATCACTCTGTTATTAAAAATTGGATAGGTTTCTGTTTTTCTTTCTTTCTTTCTTTTTTTTTCTCCTGCCTTATCTTGATTGGGAGTTCACTTTTTAAATTGGTGATAAATTTTGAGAGGGAAAAAAGAAAAGATACCGAATTGATCATGCAACCATCTTCCTCATGTGAGCAATGACAGACATTCTTTGAAAATTAGGGTGTTTAAAACATAAAGTGGATGGGCATTTGGGTGGCTCAGTCGGTTAAGCATCTGCCTTCAGCTCAGGTCATGATTCCAGGGTCCTGGGATTGAGTCCTACATTGGGCTCCCTGCTCAGTGGGGAGTCTGCTTCCCCCTCTACCCCTCCACCTGCTTGTGATCTCTCTCTCTCTCTCTCTCTCTCATGCTCTCACTCTCTCTCTCAAATAAATAAATAAAATCTTAAAAAAAAAGATAAAGTGAAGAGAAGGAAAAAGCAACATTGGACTATTATAGCCACTCTAATAGAAATGGTGAGGATAAATTCCCTTTCTTTCATCCAGTTCCTGATGCTCTGATGTTCTTCAAAGCTTCACACATCTCTGCACAGTTTTTTTTGGATGTAAGGATATCTATTTTAAAAATATGAAAGTTAGTGTGTCAGGACAATTCTATTACAAATAAACCGATTTACCAAATTACCAGTCTTTCATCTCTGTTTGCATATTATATTTGTAAATATTAATTATAACACATACTTTGTACCATGCAAACTATTCGAAAGAATCTGGTTAAGATAGAGATGTATTTACTTAACTTTGGCCTCATGAATAATTCAATTTGTTCACTTTCTGGAAATATCCAGTTTGCCGTTGATGCTATAAATATTTGAATTGGACTCAAATTGTCCATCAAAGATTTTTTTCCCCCTTCTCTCCTGGATTTTGTATATGTGATTTTGATAAAACTACCAAAAAGTAAGAAAAATATACACTTAGGTTTCTGCTTCATAATGCAAAATGTCAAGAGCAAACAAAGAGTCCACTCCAATGATGTGCTGAGGCAATTGGCAGTTTTCCTAGTATTTGGGACATGGGAGTATTTAAAGACTTGTGGCATTAATTACACATAAGCACATGGAGCATTAAACATCTAACCTGATAGGATTTTTCTTTGTTTTAAAATATAAAATATTAGATCCTTTACTAAATATTTATAAAAGTTCTGTTATAAATGCAATGGGAACTGTATTCCTTTGACCACAATGTCTTATAAGCTGCCTGCTAGTAAATGACAACATTCATAAAAAGAAGAGGGAGAAGAAAAAAGAAGAAAAATGAGAAATCCCCAAAGCAGTCACTTAAAAAAATCCCACAATTCTGCCAGTGTTCAATGCCTGCATTAAATGTCATGCGAGCAAATCTCCACTCAAAAAGATCAAGATGCAGCATATACAATATTAAGGAAGAAATAAAGTATCAACATTCTTGGGATAGCTTCTAAAATGATGTAGGTGTTTGTATTTTTTATTTTGATTTGTGCACAAGTATTTAAAGGTACGTTTTGGAGACAAGCATGTAAAGGTTTTCATCTTGCATGGGTCTCTAACATTTACTTGGATTTAGTATACACATTAATTTGGACTGAATTTTCTTCATCTGGATTTATCATACTTGAGGGCCCTAAAAGCTAAAATGTGAATACAGCATCTTGGGTTTTCCAGCTGACCTGTTAATTTCAGGGCCGTTAAGCTTCTAGTATTTACCTTTATTTTTTCTCCCCCTTCTTGAGACTTATTACAGGACATACGTGGCATGTGTGTGTGTGTGTGTGTGTGCACGTGCGTGTGTGAAGAAAGTTTATCTCACTTTATGGAGATCATAGTTCTGACTTTATTGTCACTATTTTGTAAAAAGAACTGCGTACCTTCTTTTATCCTAAGTACGGAAGTAGATAAGAGTTTGTTTATACAAAGTTATTAAGATATATCGGGGATAACAATAATTCAAGGGGAAATAATATGTATTTTAAAAGGTATCTCATTGTCCATGAAAATCAAATGCCATTAACGTTCCCTGAGTCCTTTAAACATGAAAGGGCACATGCATGCACATGCGTTCTTGCACTCGCTGGCTCGCCAACTCAAGCAAAAATAGTCTCTGAGGGAAAGAGCTTCAAGGCTGCTGCCAACTTCCCCAACATACCCAAGAATTTCTTTATTTAGAACCTCCCATGTGCTATTTTTTTTTTTTAATCTCTGGAATCTCAGGGATTTTCCCATCCCTCTGCATGCTTGAGACGTTTTAGAGCATGGTAACCCCCTCTTGGAGTCCTCTAACTCTTCCGTTTTATTTTTAAAATGTGGGCAGCATTAGTGTACAGGGAAGGGACTATTCCTGTGACAAAGGAGGGTGAGGATCCCCGTGCGCATAGCAACACATCTGAAGATCATTGGTGGCTCAAGAACCCAACACCATGGTCCACCAAGGTCTCTTTTAAGGGGCCTTTGAAAATCATGGAATTTTAAATCAAGAGCTTTCTGAGAAGGTGCATTGAAGAGTTACGCATGGCAACATGGATGGAATACTTTGTGACTTCTCGGAGGCTCATTAGGTAGCTGTTGATCTTTGCCAAAAGCCCAGGATATGATACATGTATCATTCATATCCTTTTCTTTTTCAAGTTTTAATAGACACAGTGGACCTGAATTTTGGTAATGCATTTGGTTTCAACACAAGTATGGCAACTCGGCTCTTTTTGGACCAGACTGTGATAATCTCTGACGGAATTATTGTAGTATTGTCCCCTTGTATTGTGTGGGTGAAACCATTAATATATGTTTAAAAATCATATTTGCATATTGTTTTTGGTATAAACACACTACGGCCTTTACAATAAGGCACAATGTGCAATTGCAGAAAACTCCTTTTCACTTATGAACGTCTGAGTCTGAGATTCACACAAACCACACTTTTGTTTGACTCCAAAATGTGGGTGCCAAATGAATCTACTGCACTAGGCTTATGAACACTACTGCAACTGTGCAGCCACTATTTCTCTACTGGGAGAATTGTTTCGGCAGATAAACCATCTGGCTTGAAACACAGCCCTCTTTGAAAATATTCCCCATTATGTTAGCTCTGAAACAATGTGTACAACTATGCTCCAGTGGAGGACATGTTAACAGAAATTCAATGTCAAACAATATCTGCTCTGTAATCTTCTGCTAAATGTAAAAAAGAGGTAATCAAAATGCAAGATTTTAATTCTTTAAGGAGTCATTGTGAATGTGGCATAAGATGAAGAAAACTCAGGAAAATATTTAATAAGGAACTATAATAGAAGAATGTTTAACATAGTGACTTTTTCTTTAAGGATGGCCTATGGAAAATGTGGCTCCTTTTGTTATAAATATCATAAAGATGGCACATTAGTGCTTTGTGTTCATTCATTTCCTTCTTTTTTCCCTAAGTGCTTTCAAATATGGATTGATTATGTATGGTGGAAAAATTGGTGGAAGCTAGTATTCGTAGGTTGAGGTCCTGAAGTGAACTTGGGTGACTCCCTGTGACTTAAGAGTTAGGAATACTATAGAGAAATTGCAGTGGAAACAGATATTACCTATAACCAGCTGGAGGAAATGTGATAGAAACTTTAAGAATACAAGCCACCAATGTCATTCTGATGGAAGAAAGAGGGAAACATTTAAAAAAAATACATATATATATATAAAATCAGGTTCAGATCTATTTAGGGTGATGTTACAAGAGAAAACTTGAGTGAAGTTATAAGAAATTTGTAGAAAGTTGAGCACATCTGAGTCTCTGAGATCAGGAAAATCTATAGCAGGTATATTTGGCCCATGGATTAGGGTAATTGTAATTCAGCCTATTACTGAAATGAAAAATTGAGTAAGTCCTAGGAATTACTACAATGTAGGTAGAGATGCTTAAGGAAGAAAGCTAACTGATCAGTTGATGAGAAAAATTGATACCAATATGATAATTCTCATGAAGCTTAAAGAAAATGGTACATAGATAGGAAATAATTGTTTTTTCCTCCATCACATATGCCTTGCACATTGGAATTATTCAGTGGTTTGTTGTTGTTGTTGTTGTTGTTGTTGTTTGTTTGCTTTTCTAAGTGGATTTAGTCCTAGTTATTTTGTCCTTTTAGGCTCTTTCTTTACCATTCTGACTTATGCAAACAAACATGTCTTAATGAAGAAAATCCCAATTTTAGGCTTACAAGGAACCATGCCATTTACTTTTTCTGGTACTTTTGCAGACAAGAGAACTAAAATCCATAGAGTTTAAATGACTTCTCTTTCATTTTATAATTTTATTGTACAGGATAACCAAGGACTTGTATTAATCAAAGACTTTACTCCACATGCTCTGCATCAAAGGTGATTTCTGAGTAATGGTTTCCAATAAAGAGGCCTAATGAATCACATGAGTTGACCAAAGGACTCAGGAGGAGACTCATGAAGGACTAATCAATGAGCTAGTATGAGTAGGAGAACAGAGGTCTGTCCCTAAATGACAGGAAGGCTCTCATTTAGCGGGTTTGGATGGTGAGCATGAGATTTCTTTCTCACATTCATCTCACAGTGATCTCAAAAACCTACACTGCCCACCACAAAGGAGCCAAAATCAGTAACCTACAGAAAAAGGATCTGATGGAAACTGTTGGTCAGATCTGATTCTACCATTGTTTACTTGCTGAAGAGCCAGGATCCATAGATTCCCTCTGTGCACTGGGGAATATACTCTGTAGTTCTAAAAGCACTAGGATTTTCTTGGTCTATTCAGAGTCATTAGCTGAATCAGGCACTCTATTAAGTTATATCGTGTCTATGTTTATGACTAGGAAGTGAACTCTGGATTATGTCTCTAGCAGGAAAAGAATAATCAGCAAATTAATGTATTAGACTTCGATGAAGTCTTCTTGGGTAAAGGTTAATTATCACACTAATACTATAAGGTCTGCTGCCATGAGGATAGTACTTAACACGTGAGCTTCTGTTCACATTTCCCAATTTTTTTTTCTCACCAGCAATGGAGACATACTGTCACGTGGTAAGGGCAAATCTTTGTGGGAGAGAAATTGGGGCATTGTTAAACATTAACAGGTCCTTTGATTGTTATTTTCTTTTTTTGGCTCTCTAATCTTTCTCCTGCAGTTTTAGAGATTATCTGTGGTGTGTGTGTGTGTGTATGTACATGTGGGTTTATGTGTGTACATGCATGCACATATTAAATTACCAAGGCTCTGACAAGTTTTAAAGGTTCACCAGAGCGGTGCCCGGGTGGCTCAGTCAGTTAAGCATCTGCCTTCAGCTCAGGTCATGATCCCAGAGACCTGGGATTGAGCCCCACATCGGGCTCCCTGCTTGGCAGGGGAGTCTGCTTCTCCCTTTCCCTCTGCCCCTCCTCCTGCTCATGCTCTCACTCTCTCTCTCTCTCAAATAAATAAAATCTTAAAAAAAAATAATAAAGTTTCACCAGAAGCATTTAGATACAGATACATGATTAATCTTTAATTATTAAAAGGCAAAATTCAAGTAATTGTCATTCAAAAACAGAACGTGACTTGTCTGAAGGACTATCAGAGTTTGCTAAGATAATCTTTTGATGATACAGGCATAAATTGAACTTCTCTGTGCTTTTGGTTAGCATTTTAAGTGAAGCATTTTACAACTGAAAAGGCAGTTATTTCCAATGATCAGAGGCCCAAGAATGGGATTCTGAGAAAGTCTAAAAAATTCTTGTCCCAGTAGGTAAGGGGTGAATGATTTACTTCTTTGCTGTCCCATGCAGTTCTTCAGGTAGACTGTGTCTCCTGACCTTTGTAAACTCTACAAAGAAAACTCGTGCGACGGGTCCAGGTAGGTTCTCTCCCTATCTTCGACGAAGAAAACATAATCCCGCAATCGAAGCTGCCTTTATAATTTGATGGTCATCATCGTTTACCCAAGTAAATGAAGCAATAGTTGAGGTTTAAAAAAACAAGAAACAAAAACCAGCCCACCAACTGCACTGAGGTAGGCAAGCAGCCCATGCTCAGGGCAGGTAAGGTAGATTAATAACAGGTCACTCCTAAGAAGGTTTAGGCTCTTACTGTCAGAGGGTAATAATTAATGATCAAATGTTAATGGAGATACTGGGCTGTTGATGTCATTAATTCAGCTCAGTGGAGCCAGTTCTGCCCAGGACCTGCCACAGCTGTCACTGCATTTGCTTAATTATTCCAGTGCCTTCAGGCTCTTTCTTTCATTTTTTTTTCTTACCCTTTTTTTCCCCCTACTGACTATAGGACATTATGTTTTCACTGACGCAGAATTATGAAGAGTATCTAGCTCTCTGGGCACTGCCAAGCCAAAAATACGTGAAAACCCAAAGGTGGCAAAGGAGACCATAACTTTTTACTTAGATAAGAAGATGGGCAGTTCTGAAGAAGGGCCATCTCTCAATAGCCTGACCATGCTGATATCATTTTGGGGTTCTTTAAGGATTCGGATGTCGAAAGTGAACTCTGCTCTGAGCTGTGTAAAATGTCAAAGTGCTCACCCTCTCCCACCATCATACAAAGCGGATATAGAAAAAAGGCACAAGAGTGTTGATAAAATATAATGCCGTTCAGTTAGCCCTGCTGGGCAAATCGGGGCAAGGAAAACCTGGGTGCGGGAAGTGGCGCTAGGATTAAAATTCAGCTGTAGGAGTGTATGAATTTGCTTGCCATGCTCTTAGAGCCTTCTTGCATTTCTTTATTTAGCTTTGTGTCTCTTTCCGCCATCATCGGGCTTTAAGTTTAAGGAAAACCATTCTCTGTAAATACCGTTTGGATCTTTTTGCTCTGGCCTGATCTAATAATCACCACACTGTTTCCTGATCAGCATGGGGTGTTTATTTGGGTTTTAAAAGACCCTTGCTTTTCAAAATGTGTGATGGGAAAAACAAGTTCCGTGGCTTTTGGTATACATTTTCTCGTTGTGATGAGTGTTATGATGTCACAATAGGCCAGTGTGTCTTGTGCCTCAATGCTGGAATGCTGCTTGACTCCCTTCCCAACTGAAGCACTTAAAAAAATGCGAGGCACTACAACAATTTCAAATCTCTCTCTATGCTGCACATGGTGATTTAAAATAATTGAAGCTCTTCAAATTTTTATATGCCCTCAAATTTGGAAGTGATCAGTTCTGAGCATGTATAGTACACAATGATTCAAAATTATTAGAGTCCCTCAAATTTATCGTGAGAGTTTCAGCTTGGGAATGATAGGGGAACCCGGACCTTGGCAGTTAAATGTGCTTTAAAATGATCATTACATTCAGATGTTAGGTGATCAGAATTCTGGACACTTGTGTACATTTTTAAACTTATTGTGGAAATGACTCATTTTTTAGATTCAGAAGATATTGTTAGCCTACCAGAAGAAGCATTTAAATAAACCACTTAAAATGCACCATAACACAATTTTACTTTCACTGTCGTAGTCCCCATTGATGACCTGAATATGATCATGATTGTAAAGCCAAATGCTCAAATTTGGCAGGAGAAAGAACTGTTCTTTTCTAACCCATGCAGGACAAAGAAATGTATTCAAGGAAAAACACCTGATGCACTGTGGAGGCTGCCGTCTGTCCTTAAAAGTTAAACTGCTTTTGCTTTAAATAAGAGGCTTTTTCAACTAATGCCTAAGTTATTATTTCTAATACATGGTCAATTTTTTTTTATTTAAATACTTTAAATAAACTTCTTTTATGAAAGATCACTTAAGTTAAATATTCATATTATGACATATGCATTCATTTTAAGCCCTTTGTTTGCTTTGGGTATTTGGATATTGAACCAAATGCAGAGGTACATCATTATGAAATGTACAAGATGGAATACTCCGATGATTTACTTGGTCACTGGAGGTCATTAAACATTCCTCAGATCTTTGACTAGAGGATATTTTCTAAGCGGGAACATTTGAACTTTTGCTGAGTGCCCTGATGCCGAGATTCTAGGATGTGAGGTAGATTTATGGTTCAAAAGTTAATAATATATAAGAAGAAATCCAGTCATTAAGAAGTCAGCTAAAATTCTGAGCATGTTTTATTTGTACCATTGAAAACCACATGGACGCTCTCTTATTTGATTTAAATAAAAGTGACAAAGGTGGAATTCCAGCATATTTCTCAGTCACTTCCCTTCCTCAGTAAATGTTTTCATTTTGATAAAAATTAGGATAAGTTGATTATGGATTTGATTTTTTTTTAAACTAAAACCCGGAGTTGGAATTTGAAATAGTCTGGCACATGAAAACTTTCTGATCTTATAAACTAGCTTTATGAAGCTCCGTAATTTTATTATAGCAGAAATTTAACAGAATTAAAAATAGAAAAATCTAATAATAGAAAATATGTTGTATTTGGGATTTCTGTAACCCTAGGGATTTAGGGCCCTGAACTATGTAAAGTCCTACATTTGGTATAGTAGTCAACTTTTGCCCTCAAATTTATTATTAGTTTTTAAAGTTTGAAAAATTCTCTGTGTTTATGTATTTTTTATTCCCCAATATTATGTTGATCTTTTGTGCTTAATTTTGACGGGCAGAAAAAAAGCTAAAAATGTTTGTTCTTAGTTTGCTAAGAAAAAAGCTAAAAAAGTCATTATTTGTAGCTGTGCTAAATTAAGAATGTGTTAGTGGACTAGTGTTATGCTATTAAAGAATTGAATTAAGCCTTATTTAGGTCACAAGTAGAATGAACACAATTATATCAAGATAGTCTTTGTTGAGCATGTAAGAATGCCTAGAAATTGCCTAGTTTCAAAGCATGGTTATACCAAAATAAAGTTCTTACTTTTAGGGTATATCGGTTTGGGGGGCTTTGGGTTTGGAAAGGTTATTTGGAAGGGCTAAAGTACTGTTTGTAATTAAGCTCTAAACCTTGCAGTTGTGTTAGCTCAGTAAGCCAATTTAAATAAACATCTGATATGTATTGATACATCTTCTAAAATAAAGAATGCCAATATTTCATATTTTAGTATTGCCTACAGGGACAGCGGGTATTGTTTTGGAAACAATAAGGACATTAGTTACCATTTGAAAAATAACACAAAATATACCACTCTTGGCCTTGACAGATTGGTAAGGAGGTTTCTCAGGTTACAACTCACTGTTCTTTTCAACTGTTGTGCATTTTCAGAGAAAGATCAGTTTAAGTAAATCCTTTTCTGACACATAGAAAATAAATCCCAGGAGAAAAAGGGGATAATTAAAAAAATCAAACCGTAAAGACTTGAAGAATGATATAAATTATGTTTTTGCTTTGTAGGTTTAAAAGGAGTTTTAAGAAAAATCTTAGAGAAATAGTAAATTTGACCTCACGAAAATGAAAATAGAGATACTTCTATTCATCAAAATATCAAAATCGAAACACAAACAAGGAAAATTTCTATAGATATCAAAGATGAGATATCTGTGACATGAAAACATTTTATCCAAATTTGTGAAAAAAATTTAAACTTTAGCAGATATAGAGGAAAGGGTAAAAAATAGTGAAAGTAAATTATAAATGCTTAGCAATTTATGAAAATAAAACTCAATAAAATAGAGTATATTTAATGTAATAAATATAATTTAATGTAATATCAATATAATATATTTAATGTAATAGCAAATATAATAAGTAGGTTGAAATTGATATAAGATAAAATTTCCTAATTATGAACTTCAAACATTAAAAAAAAGTCATTCATTCAATACATGTTTTTAAGTGTCTCTGGGTGTGTAATCTGTGCTTGGGATAAGGTTATGGACAAGAGGTCACAGTCCATAGCCTGGAAAGGCTTGCAGTCTTGAATGGATTCCAGAAGGCTAACAGGCAAACATGGGGTGGTGTGATAGTCACTGTGCTGTCTGCAGAGCAGGGCCTTGGGGTATCACCTCATCTAGATCTGGGGAGTCAGGGAAAGCCTTTCCAGGGAGTGAGGCTCAAGCCTGAAAGTTTAGCGTCATTCTTGTCTCTCTGCTTTTCCTCACAATCCTCATCCAAATCCTTTAGCAAACCTCGTTTCTCCTTCAGTGTATACAGTATATACAAAAGATCCAACCACTTCTTGCCCTCTCTTTCTATCCGTTTGGACCAAACTGCCCTCACCCCCTTCCTGGAGTATTGTAATTGCTTCCCAGTTGTTCACCCTGCTTCTACTCTTCCATTGAATGTTCGTCACAACTTCAATGACGTTGCAGAATTTTACATCTCGTTCAGAAGACGCAAAGCCTTTTGTGACTTTCCAGCCTTACAGCATCTGTCCCAGGAGCCTGTTTGACCAGAACTCCTCTATGTTTCCCCTCACTGCCTGAACCTCAGCCCTTCCATCCTTCTCCTCTCTAACCACACTAAGTGTTCCATCACTTCATGAGCTTTGCACTTGCTAGTTCCTAGACTAGAAATGGTTTTCTCTCAAAGACATGTAGGGCATTGCTCTCTTATTTCACTCAGGTCTGCCCAAAGATCCTAGTGTCATAAAATTGTTCCTTGACATTCTATTTAAGTTGGCAGTCTTTCTTTCGTTTTTGTCTTTATCTTCTTTTCATATTATTTATCAGCTCTTGATATAGTTATTTATCATCCATCTCCTCCCACTAGAATGTAAGGTTATTGAAGTAACTGCATCAGTCAAGTCTCAACCAAAGAAGAAGAACAAATAGGAGATTATCTATCTATCTATCTATCTATCTATCTATCTATCTATCTATCTATCATCTGTCTCTGTCTTTCTATCACAAGTAATGAATCAGGTTATTGTGGTAGCTGGCTAAGAAAGTTCAAAATCCATAGTATAGGCCTTCAAGAAGGGAAGATTATTGTCAGTATGAACCACTGGCATAGGTCTAAATCATCACGCCAGGCCTAATTTCTTCTCCCCTCCGACCCCTGCCTATGTTGACAAATATATAATCGACACACAAAAATTGTATATATTTAACATATACAACATGATTATTAGATATATCTATATTATGAAATTAAGACCATGATCAAAGTAATTAACACATCCATCACCTTAGGTAGTCCCTCCCTCCCTTCCTTCCCTCCCTCCTTTCCTTCCTTCCTCTTGTAATGAGAACACTTAATATTTACTTTCTTAGCAAAGTTCAAGTATACAATGCAGTATTATTAATTATAATCACCACTCTTTACATTAGGTCCCTAGAAGTTATTCATATTATAACTGAAAGTTTATATCCTTTGACCACCATCTTCTCATTTCCCCCACCTCCAAGCCCTGGCAATCACTATTCTAATCTCTACTTCTATGACCTTGACTTTTTTAGATTGCACCTATAAGTGAGATGATGCAGTGTTTTTCTTTGTATGTCTGGCTTATTTCACTTAGCATAATGCCCTCTGGGTTGATCCATGTTGTTGTAAATGGCAGAGCAAAGGAACTGAGTAGATATTTTTCAAAGAAGATACAAATGGCTAAAAGGTATGTGAAAAACTGCTCAAGAGCACTAATCATCAGAGAAATGGTAATGAAAGTCACGATGGAATATCACTTTACGCTTAATAGGAGGTCTATTATCAGACAGCAGATAACAAATATTGTGGGATGTAGAAAAAGGGAACCTTGGTACAGTGTTGTTGGGAATGTAAATTGGTACCGCCACTATAGAAAACAGTATGGACATTTCTCAAAAAAAATTAAAACTACCATATGATTCAGTGATCCAGCTTCTGGGTATATAACACAACAAATGGGAGGGAGGGATTGGAACTACATGCTGTGAGATTTTTTTTTTAAATTTTTAAATGATTTTCTTATTTATTAGAGAGAGAGATCAAGCACAATTTGGGGTGGGGCAGAGGGAGAGGGAGAAGCAGACACTCTGCCGAGAAGGGAGCCCAATAGAATTTCTAGAAGAAAACTGGAAATAGAATTTGTAGAAGAAAATAGGAAAACAACTTTTGCGACCTTGGGTGAAGCAAATATTTCTTAGATAATACAAAAAAGCAGAAATCATAAAAGAAATAATAATTTAGATTTCATCAGAAGACACTTCTTTTCGGGTGCCTGGGTGGCTCAGTTAAGTGTCTGTTTGCCTTGGGTTCAGGTCATGATCCCAAGGGTCCTGGGATTGAGCCCCGAGTCAGGCGCCTTGCTCAGTGGTGAGCCTGATTCTCCTCTGTTCCTCCCCCTGCTCATTCTCTCTCACATGCACACATGCTCTCTCTCAAATAGTAAATAAAATCTTATAAAGCACTTCTTTTGTTCAAAAATGTTAAAACATGAAAAGACCACGTTACCAACTGAGAAAAAAAAAAGATATTTACAAAACACGTATTTGGTAATGGACTAGTATTCAAAACTATTATATAAGGAACTTTCACAACTCAATAATAAGAAAATCAACCAAATAAAAAACAGGCAGATGATTTGAACAATTCACCAAAGAAGAGGTACACATGGCAAGTAAATATATGAACAAATGTTCAACATCATTAGTCAAGAGGGAAATGCAAGATAAAACCGCAATGAGATATCACTACATACCTATTAAAAAGGCTGAAAGTTAAAAAAAGAAACAAAAAGGTGGAGCATCTGGATCTATCATACATTGCTGGTGGGAATGCAAAATGGTACAGTTACTTTGGAAAACAGTTTTTAATTTTCTTATAAAATTAAACATGTACTTGTTATTTGACTTAAAAATCCCATTCAAGGTATTTATGGAAGAAACAAAAAAATGTCCACAGGTCTACACAAGGCTTTATGTGGATATTTATAGTAGCTTTATTCATACTCTCCAAAACTGTAAACAACCTAGATATACGTCAGTGTAAACTGTGATACATCCAGACACTGAAATATTACATAGCAAAAAAAGGAGCAAACTACTGATGTATGCAACAGCATGGACGAGTCTCAAAGGCATTATGTCAAGTGAAGAAAGCCAGATACAAAAGCAAGCTACTGTCTTATCCCATTGCCATCATATTCAGAAGAGGGAAAACTACTGGGTCAGAAAATAGAGCAGAGGATGCCGAGGATTGGGAAGGTGGAGAGACTGACTCCATGGGTGGTTGAAGGGAGTTTATGGGGTGATGGAAGCATTCTATATTTTGATTCTATTAATGGTTCAATAACTGTAACTCATAAAAGTACAAATCTGATGTTAAAAATACAATTAAAAATGACATCAAACTAGAGCATCTGGATGGCTCAGTTGGTTAAGCGTCTGACTTTGGGTTTCGGCTTAGGTCATGATCTCACGGTCATATGATAGGGCCCCGAGTTGGGTGTACTCAGTTCGGTGTCTGCTTGAGATTCTCTCTCTCCCTCTCCCTCTGCCCTTCCCCCAACCACGCTCTCTCTCCCTCTTTCTCTCTCTCTCAAATAAATAAATAAAACCTGTAAAAAAAAAAGGACATGAAACAAGCAGCAGTTTAAGGCATTGTCCTAACACAGCATCATCTCTTCTCTTTCCTCTGTTCTTTGAAATCCAGGTGGGAATGAACCACCTGTTTATAAGAGGCAACTTTATTATATCTTTGTGATAGAGGTGTTGAATAAAGCTTAGTCAAGATACTCTTTCTTTCTAAGAGAATGGTTTTGAAGTGAGTGTCTAGACTTCAAATTATTTAAGATGAGAAATTTACTTGTGCTAGGAAGGGTGGATAAAGGCAAAGTTTTATAGTGAATGAACCAATTTAATAATTCTGAACTGTAGACCTGGGTGCTGTGGTACATGGGGTAATCATATTTTTCATTTAAATTTTTGAAGGATAATGGCATTGGTTTCTGGAATACTAACAGACTGAGAGGGGTAGATATGTGCATTTCAGGTAAAAGTTAATGTCTGTACTCTGAACAGTTGAAGGATTGTCACCCCCACAAAATGGGAGACAAGGTCTCTCCAACAGCAATAGTGAGCTCAAACCTGGCTTTTCTACTATGTTAGATCTTAACAAGATCCATAGCCTACTTACATGAAAATAAAGAGTTCAGCTACAGCAAAAAGCAGTGGTATCTATTATTTTTATCTTTATAAAAAATGCTTAAAACACTCAGCAAGAATACTGGAGTTCTTGAAGCAGAAACAAATCAATATTAGAAATTTCATTTTTTTTATTCGTTGGTGTCCACGTATCCCTGAAATTGCATCTGTTTGGTTCATTTTGCCAAGTTCTCACTTACTTAGCAGCCATTGGTTTGAAAAGGAGTCATAGCAAGAAGCAGAATAGAAAATAACTTCTATTTTTTGCCAGTGATGATTAAAAGTATTCATCAAGTGGGACCCCATGATTCAGTTCTTTCCACTGAAGAATATCCATTAAGGTCAGTGAGAGGATCATTAAAGACATTCTTGGTCACCATGGAAATGACAAACACTCTACATTTTTAAATTCTATGGTTTCTTAATAACAACAGCTACTATTTATTTATTTCCAGGTTCTTTATATTCATTTCCTCACTTTTTATAACTCTGCATAGTAGCATTTTTATGCCTATTTTACAGATTGGGAAACTAAGGTTTTGAAGGGATTATGTGACCTAATTATGGTCATAGAGTTAATAAATAATGAAGTGAAGATTCAAACTCAGTCCATGATTTTTCCCATTTTACTAGGTGAAGATTTCTCTTTATTAGTTGACTATGCTGGCCTTTGACACTTTGGTGATGTTAGTTTCTCTGTTGGCTTTGGTGACTGCCAGCAGACCCTCCTACCTCCTAATCACCTTATGCTTATAATTCTGCAATAATTTCCTAGTAGATTTTCCTTCCAAGTGTCTCTTTAATCCATTCGACATGTACCTCGACACTAATAATTCTAAGACATCCATTCCATCATGATGGCATTTCTGAACACAAAACCTGTGATCTCTCTCTTATTGTATGATGTCCTGGCTTTTTTGCTTAGTTTTGAAGACTTCCTACTTTTTATTCACCCTTATATTTCAGTTTCCTCAAAAGAGCTCCTCATCCTGCTGAAATTAATCTCTCTGCCCTCAGCACACAGGTTCTTATGCTTTGATTCTCATTTTTCACTCTTTGCCCTGCATCGTACTTTCTTTTTCCTCTTTCTGCCTCCCCCAACTGTATCCAACTCCCAGGGATGATTTCAAGTCTCATTTCTTCCAGGACTTTTGCCTTCTCCCACTTAATGTTGTTTTCTGCATAAACTCCAAATGCATTCGGCATTTGTTTTGGGAATGGACACTTAGTTGTTTCAGTAGATTTTGATTCTGTTAAATTAGAATCTAATTTCTAAGGGTTGTCACACAGCAGTCACTAAGGGTTTCTAAGGGTTTTCACACAACAGTCACTATTGCAGATATATTTTCTGACCTACAAAGTGTTTCTTTGGAGGATGGAAAATTTGCTATCCAAGTGTACCTTAAGCTATGGATTCTTAGTCATGGGCCCCAAGAAGCTGTATTTCCTTAGGTAATTTTTTTTAAACTAGTTTTGTTTAGTAAACTCCTTGGACCCTACACTTAAGAAAACAGTGGCCAGAGTAACTAGCATTTTGTAGGATATGATTGACACAAAAGTAGGCAAGAGTCTGTGACCTTCTGTTTTTGTATCACTGCCTTTAAACTGCTCAAACCCAATGATTATAGGTTATCCTAGCAAGATAGGTACATTTAAAATTATTTAGACCTTCAGAGAAATTATGTTATTTTGATTAAAAATCCAAAATTCAAGTCCTTTCTCTCCTGCTGCTTATTTCTGAGAGCAAGTCAATGCATGAGAAAAATTGTGTCATTATATGACCTTGTTTTTGCTATGATCCTCCTCCTGCCATCTCTCGTTTTCCCAGGATTTCCCATACTTAAGGACACTGTGGATGTGGTCCATGGCTGGCTCCAGGGTTCTTTCTTGAAGGAGGGTAATGCTGACACTAGATCTGAAGAATGCATACCCACCAGGCTCTAGTAATAAAAAGTTTATTAATCCAAAAGGAAGATGTGCCAACACGCCTACATTTTAAGCTCATTAAACATCTCCAGTTATTTTACAAACGGCTTGTTTTCAATAAAATCCCAACTGCTTTCTATCCCAAGTATTTCCCGCCCTTAATTATTTTTAAATGATGTCAAGGAAATTTCATCCATATGTACTTGCTTTCAGTATATTTATTGAGTTAACTATTGTTTGTAAAGATTGATATAATATTGTCCCTTTTCAAAGGCAGGGGCCCAGATATATTTTTAAAAGGTGTTTCTCCTGTTATTTTGGGAGTTAATTTTATTCCAGCAATCTTGCTTATAACCAGTGGTTTGGGTTATAGTCAAAACTAGCACTTCTGAATCAGCTTTAAATTTCTTCTTCATTCATTTATGTCACTTCCATGTGGAGATGCATGGAGTATGCAATTAGAAACATTTTCAGATTAGGAATAACCTTAAGTAACCCACCCCTGACTATTTTACTCTCCACTCAAAAGTTACAAAGTCATTTGTAACTGGAATAAGCATTGATCTTCACATACCCCTTATTGTTGAATACTTTTTTTCCCTCTGTATTTGTCTCGGAAAGCCCTCTGCTCAGTTAGGCAAATATACTACATAGAAGACACCAGAATCTCACAAACCAATGACAAAAAATTTAAAGTTGTCACTCTGAACTTAGGACTTGAAAAAATTTTTTATTTAAACTGTTACATCATATCTATTATGTCGTTATTGTGTGAAATGGAAAAAGAGGGAGGCTCTTACTATGAAATACATTTATTTTAAAATTATAATTTTACTCTAATATATTAGAGAAAAAGTTACATGGTTTATGTACATGCTACATAAGGCTTAATTATTTGCTTAAATTATTCTAGGTGAATAAAATCGTCTTATCTCTTATCTTCTAAATAATTATTGAAAATGCATTTTTCTTTTGACATGCATACTAACATAGGGAAGGGCTGAGATTATACGCTTATTGGTGCTTGCATTTCAAGGTGGCAAAACTTGTCCTACTTGGTCAGAACTTAAGCTCTAAACTACCCATAAGACGAGACAGAACTGACTCATGGCCTATACAGGAACCTTCTGTTTAAAACTTTTCCAGGGAAGAAAGAGTCCCAAACCATTTTGTGGTGGATGCAAGAGTGGCTTAGTGACCTGATATTAAGGGAAATTAGAGAATATGTATTGATGCTAAATATGACAGTGGGTCACTAAAGGTATATCTGATTTTTAATGCAGTTTGATTTCTGTCTGCTCTGAGGAAGAACTTTGCAGAAAGATTTTTCTTGGGCCCCGGACTGCTAATTTTCAACATATGTTCTAAATACTTATACATAGACTATTCTAGCCCTGGTGGAATCCTTATAATCTACTAGGTAAACATTATTACTTAAAATATCCAATTTGTATTTTAGAGGCAGATTGTAAAAGCACCGAACACAATAACTATAGTCGGTTGGCTCAAGAATATGTTTTAAAGTACCTTGAAGAGTATTTGCATAATCCACATTTCAAAAAGTCCACAATTAAGTATTTACACATCTTTAGAACCTTTATAGTCAATCCTGCCATCTCCTTTACACTTCTATGAGGAATTCCTTCCATTAAAAAAAACTGTCATGAAAGGAAATTAACAACTTTTAAATAATACTCTCAGAGAAAATCTCCAAAGCCGGGGAAACTCAAAGTGAAGGCTAACACTTAATTCCTCACTTTTTCTGCTTCTTGCTACGTGTTGGAGGGATCTCAGATCAGTATGGTAGAAGCCATATGTGCCGCAATAACAAGGTAGGACAGAAGGAGTTGCGATGGGATGGAGTGTCAGTGTGGCATCTCCCTCCCCAAACTCCTCCTCCTCTCAGGGCTCCTGCGACAGGAGAAAAGCGCGTTCCAAGTGAGTACCTATTGTACTTTCTGGTGCATTATAATCCCTGCCGCCTTGGTCATAGTATCAGATGACTTAAAATCTCTAGAAAATGAAATAAAGCTCAGTCATCTGGGGAGTTAGCATGTGACTGCATTACCTGGTGAAACATGTTCAGCTGAATTATTAATTTTCTGTCTTGTTAAGTATTGGATTCATGGCGGGAAGTGAAAATGCATGCAATGTAAAAATATGCTGGAAAACAGTTGTAAAACCATCATTAGGTCTCAGTATTGCATGACTTCTTGTGAGACAGAGTGACACGTTTCTTAAAACAAGATCAGCTGTCATTTTCACAGGTTTATCCAAATAGTTGATATGGTAAATTAAATATTCTAAAAATTTAGATGACAGAAGGTTCATATAAAATAATTTATCACCAACCAAGACTGGGAAGATTGGGGAAAATTGTACCTATGTTGGAAAAATTTTGCAACATCATCCTGGACCGTTGGTCGAAGTTGGAGAAACCTTTTCTGACCGAGAGTTTAGCAAACTCTGACAGAGTTTATTTTATATTGAGAGTCATGGCTTTGGGTTGTCAGTACTTACTCTGCTTCACCATAGAGTAGCTCTGTCATTGCAAGTGATCAGAGGCCTAGAAAGATGAGTGTACAAGAAAGGAATAATTACTGTTGTTATTGATTTTTAATTTCTTCGGTACAGTTTATTATCACAGTGTGTTTTACCGTTACCTCTTTACTTTTGGAATCACAAAGATGAAACCATTTATCAGAGACATGTAAAATAGGGTCAAGTGAATAATAAATCCACTCTTTATTTCTAGATAGACCTATTATTAAAGTTTGTTTAGTCCTACCTTCAACACCAGGAATAGAGCTTCTATTTTAGTGTTATAAAAAGTTAAACCATTTATTTCCCTTAAGCAAGAATGTCACCAGGTTTTTTGACAGAGAAAACTCTAGTAAGAAAAAATTCAAGTCAACTTACTACTTAACTTTCCAGACACATTACATTCTAAGTAAGCTGCTTTTGCAGTACTGAAAAACAGAGAGTTCCACTTACTGATGATGAACAACAATGCATTTTAGTTATTGGAAATGTTTGTGAATAAGCTCATTTTTAAAGGTCAGCAGTTTCCCCCTAGGGTGCTAAATATATAAAGTTCAGTATTATTGGATTGATAAAGGAGTCAGAAATACTCTTTACCTCCCAGATAAAAATAGTAAAAAAAATATACTTGAGAGGGTCATCAAATTTTAATGATAGTAGTTCAATAAATCACCTTTATCTCTCTGGATTTCACTGTTCTTATAAAAAGGAGACAGGAATATTTACTTCTAGGGTTATGATGAGGATCACACTGGTATTTTGTCCATGTGCTCATTGAGGATTAACTAACATCACCATGATCATCAGCATTATCATTGTCACCATCTTCCCTTTAATCATCAGCAATACTAGCTTCACCATGAATGTCAGTTTCTATGGTCGCTTTAGCTAGTTGTTCTTTGGCTGAGCAAATTTGCAGGGAGTATCTATCCTTGCTGAATAAGAGTTTCCAGAATAATCATTCATTCATTCATTCTACAAATAATTGATTCATAGATTCATTCATTCTATAAGTATTGACCTACAATATGCTGGAGCAGGGAATACCAGACCTTTCATCAACCTCATGGAAGAGATAACTTTCATATTATAACTGTGATAAGTGCCACAAGGTAGAAGTATAGGGATATTGTTATAAGAGCATATGATGGACAATTTGGCCTAGTCAGGGCGGTCCTGGAAGATTTCTCTAAGGAAGTGACATTGAACCTGAGATCTACAGGGAAAATTGATGAGGCGAAAGGAAAAGAGTGTTCAGCAGAGAGGATATCATATGAGGCAAGAGGAAAGATAGTATGTTATGGGAACTGAAAAAAAGGTAGGTGTGCCAGCAGCAGACAATGTGGGAGGGGGAGTGTAGAAGATATGCTAATGAAGTATAGAGGAAAACCTCTAGGAGTCTTGGTCTTTATCTAAGAGCAATTGGAAACTATTGAGGTGTTTTATGCACCAAATGACAGAATCAAATTTATTTACTTCAGTTACTCTGGCTTTAGTGCGGCTTTAGTTTGAAAAGGATAGGAATGGGAAGCTATTATGAGACAATTTTAACTGTCCAGATAAGATATAATGGTAGTGTGAATGAGGTAGGGTCATCAGAGATGGACAAAATGGATAAATTCAATAAAACATGAGGGGAAAATATTATAGTAATTGCAGATGAATTGGTTCTATGGGGAAGAATTGGTAGAGAATTGTTAAAGGTGGTCCCAGGCTTTTGGCTTGCACAACTGGATCATCGTTGGTACCATCACAAAACATTGGAAGAAAACCCTATTTAGAATAAAGAACTGTGGGATCAGTTTTGAATAACGTAAGTATGTGGTTCTGAAAGAGAGCTGGGTGAAAATGTCAAGGCAGTTGGTGACCTGAACGAGGAAGTCTAGACTGAAGAATTAAGTTTGTGGATTATCTCCATAAAAACTGCATGAGTTTCAAAAAGATTGTGTAAGAAGAGAGTGCGTAGTGAAAAGAAAGGGTGACTTAATGCCAACACTCATATCCAGGGAGAAGATAGTGGTCTGCAGAGAAGAATGGCCAGAATGGAAGGGAAACCAGGATGACATTTACCAAAGACAAGGGAAGTGAATGTTTCAAGAAGGGACTAGTCAAGTTTCGGCTGTATTTTTTTGGAGGTCAAGTAAGACAAGCACTAAAAATATGTCGATAAGGTTTATCGATTTTTTGGTTTATGTTAATTAGATCTCTATTATTAGTGACATTAGTGGAAACTAGTGTGTGTGTGTGTGTGTGTGTGTTTATGTTAGGGGAGGAAGCTGCAAAAGACAAGAATAGACTGGGTTGATGGATGAGGGAGAGATGAGAAAAAAATTATTTTCTACAGTTTAGAGAAATTTGGGACTTCTTTCAAAGTGCTTATGCTTTTGTTTCATTATTAAGATTTAAAAAAATCTCAGAGGTGGGATTCGAATAATTTGATAGTTTTTTTTTTTTTCCTTCTTCTCTAGAAGATTCTCATAGTAAAGACCACTGTGATAATTTGTCAGGGCTTTAACTTTTTTTTTTTAATTTAAATCATCTCTGATAACACATATATCTCTAGGATTGTCACTGAGCCATTATGTGCAAACTAAATTTTTTATTATTTCCTATTTATAGCCAATCTCAATTCGTGATTAGAGCCACTACATTGTAGTATAATTAACTATTTCATTTGTAATCAGTCTGGTTGTTTTTATAATAGAGACATAACTTCTGTGTCTTGGTGACTCATAGTACTAGCATGGAAGTCACAGGAAGAAGTTCAGGCTGGTCATTTGAAATTGGTCAAATCAACTGTTTTTATTGGGAATTTACTTTTAGATATACCCAGTAAAGTTTTCTTATACTTTGATGTATTTTTTTAAACAGTATATTTTGGAAAAAAGAAACAAGTATAGAAACACTTGAAGTGAATGACAAATATTTCTTAAAACTTCTATAAATTATCTTTCTTTTTTTTTTTCAAATTTTGGGTTTTATAAAACTGAGCTTTTTATATATTCCAGTTCATAAAACATTTTCCCCTTTACATGGAATCATTACTTCCCAAGAGAAAATTGACTTAAATGTAGATTTCTTCCTTGACTACATGGAAACCTACTTTACATAAACACTTTAGGTTCTTGTTTAAAAGTCATCCTCTCTCTGCTTCTGGGTCCACCAGGCCTACCCAGTGAATAAAATGCAACAACTACGAGGATTTGTAACAGCTCAAAAGTTCTGTGATGCCCAGAGCAAGCAGAATGGTGGAGTTAGAGTTTCTCTCATGGGGAGAACCCATTTTTGGATGGCTTCTCCAGCTCCTTCCCTCCCTGGCAGTGCAGAGCTAGGATGTTGCTGTCTCTAGCACTGTTAAATCAGCAGGGATATCTGTAGCTAATGGTTATGCCTTTCTGCTCTGCAGTTTGACTAAATGAATGGGCTGTACTGTCAGTTCTAATGACGTTGGGAAAGAGAGGCAGGCTCCTGGTCCCCTCACAAAGCGTTATATGTTCGATCTCACCATGTGAAACAAATATCTTGATCCCCACTTCAAACCATGGCAGTGCATGCCTGCAAAATTCCAGTGAGAGCCCAAAGTGTCCCACATATTGTGGCAAATTTCCCATAATGTCCTGCAAATTGCAACAGAGTCCGTGGGAAAAGTAGGAGGAAATTATTTTCCTGCATAGGGATAGCTCGTGTGGGAAGGCTACTCCACAGGTTCCCACAAGAATGGAGAAATACATCTGGTACATTTTTGAAGCACATCATGGAATGGTTATTTTGTATCTCAATTTCACACTTCGGGGAAGTATTTGGAATGAATGAATTTCTAATAAATAGCTCTAGACTATGTGTTTATACATTGCACCTTTTTGCTATTAAGGAAGTTGCTTCCCAAAAGAATGGTCATAGCCTCAGCAACACTTGCATATGGGTATTTCTCCAAACTTTAGGTTCTTAAAACAATTAACATTGACATCACGAGTCGATGGCAAGCTAGTCCTAAATGCCTCAGCTTTTAAAAGGGCGTTCCCCAACAACTTAATTGGTGAAAGTATTAGTATAAATTAAAACATGTGGGGAAACAGTATGTTTACACTTTCTTCTAGGGAATAGGAGAATAAAATGTTAGTGAACAAATGAATTTTCTATTGTCCACCATTACTAACCTATTTGCGTCTGTACAAGATGGAAATTAGGTTTCTAAGAGCAGTTTTATTCCTATGACTCTATAGAAACTTTGTCATTCCCCAAGTAGGATGAATTTGATAAGTAGCCATTTATCCTTTTTGTGCTTGTTCCTTCTGAACAAGGGCAACTGCTCTCTACTGAACACTTTTACCCTCCCAAGCTGTGTTTGACATAATTACCGCACTGGAGCTAAGATTCATAATCTGATTGCCAATGTCAACGGAAATGAAGGCTTTCATGAAAAACAAAACCTGTTAAGTATACTCAAGGCTCAGCATCAATCCCACTCATGAGTAATTAAAATACCAATTTATGATACATTTGTCTTTTACTGGTAAATCTGGAAATCCTATGGATTTTTTTCTTCAGACATAGATGCTTGAAGGAGAATAAATTCGAAGGACAGTTACACAGATTCTAGTTTTGGATTAGGATTTAATTCTACAAATAGCATTTTGAGGTACTTGTTATGTGTGAGAGAGACTAAAATGAACAATTTTTTTTTCATATTTAAGATTTCCTTAGCCCTAAGTAAGAAAAGAAGGAATTTAATAAAGTGGTTGAATTCTCTGATTTTTTTTTGTTTTTTTTGTTTTTGTTTTTTGCTTGAGTCTGGGGATTTGGTTCAAAGTTGATCCTTAAAGAAGGGGAAAAGCTGCAGTGTTTTGTGCACTTCTTATGTCCTGGGCTGTGTGTTAGTTAGTAGTTTTATTTGTGTATTTATTTTTCGTGCACCAACCCTATGACGTAGATATTGTTATTTTCATTTAAAGATGAGGCTCAGATACATGAAATAACTTGCCTAAGGCTATACAATCATACAGTAGTAGAATGGGGTACACAGGAGAGCCAGAATGAAAAAGTACAGTGCCTGGCTGCAGAAGAAATTGTCCATTTATCAAAGAGTTTTAGCACCTCGCCAAGTTCTGTCAGTAGGTGTCTGTGTAGCATACATAAGAATAGTTTCTAAGGGTATTAAGCCAAAGAGGAAAATTATAAGATTAGACTGGGTCAAATTCATCTTTACAGTTGCCTTTACCCGGGTTTTGGGATTTAATGTGTTGGCTCAACCACCTGGGGATGACGTAAATATAGTGAACTGAAGACTACACCCAATGGTGCCGTGGAGTCAATGCGGAAGAAATATTGGAGTTTTCCTGGAATGCTGTAATGGAAGCAGTCCAAAGGCCCAGGGAGGTGTGAATGTTGGGATGAGTCAATTATATGCAATTTGTGCAGCTACCCACTTTCCATGCTATCATGAAGAAACCCCCTCACCTGAACATTCAGAAATGTGTTGGTAAGGGAAAACACCAGTCTCTGTAGTGGCTGTCCTCTGTAGCTGGAGATGACAGTAGGAGGAGGTGCGCTGGCACTGGACCCCCCAGGTTTTGTTGGAATCATGGACTCACAGAGTGGTAGGGACCTCATGCCCGTGCTTACCCAGCAAAGACAAGATAAGTGCAATTATCTTAATATGTGGCAAGGATGGAGTAGTGAGAAGAGCGTTTGACCCACAGGGACTTATGGCAATGATTCATCCATCATGGAATCCCCAGGGATGAAATGGATGTGTAGCTTACTAAGGTGTTGCTTCTAATATGCAGAAAAAGTCTGGTGCACAGAAATTTGAATCAGGTCACCAAGGTGGCCATTCATGACCTCGTGTTCACTTCCTAGACCTAATCTAGCTCACAGACCTGTAGCCACTAAATTTGTGGTAATTTGTCACAGCAGCGATAGAAAACTCATAAAGTGGCAAAATGCAGTTATAAAGAGAAATAAGTGAGAGATTTTGCTTGGCTGTCAAAATGTGCAGGAAAGTGAGTGACCATTTAATTTCACTATGGACCAGGATAAGGGCATGTATATAATTTGAAACAACAATAATATTTTTTTTTTGAAACAACAATACTATTAAAGATGAAGTTTGTCCATTCAGTTATAATTAAGGATAGGAATCTGAGAATTGCTATGTGGTCACTTCTCTGAAAAATGAGATGTGAGTGTTTTGAAAGGTAAGAAAATGCTGGGCCAGTTCATGGAGAATAGTGTGGCCCTCTGGGGAAGGAATGCTCTCTTTGTTGATTTTATATCAATCCTTACTTCTCCCAAAGGATTAGTCAGGTTCAAGGATCCAAACCTGACGCTGAGGAGGGAGCTGGAGAATCAGACCCAGGCTTTTCCCTGGTTACATCTCTCTCATTTTACTTCTCACTCCTGCCTTTGCAGTTGCTTTTATTTTCTTATATTGGGAAATTTTCTTCTCTTTCCACAAGGCATATAGGTGTCTGGCTTTTGTGTTGGCTTAGGAATGCTGGGGCGGTGGCTTAACTTTTGGGACAAGTACTCTTACCTTTCCTTTCAGAAGAGATGGCTGGTCTCAAAACCAGCCCATGTTGAAGTCAGTAGTAAGTTCTGAGATTTTAGTGTGGGCTTAGAAGAAACTGTGGATCACTCAGTGTGCTTTAGTTTATGCCTCTATTTTGCTTCTAATTAGGAGAAAGGAGTTTTCCATTGGTCCAGTGCAATAGACTAGAGCTCTGGTTTTGCTTAGGCATTGGGATCGAAGTCCAAGCTAATAATGAAAGTTAATTTGTCTAGCTCTGCCATTTTTATTTATACATATATTTCCATGGGGACTTTCTGGGGATGAGAGGTAAATGGGCCAAGACGAAATTTATGTATTTCTGGGTTTCTCTATGAATACCACCTCTTAAAATTCCTTTTCTTCACAACATCCACAGATGATGTACGAAATGAAAATTTTACTTTATCCTTATTCAGTGCCTAGCTCTGAAGTACTGTGGATTTTATTCTGGTTTTCCCAGTTTAAGAACACAATAGAATGGGGGAAAAGGTACGTAGAAAAGGAATAAGTTTTGAATTTACAGACTGAGTCATTTATTCAGAATAGTTTCCTAGGTATGAATAGTGCTTTAGTAGGTTTACCATTTAAATACACTTTTAAGATTGTAAGAATTCATCATGAGTGGAGATTTCTAATCTATTTACTTTATATAAAATTATATGATGAGATGTAAATGTATAAACACTTAGGAACATTTGATATACATGAGTTGAAACTTTTTTAAAGTCAGAACTTCTACTCTCAGCCCATTGCAGTTTATCGGAAAAACCTGGGAATACATTTCTAAATTGTACATGCAATCCCCCTCCCCAAGGTGATATTATGTTTCATCCCTCGACTTAATAACCTTTGGGAATTACTTTCTTGAAAGCCTTTTCAAGGAAGGCGTTCTCACCTTATCCTCCAAAGTTTTCAGGATAAGCTTTAAATTAAGTTTTTGTCTTATTTATTTTTTTCAAAAATAAAGTGGCACTTTTATTTCACTTGGCATAAAGTGTGTGATGAAAAGTCTAACTTCTACATGTATATTTAGGAAATCTGGCCTCCTCGCAATGATCTCATTCCCAGACAAGAGTAATAATTTGTCATATCTTAAAGAAGTTGCCTTCATCTCACTCCAGGCAGGTGTTTGAGGTTAATGTCTATCTTTCTATCTTCCCTGGCTTCCTCTCTCCTTCCTTGTCTTCTCTCCCCACTTTCTTTCCTCCTCACCTTCCTTCCCTCCCTCCTTCCCTTCTCTCTCTCTCTCTCCTTCACACACACACACACACACACAAACACACACACACACAAGGCTTTGAGAGAAACTAATTTTAAGGTAATAATGACTTTAATAAGCTTAACTTAAAGACGAAGCACTTGGGGGTCCAGTTCTGGTAAAATGGAGTAAGAACACTCCAACCTGTCCATGAATGGAGCTATAAAACCTGGGTAAAATGCATGGAACAGCTATTTGAGGATCTTACTAGAATTTGAAGTACCACGGAACCAATAGTGAGTTTACCATTTTTACCCCTCTAGTGTACCCTAAGTAGTATACTTCTTACCCTAAGTACCCTAAGTAGTATACTCTAAGTAGTATAAGACATGGAACTTAGCACCATACTGAGAGAGAGAACCTGAGGGGAAGCTCTCTAGTTCAGGCTCCAGGAACAGGACAAGGAAAAGGACCTTGTGGTAGGAACAGTGGTGACTGCAGGGGCCCACAAGAGCTTCAAACACTGAATAATCAGAACATTCAATATTTTTGTCTTTCTTTGTCCTCCTGCTGCTTGACTCTGAATGCAGATAGTCATGGGAAGTTTGTGTCAGGGTGGGTAACTAAAGCCCAAGATTTCTGGGGAACTGAAAAGGGAGTCCTAGGAAATCAGTAAGTATCAAAAAGATCATGGATATACAGGGGCTGGGAAAGCAATCTCATAAAATTGTTTATGAATTCCTGTACTCACTTTTGCTGCACATGAATGGATCTAATCATAAACAATGGACCACATACTTTGAGAATGGAACTAAAAGATGGGCAATTGCACAGGTCCTAGACTGGCTACCAAGTGGCAAACACAGGAGACAGATGTAAATAACACTGCAAAAGTATTGAAAACTGCAATGTATGTTGAAAATACAAACCACAGGAAGCTGGTTAGAACATGGTGTCTAAACCCAACACTTTCCATGGGATTTAAACAAGACCCAGAATCTCGTAAGGTAATATTCAAAGTGTCTAAATATATGGATAATTCATTGGCAAGCAAGAACTACCCCCTATCCCTGCCAAACCCAATTCACATGAGAAAAGACAAAGAGCAGACACCAGTACTAAAATGGTTAAGATATTGGAATTACCTGGCAAAGACTATAAAGCAGCTATTATAAAAGTGCCCAAAGAAGTAAGGATAAACACTCTTAAAGCAAATGTAGAGAAAGTCTAAACAAAAAACTAAAAGATATAAAGAAGTTCCAAGTGAAAATTTTTGAACTAAAAGTATAACCCAGATTCCGCAAAAATAAGCAAACAAAAGAAAACCCCAAAGAGACAAACAAATAAAACCCTCACTGTATGGGCTCGATAATTGACTGAAGATGAAAGAGTGAAATAATTAACTTGAAGTTAAATTAATAGAAATTATGCAATCTATGGAATAGAGAAAAAAGGGAAAAATAAAGCGACTCAGGATAATATCAAAGGTCTAACATTCAGGATACAGGAGTCCCAGAAAATGAAGAGAAAGAGTATAGTATAGAACAAAATATTTGAAGAAATAGTAGCTGGAAATTTCCCAAATATGGTGAAAGATAGACACGTAAAGATTCAAGAAGCTCAATAAGCCCCAAACATGATAAATTCAAAGAACTTCACACCCAGAAACATCCTAATCAAACTGTTAAACTTTAAAAACAGTCACAAGTTACCAATAGCAGGAATGCAAGAAGACTATTACTACACTCTCTGAAGAAATAAAAAGGATAAAAAAGGAATGATATAAATAAATCAATGTACATAATTCAATAAGCTAGGTGAAATGAACAACTTCCTCCAAACCAAAAATTTCCACAAACTCTCTTCAGATGAAATAATAGCCAAAATAGTTCTGTAATTATTAAACCACGTGATCCATCATTAAAAACCTGTGAAAAAGAAATCTCTAGGCCTAGATAGCTTTATTGCCAATTCTACCAGATGTAGAATAAATAAAACCAAGGTTACACTAGCTCTTGAAGATGAGGACACACTTCCCAACTCATGTTATCAAATGAACATTACTGTGATATGAAAAGCAGGAAAATACAAGAAAATTATAGATCAACATCTCTTACAACACAGATGCATAATGTCACCAAAATATTAACAAATCAAATCCAGTAACGTATAAAAGAATAGTTTAACATGACCAAGTAGTATTTATCCCATGAATGCAAGGTTAGCTTAGTGTTTCATAGTTGATCAGTGAAATCCATCTGTGGTATAATAAGAAATATATATTTGGTTTTGTCTCTGGTTCATAGTATGAAGCTCCTAAAACCCTTTAGAATCTCTGGAGCGAGAAGAGTATCTTTGGTTTGCCAATGAGATCACTTATGGCTGGAAGCCCCTAGATAGTGTGAGAATGGAAGACTAAGAAATGATTAGGTTGGCTCTTTTAGCCTAACCGCTTGCCCCTCAACTTCTAAGGAGGGAAGAAGGGCTAGATATTGAGTTAATCATCAATGGCGTTGATTTCATCAATCATGCCTATGTAATGCAACCTCCATAAAAACCCTTAAATGACAGGGGTCAAGGAGCTCCTAAGTTGGTGAACACATAGAGATGATGGGAGGGTAGCAAGCCTGGAGAGGGCTCAGAAGCTCCATGCACCACCCTTCTCCTCCAATCCCTTAATCTATGCATCTCTTCCATTTGCCTTTTCTGAACTATAGCCTTTATAATAAACCAGTAATAGTAACTAAAGCACTCTGAGTTTGATGAACTGTTCTAACAAATTACTGAACCTGAAAGGGCAGGGACTGTGGAAACCCCCTACTCTGTAGCAAAGTTGAACAGAATTGTGGGTCCTCTGGGCACCCAATATTTGTGATGGCAACTGAAGTGACGGTAGGCTTGTGGGATTGAGCCTTTAAACCCGTGGTTTCTGATCCTAACTCCAGGTAGTTAGTGTCAGGACTGAATTGAATTGTAGGGTACCCAGTTGGATCTGGAGTGTTGGAGGATTGGTGGATATGAGAAAAAACCCACACACTTAGTGTCAGAATTTTTGGGAGTGAAAATAGTACAGACCATTTATTAATAGTCTAAAGAAAAATCATGTGATCATATTAAGTAATGCAAAAAAAAGTTTTTTTCAGTATTCAATATTTATACATAGGGGCACCTGGGTGGCTCAGTGGGTTGATCCTCTGCCTTCGGCTCAGGTCATGATCTCAGGGTCCTGGGATCGAGCCCTGTGTCAGGCTTTCTGCTCAGCGGGGAGCCTGCTTCCCCCTCTCTCTCTGCCTGCCTCTCTGCCTACTTGTGATCTCTCTCTCTCTCTCTCTGTCAAATAAATAAATAAATAAATCTTTAAAAATATTCATACATAATAAAAGTTCTCAGTGAATTACAAGTAGAAGGAAACTTCTTCAACTTGATATGGGACATCTGCAAGCTAACATTATATGTAAGAGTGAAAGACTGCAGCACCAGTATACATTTATTTGCCTGGATAAAATAAAAATGCTGCCGATACCAGGCACGGACAAGGAGGTAGAGCAGCTGGAACTCTTGTACATTGCTTGTGGAAATGCAAAATTATACAGTCACTTTGGAAAAGAGTTTGGCAGTTTATTGTAAAGCTAAGTGTGCCTACATCGTGTGACATAGCAAGCTCACTCCTAGATATTTTTCCTAGAAAAATGAAAACTTACGTTCCCACAAAATTTCACCTGTACATGGATGTCTGTAACAACTCTATTCATGCCGGCGTCAAGCTGGAAACAACACAAATCTTCAGCAAGCAAATGGGAAGGCAAATGGTGATATATCCATATAATGAATACCACCAAACACTACAAAGGAATTAGTTATTGATAACAGACAACTTGGGTGAATCAAAGGTATTATCCCAAGTAAAAGAGTTCAGTCTCAAAGGTTACATACTGTTTGATTCCATGTATGTGACATTCTCAAAAGCAAAAGTATGGTGATGGAAAGTAGATCAATGGTGTCAGGTGTTAGGAATGGGTGAGAATGACCCCAGTCGGTGGCACAGGCAGGTTTTTTGAGGTGACGGAACTACTCTATATCCTAATTGTGATGGTGGATGCATTAATCCGTTCATGTGTTAAAACTCAGAAATATACATCTAAAAAAAAGTCAGTTTCACTTTATGTTAATTAAAAAAAATAAAGTAATGAGGCGCCTGGATGGCTCAGTTAGTTGGTTAAGTGTGTCTGCCTCCAGTTCAGGTCCCGATGGGAAGAGCATGCTTCTCCCTCTCCCTCTCTCTCTACTGCCCCCCAACACCTGCGCTTACTCTCTCTCTCTCTCATGCTCTCCCAAATAAATAAAATCTTTAGTAAAAAAAACCTTAAATAAATAAATAAAAAATAATGTAAAAAATAAAAATAAGCACACAAAGTGACAGTCTTAAAAACCAGAGTATAGAGTGATTTTTTCCAACAAGTCGATGAAATTATCAAAGATAGAAATTAACTATAAGAAAATGAAAAGTTTTAGACAATTCTAACCAGAAGAGTAAAGGTGAAAAGGAGATTTAATAAAATTATTATTTATTTATTTTTTTAAATCAAATCCCAGTACATGAGAGCTATGTGGTAATACTTGATACTTGGTTGGGACAAATTGGAGTAAGTATAAGGCAGCATAATTCTTTTTTAAGAACCTATAAACCTATGACACTCATATTTCAATCATTGGGAAGGCTGAAAAGTAACTATGAAAAAGGTTAAGACCTTTCAAAGATGCTAAACAATCGTGACCTTGGGAAGGAAGTAGGAGTTTGGATATATGTATATATACCCACATTTCTTAAAACTTTCATCAAAGGAATCCATGAAGAATCTCAAAAACAAAACTGAATACTCAGGTTTATAATGAAATGCAGTAGTCCCCAAACTTGCCATACTTTTCAATAGTATGGTTATATTGCTATATTCCCTATTAACTTTCTGACCTAATACCTAAGGATTTAGACAATTTATATCTTCTTCTTCCCCTCTCCCTACTTGTCTTAGCCCCTTCAGACTATTATACGAAATATGCCAGACCGGGTGGCTTATAAACAACAGAAATTTATTCCTCACAGTTCTGGAGGCTGGGATGTCCAAGATCACAATGCTGACAGATTTAGTATCTAGTGAGAGCCTGCTTTCTGTTCACAGATGGCACCTTCTTGCTGTGTCTTCACATGGTAGAGAGGGCTAGGGAGCTCCGTGGGGCTTTTTTATAAGAACACTATCCCTTTAAAGAAGGCTTTACTCTCATGACTTTGGTACCTCTCAAAGACCCAGTCTGTTAATACTATCATTTTGGGGGATTAGGATTTCAACAAACGATTTTTGCGGGACACAAATATTCGTATCATAGCTTTCCCCATATAGTTATATTCACAGTTCTGCCTTTGCTCATTTCTGTAACTTCAAACAACATATTAACCTTAATATCTTGTTGCATCACTAATAGATGGTGTCACTTGCCTTTATTTTGTAAGACGGTGGCACTCTGTCCTTTCCCTTTACGGCTCCTCTGTTCTGCTATGTCTGATTTTATGTCATACCCTCCCTTAGAAGATATTAATTAATTAGTTTAAATTAGTCTGGATTTATGGATTCTTATTTTGTTTAATGAGTCATGATCTTCAATTATCATTGTTTCAACGCTCACCTTTAGCTAAGGGAGCCTCTTGAGCGGCCGTTTTGGTATATTCTCATCATTCTTTGAGGACTTCCTATTTTCTACCATGGCAAAATGTTTCAGGCTCATCTTACACCTTTCCCAATATGGTCTGGAATTAACCATGTGTTTCTGGAGAATAATATTTGGAAATCAAGTTTAGGGTGCCAAATATGCTAAGTACTCTTAGCGGTTATAACTAGGAAATGTATGTACGTGTATCTTCATATAGGTATATGTGTGCTTGTATGCATATGCATATATATTTATTTTAAAATATGTATCTGTATATGTGCATATATCTATGTATGTTTATATAGGGATATAAAGATATGCATGTACATTACGAATATCACATATTTATATGTAACGTGTAGTTATAAATATATATGTTTATATATTCATAAATATTTTAAAGTGTGACGTAATACTGATACCTACAATTCCAATTCAGCATCATTGATGTTACTTTACTTCTGCATTTTTGTACTTTATAACATACACTTTCTATCTTTCTATTCTGTAACCTTCATAACAGAAGAAGTTAAGTCTTCTGTGATTTGTATGTGTTGATTCTAAAAATTGAAAACAATGAACGCATTTTAGGTTGTTATGGTAGCTCCATTATTCATTGTAAAGGCATAGAGAGCTTGCTAGGATCCCTTTTATTTCTTACATTTATGGATTCAATACAGCTCTCTCTCTAATATTCAAAGGAGAATGTTTCCAGGGATAAATTAAATAAGCTCTCTCTTTTTAAAATATTTAAAAAATTTTAAATTCCAGTATTAGTTAGCATACAATGTTATATTAGTTTCAGGTTCACAATATAGTGATTCCACATTTCCATACATCACCCTGTGTTCATCATGACAAGTGCACTCCTTAATCCCCATCACCTATTTCTCCCATTCCCTGACCCACCTCCCCTCTGGTAACCATCGGTTTGTTCTCTATAGTTAAGAGTCTGTTTCTTGGTTTCTCTCTCTCTTTCTTCTTTGCTCATTTGTTTTCTTTCTTAAATGCCACATATGAGTGAAATCATATGGTGTTTGTCTTTCTCTGACTGACTTATTTCACTTAGTATAATACTTTCTAGCTCCATCCATGTCCTTGCAAATGGCAAGATTTCATTGTTCTTTTTTTGGCTGAATAACATTCCATTGTGTACATATATCACATCTTCTTTATCCATTCATCTTTCAATGAACACGGGTTGCTTCCATAATTTGGCTATTTTAAATAATACTGCTCTAAACATCGGGGTGCATGTATTCTTTTGAATTAGTGTTTTTGTATCTTGGGGGTAAATACACAGTAGTAGGGTATGGATTGTAGGGTAGTTCTACTTTTAATTTTTTGAGGAGGAAACTCCATACTATTTTCCAGAGTGGTTGTACCAGTTTGCATTCCCACCAACAGTGCAAGAGGATTCCTTTTTCTCCACATCCTCAGCAACATTTGTTGTTTCTTATGTTTTTGATTTTAGCCACTCTGGTAGGTGTGAGGTGATTTCTCATTGTAGTTTTGACTTATATTTCCCTGATGACGAGTGATGTTGAGCATCTTTTCATGTGTCTGTTGGCCATCTGGATGTCTTCTTTGGAGAAATACCTGTTCATGTCTTTTGCCCATTGTTAAATTGGATCATTTTTTTGGGGGGTGTTGAGTTGTAAAAGTTCTTTATATATCTTGGATACTAACCCTTTATTGGATATGTCATTTGCAAATAATTTCTCCCATTCAATAAGCTGCCTTTTAGCTTTATTGGTTATTTCCTTCACTGTGCAGAAACTTTTAGTTTTGATGTAATCCCAATAGTTTTTTGTTTTTTTTTTTTTGCTTTTATTTTCCTTGTCTCTATATACATATCTAGAAAGATACTGCTATAGCAGATGTCAGAAAAATTACTACTTGTTCTCCCTTCTAGGATTTTTATGGTTTCAGGTGTCACATTCAGGTCTTTAATCCATTTTGAATTTATTTTTGTGTATGGTCCAGTTTCATTCTTTTGCATGTAGCTGTCCAGTTTTCCCAACACCAATTTTTGATGCAGTACAAAGAAGGGCCACATGTACCCCAATGTTCATAGCAGCAATGGCCACAATCGCCAAACTGTGGAAAGAGCCAAGATGCCCTTCAACAGATGAATGGATAAAGAAGATATGGTCCATATATACAATGGAATATTATGCCTCCATCAGAAAGGGTGAATACCCAACTTTTATTTTAACATGGACCGGACTGGAAGAGATTATGTTGAGTGAAATAAGTCAAGCAGAGAGAGTCAATTATCATATGGTCTCCCTTACGTGTGGAGCATAAGGAAAAACATGGAGGACATTGTGAGAGGGAAGGGAGGGATGAATTGGAGGAAATCGGAGGGGTGAAGAACCATGAGAGACTGTGAACTCAGAACAAGGGACTAAGGGTTTTGGAGGGAAGGGTGTGGGGGGATGGGCGAACCTGGTGGTGGGTATTGAGGAGGGCACATATTGCATGGAGCACTGGGTGTGGTACATAAACAATGAATCTTGTAGCACTGGAAAAATAAAATAAAAGTATTTGGGAAAAAAATAAAATAGTTTAAATATGTATATTACTTGGAAAAAAATGAGGTCTTAGGTAAATAGGCAATTAACTCAGGCATTATGTACTATTTTAAATCAAGTTCCTTTGGTTTCTATGTTTTGAAGTTCCTAGCAAAACAGGTAATCATGTATTCCCAAGTCACTCAGCTTGATACCTTTGTCGTAAATAAAGTTTAAAATAGTGTCATATGGTTAGCACTTTTTATGTTTTTATTTATGAAAGAGTTGAATAAAAGGGACTATAAAAATAGTAATAGAGTATTGTGTAGGAATTACAATCATTAATGTAATTAATTGAATCATTATAATATGTAGAAAGTATTCACGCAGATAATGATGAAAATTTAAATGAATGAATTGAAGGAAAAATGATTATTTCTCCTTATCAGTATGATGTATGAATTTTATGCATTGGAAAAAGAAAAATTCTTGGAAAGTCCCAATCTGCATTCCATGGGTTCTCATTCCCTAGAGTTGCTGTATTTCTGTATCTCTCTCTCACTTTCTCTCTAATTTCCTTTGTGAAATAAGTTTGAGAAACATGGCATGTGTTTCTCTTGGAAAGCCATAAAGTTCATTAGCATGTTAAATACTGAAAGTTGTGTAATTAAGAAACACATCAACATTGCTTAATACAGTGTATCCCAACTTTTTCATTATAGAAATTAGTTGTTTTGGCAATAAATTATGATATCACAATAGAATTCATGTTTCAAGAAACATACTAGGAAATGCTGGTGTAATGGAATGAATAAACCCTGGTTTCTAGGCATGATCCTGGCATAAAATAATGGTAAGGCTTTTGTTGTTATTTCCTATTTTGTCCCTGTTTCCCGCTCTGCTAGTTGGAGTCTATTCTCTAGACTCCAAGTCTAGAGATGCTCTTGAAAGTTTCTTTTCCGTTCTTGTTTTCCATTTTTCCTCCTATCACTATTAGAACTATTTCCAGAATTCTCTGTTCTTTGCTACTTAAAAAAAAAAAATTCTTTAGATTTTCCCACTACATTTATCAAACATTTCCATTTTACCTTGCTTAAAGTATACTATGTTTTTGGAAGTATATAAATATACTAGTCACACGAAATAAATCAGTCAGCAGCGTTTCTTTGCTCAATGTGTTGTTTTCTATTAAGAAAGAGAAAATGGGAGCAACAATGCAAACAAGAGATGCAATTACATGACCCCTGTCCTCTTTCTGTCTTTAGCAGAGGAAAGTATTCATTTTGTTGCTTTTTATTTCCTGAAAAGGTATTAAGACCTTTGCCTCAAAGGTGTAACATCAGAATAACAAGACATCCTCTTTTAACTTCAGTCTGACCTCTTCTGCATTCTACTCATCCTTTATGAGGGTCAGCTAAATAGGCTGCCAATATTGTTCTCTCTTAGGAAATTCTTCCTGGAATCCTGTAGTAAACTTTCAGAGGGAAAAGGCAACTAAAGTCAAATTTCCGTGTGAAATGCTGGATACAAGAAATATATTAGTAGCACTTTTGATTTTGTTTTTTTTTCCAGAAATTTATCAGTTATTGAGGTAGACGCATTATGCTGTTTTGGTTTAAATTGTTAATTGTTCTCAATTATTCTCAGTTAGTTTGGGCTGGCATCATTTTAACCAGACTTCTTTAAAACAGAATGAGGGGATGCTCACTTACCCTAAAATGAATGAATTCTAATACAGCCTTAGTTTCTTGTCTTCGTATGTGAGTGATCAAAGTAATTAGTGATCGTAAGCGATTCCATCCTTATCATATGAAGTTAACAAACAATAGGTCAGAATGTGACAGAGTAACTTATATGCCATTGAGTAGCAATATTTTTGTGCTATGGTTACATTGTTAAGCAAACTAAAATAAGCAAATCTTCATGCCAGGGTCTTAGTTAATGTCATTTTGCTTGGCTGAGAAAATCTGAAATATCTCTGAGAAGACATATTTTAAGAGAGCATTAGGACATGCATATTTTTAGGATGCTAATAGAGCCTATCACCCCCTTTGGTTTTAGCTGCCAGAAATTATGATTCATAGTTCTTGATAGCATAGAACAGAAAACATTGTAAAGGGAAAGAAATTCTAACAGATTGCTCAGGAATGATTTCTAAGTGTCAGTTAATCAAACATTTCTATTTCATCCCTTTAGGAAAATGCACACTTCTGTTTTGAAAAATGGATCTAGAAAAATCTTTATTTTTTGCTGTCTTAATAGCCCACAATTATTGATGAATTCTTAGTAGTATTAAGAAAGCAGGATGGTAAAAGAATATTTAGCATTCTAATGATTTATAATAATAAAATGACACCGCTGAAAAGTTGCCTGTGAAGAATGTTTAAAAGGAACAAAGGGTGTGTGTGTGTGTGCGTGTGTGCATGTGTGTATGTCTGTGAAAGATTCTGGAAAACACAGTAGTACTATTATGTTATATTACTCTGACTGTTTTTGTTATTGTTCTGGAGAAAAAAGTTAGCCAATTAAAGAAGTACTTCTAATAAAATTTTAAAACTTACTTTGGAATGCAAAATTTCAAAATATATGACAACATTCTGAATCAGTTGTATTATGCTAGAACGCTTTGGAGTGATTTAGACTTCGGGGTTGAAAAAGAACTACTTGCTATTATTATAATTGATAGTCAAAGTATTCTGCACTGAGAAACAACTCTCACAGAAATCCTAAGTTATGCATGGTTCTGATTGTGGTTATACATTTTCTGAAGCTACTGGTTCTTTATTAATGTTGACTTTACTTATGACATGGTTTTCTCTCAAATTCTAGTTGCCTAGACTGTATTATTATTACCTAGTCACCTTAATAGGTTTCTACTCCCCTTTTCTTATTACAGCACATTTTGAAATATCTTGGATAGTGAAGAGAACACTATTGCCTTTGAGAAACTTGCAGGGTGATGGTTATTTAGTTTTTGAATGGGCTTTTACATAAAAGTAACTGCTTTGTGGGAATTTTCAGGTATGAGAAAGCATCTTACAGAGAAATCCCCTCTTATCTAACTGATCAGTCGCATTAAAAAATGCATGTGCGGGATATTGCAGATTGAAGTGTGCAAAGCATTTGTGTTTTAATTAAAATTTTAGAGGAAAAACTCGTTCACATGAATTAATAGCAAGATTTTTAGCAGGTTGCATAAATGGTGACAAAATTTACATCTTTGTATTCAAGAAGAGTATGGAGTTACTTGGTGAAGATCACTACATATGTTAAATCCTTTCAACATGTGCTATAAATATTAAAGATCTGTGGCTATTAAATTATGTGAGAGCAAATGACTCATGAGTAATTACAAATACCTGTTCTGCTTCTACTTATCACTTATTTTCTAAAAAGTAGCATGAAAATGAAATGCAAACATAACGTAAAAGAGTATAACTTCCTGTTAAATGATGCTTTATCATATAATGCGATATTACAGCCTAATTCAATGCAGGACTAAACCAACATTGGAGGAAAACAAGAATTCGTGAAGCTAGGAGCCTCAGTACTCCGAAGTGCATGCTGTTTGATGTCTCTCTAAAAAGTTCTATTTTCTTTTCTAATTGTTCATGTGGAAGAGCAAATGTCTTTAGATTAAAGCGGATTTCACAAATCACAGAAGTCCAAAGAAGCAAGTAAATAGTATATAAAATAGCACAAGTTTCTGGAGCCCGAGTGGCTCAGTCAGTTAAGCATCCACCTTTTGATTTCAGCTCAGGCCACGATCTCAGGGTCATGAGATCGAGCCCTGCAATTGGCTCTGTGCTCAGCACTGAAATGGCTTGCAATTCTGTCCCTCCCTTCCTCTCTCTCAGCCCCTTGGTCCCCACCACTCTCTCTCCTTCTCTTAAAAGACAAATAGCATCAGCTTGTACAAAAACTTGTGTGTGTGTGTGTGTATAGCTGATGTATGAAATGAAATGAAAGTTAGCTCTGTTAGAGTTTTTATTATCAATCAAATATGTCTTCGGCGATTCTCATCTTTTTGTCCTTTAAGTGGGGGGATGGCTCTTATCCCCTCATCTGTTTGCTTTTTTTTTTTTTTTTTCCATCTGACATGGCTAAAGAGTGAGGCTGCTTCCTTCCATCTGCTGTGAAAGGGAAGAACCACTGATTGATGCTTTGGACACATGGATACTTTGTTTCTAGGAAGTGAGGGTGTAGCAACTACAGGGTCATGGAACTTTGGAAAGGAATAGACTGCTCCTTTGGAGCCTCAGAATTTCAGGCCTCCCAACAGGTAACTTAGCTCTCATTACTTTTATATATGGCCTTCCTATTCCGATCGTGTCCAACTAAGGATTCCCTTGCTTAGAAAAAGACTGAAAACCTCCAAGAACAACTTGTCATTTTGTAGGTGAGGAACTACTCCCTGAAAGTTTAAGTGACCAGAGAAAGGTAACGAGATGCTAAGGGGCCTCACATTTTTCAAGGTACATAAAATTGTAAGTGACGTTGGCAAAATTTCAAGAAGGATAAAACTCATGCCTTTTACGATTTCCAAAACATTATCTTTTTCATTATCAGGCTTGATGCCTAGCAGAGATCAGATCACTCACCAGAACATGGTAAATGAGTAGTGTGACCAGGTAGGGACATCCGATTATTTTGAATTTTAGTTCTTATTCAGAACTGTCTCTGGCAAGCCAGAATATGCCATATTCACCATCCCTCCTGGAGCAGGAGCAAATTACCTTGCCTGAGGGTGACAAGGGTCTGGTCTCCACGATACTTGATTCCTAACTGAACAGAGCAAAATTCAAAGAAGGTAAGCGGGGATTCTGTCCCTTGTCTTCCTGGCTGCCTTGGGTTAGCATGAGGCAGTGACCCTGGTAGGTTTGTCTGCCTTTAAAACCTACACTTTTCCTCCACTGAGCTTTCCTAAGGCTAGAGTGGGGATGGCATGTGGACTGTATGGAGTGTTAGCCAGGTTTTAGACCACAGATCTGAAGCCTACTTCTCTAATCAGCCTTACTGATCTCCGGTGGGCTGTTTTTTGTTTGTTTGTGTTGTGTTGTGTTTGTTTTTTGTCTTATTTTTTCAACTTGTTGGAAATCTGGGGGCAAAGAAAGAAGTTACTTATTTAACTGTCTAAAAACCCCAGATTCATATTTTATAAACATGACAACTAGGGTAGGAAAGATTCCTCAAGAAGCTAGACAATACCAATGCTCCCCCACCCTGTCTGCTCTTCAAATTTATTGCAATTTTCAGAGTGCACATCTTGAGAGAAATAGTTTCTATTTGAGTCTTTTTTTTTTAATTCCCTGAAGGTGATGTTTTAGACTGGTTTTCCTAGAGTACCAGTGTATTTGGGTCTATCTCACTCTAGATGATGCTCTCCCAGCCCTCCATGGTCCAAGTCCGCCAGCCAGGAGTCACTGCTGCGACTGCTCTCTCCCTCACCCCTACAGCCAGTGCATAGCCAACTCCTGTCAATCCCACCTTCAGAAGAGTTTGAAACTTATCCGTATCTTTACCTTACCATTGTCATTACCCAATGCTGATTCGTTCTTATCTTTTTTTCCTGTGGAGTTTATCTCCACTGGGATAAGTTCCTAATCGGTTTCCCTGTTTATTGTGCCCCTATACATCCATTTCCCACATTGTGGCCACAGGGATTAAATCTCATTAGTGTCCTATTTACATGTCTTTGGTGGCTTTACCTCACACAGAGAATAAAATCCAAGGCCCTTGCCATGGACCATAAGGCCTCGTGTGCTGTGCTGTCTGACCCAAGCTGCCCATTGCATTTTGGACCCTTTCTCCATCAGGGACGACACTTCTATCACTCTGGTTGTCCCCAGTAACCTACACTCAGTTCCTTGACGGTGTTGAGTTTTCCTCTGCCTTGGGACCTTCGTTTATCTCTCTTGTCTAGAAATCTTTTTTCTCCTGAGAGCCCAGGTTAGCTATCACTTTCTAGGTCTTTCCTGACTACTCAATCTAAAGTTCCCTCTTTTTTCTGCTGTTCGCTTTTGTAAGACTCCGTTCTTTTATCACAGAACACTTGTCAACATCTTCCATTTATTTGTATACTTACCTGTTTGCTTTTAACTTGAAGAAACTCATCTCAAACTATTGATTATGTAATTATGTCCAATTAGCTAACAGGTAAGAATAGTTAGGTGTGTATGCAGGTATACCTAATTAACTTGGGCCTTGTTATAGCTATAGTACATGTCTTATGGTAACAGCTAACTCTTCCTGTCTAGAGTACCATTATAATTCTTAGGAGTGAACAGAGCAGGATCTAGGTCTAGACCAGGTCCTCTTTGTCATCTTGGTGTTTTGCTTCCTCTACAAGTCTTGCTCCATCACAGATCAGACCTAATGTCATCTCCATCCATCATCTTTGACCCAGTCCCAGCCCGCATCAGAGCGGCAGTAGTCACGGCTAGAGAGTTCCTAGGCTTTTGGGTTTAGTTGTGCCAAGGTGAGCTGTTCAAATAAAAGGATTTCTGTTTTATGCCTATTATGCTGAACATGATGTTCTTGTTCCTAAGTG
>CM052883.1:96560376-96814948 GCA_028534135.1 Potos flavus
CCCCCCCCCCCCCCCGCCTTCCTTAGTTTAGACCTTTCCCCTGTGAGTGGTTCTTATCTCCTGATAACCAGTGTCACTCTGCATGTAACATTTTCTGTACCTGAGACCACACACTTAGGATAGGAGTTTCCACTTAATAGTTTCCAGCCTATATTGTGGACTATTTTTAACATTCATGAACCAATGTCCTAAATTAAGATAAAAAACTGCCTGGACACATGCAAGTTTGATATGGTCCAAAAGGCTTGTTTTTTTTCAGGCAAATGCTGAGGCTGGTGAGATGAAGTATCATTTTGTTGTTGTTAAAAGTTAGCACTCTTTTTTGGTAGAAAACTAACATTTTTTTTCTTCTCTTTTAAAATTTAAATTCAATTAGCCAACATATAGTACATATTTAGTTTCAGATGTAGTGTTCAATAATTTATCAGTTGCCTATAACACCTGGTGCTCATCACATCACGTTCCCTCTTTAATGCCCATCACCCAATTACCCCATCCCTCCACCTCCCCTCCAGCAACCCTCAGTTTGTTTCCTATAGTTAAGAGTCTCTCATGATTTTTTTCCCTCTCTGATGACTTCCCATTCATTTTTTCCCTCCCTTCCCCTATGATCCTCTGCTCTGTGAAAATTAACAATTTCCTAAGGACCAAGTGTGTTCTAGGCACTGTGCTAAGCATGTATATTAAAATGTAATGCTGATCCAAGGGAGGGAACAAACACGGCTGTCCAGGTGCTTTGGCAGGAGCAGAGTTAGCTTTATATTTTAGTGAAACTTCCCTGTCTTTATAAAGTTGTGTTAAAACCTGATGTCTGTAAAAGTTTCAAAATGAAAAAAAGCCATGCTAATGGTTAACAATGTCTTTTTCCAACATGTCTCAATAATGGGTGAGTGCTTGGGGGAATTGAACACAGTCCTGTCTGGTCCTCAGTCTCCCAGTCTCAGATTTCAGTTACACATCAAGAGTGAATCCATTGTTCAGGATGACTGATATGCAGTCAGAATGTCATCTTATTAGTTTAGAGCGAAAAATGTAACTCATGGACCAGCCTGATAAGCACACTTACTCACTTTGGGCAGTCCTACCTGGGCATCTAATTTACTGGCAGAAGTGTGCTTGGTGAGCCTAGAATAAGAAAAAGATGAATCATATAGTAAATGGATTTAGGTTGACATACCTACTTCATAATAGGAATGGGAGTTTCTAAGTTTTTGGCTAAGTATTTGCCTCTCATAGAGCTGGATAGCATTGTCGGTATGAGCCTCTGTACCTTTTTTTAATGCTCTGATGCCTGACTAACTCACTTTCGAATGTACACTTTTGTTTCCCCTTTTGTTTGTTTCATTTTTATCTGTTAAAATGGTCAATGCAACGACAACCAAATCCTGCAGAACTTGGAGTCATTTCTTCTTTAAGGCAGCTGTACATGTCTTACCTGGTAGATTGTATGATAAGGCCAGATTAAATTTCTCAGAATTAAATCCGAATTTCAAATACTGAAAACACTATGCTTAAGAGTATTGGGTAGATCAGCATTAAATAATCATTTGTAGGCTGGTTGGTAAATAGTCTATTTCAGCCAATCACAGAAGAACAAAAGCAATGTTGGAAATAACAACTGAGAAATTAGAAAAAAAAAAGCAAGAGGAGGCTAAAAATAGGATTGTCGTTGAAGTGCTGCTTCTTAGGTTCCATTTGGCCGGGGCAATTGATGCTCTCTTGCTTGTTCCCCGCGTGGCCTGCAGAGAAGAGAGTCCTGGTTTGCTACAAATGTGTAAAGCTGAATTGCTCTTTTTTCAAATAAAGTACCTTATATCAGAGCTTTTGATTTCAATTTTGGAAATTTTAAATTGTTTAAGTTAATTTTTATTTTTTTTATAATTTTTTCTTTCAGCTAGCTAGCCCGCAGGAAATGCAAACATTATTTGGCTGACACTCTAACTTGTTTGTTGTTCAATTACCTGTAGAGAAGCCCTCTTAGAGTTTCCTTTTTACGCACATGTCTTCTCATGAGTTGTGTCTTTAACATCGGAGGAGGGAAACATAACCTGCAAGATTACCTTTCTGCATGAACCATTCTGAGGACCTTCTGTTCCTTGTCAGTGATTTCACAGAATTGAAAGTCTGAGATTACTATGGATGTAAGACGTTGGAAAATTGAGGGAAAGTCATGTCTTTGCACTGGCATTCCCTGAAATGCTTCTATGGGTTTGAGATCATTATTGAAAAAGAGTTGAAACAGATCAATTAAGAAAGAAATATTTATTAACAGAACCAATAAAGCTATTTTTATTTTTTACTGAAGATCATAGTAGTATTAAGAAAAAACACTGAAATAAATGAAAAGTTAGACCAATTACAATGAACTTAAAATCTATAGTTTAAATCTGGAGTATGCTCATTTGCAGGACATTTTCAATGTTTTGTATTGAATCAAATGACTGCTTTTCAGATTTTAGAAATGAAAGATTTGCCTTAGAATTAACAATCCAAATCTCATCGTGAAGGCAGAAAAACAAGATCATCAGGTAGTTCTACAGACAAGCTATTTAGTTTTGGCACTATATATTTATCATTTAGTAGTAAATTTATCTTAGGCATGGCATATAGGAGGCTTATACTATTATAGACTGTAGAACATAAGCAAGGAAATTTTTATTCCCATTGTTCTGAATATCATAATAAATGATCTTACAAGATAGGGGAAACTTCCGTGTTTTGGCTAAATATATAAAATAACAATTATATAGAAATATATAAACCACACATACCTCGATCTCTTCCATTTAATTTCCATATAATATAGAAAAACCTTAGTTTACAAAAGTGACTGGCCATGGATTCTTACTCTCAATCAGAGGGATCAGGTGCTGGGTTAAAGGTTGCTGCCCGGACTTCTGTTGAAAACAAAACTACTACTACTACTACTAACAGTTAAAAGAACCCTGGCATTGAATACCTGCTGATCCTTCAGGGAAATGACTCCTCTAATGATGCCAGTGCTCTTGCAAGCCCTGGTGGAGCGGTGCGCTCTGCACTGGGTGGAGGAAAACTCTTCTGGGATTTGTCCTGAGTGCACTGGACGCCCCTTATATGGGTTGGATGGGAAACTTTGCTCAGGTATCAAGGTGACCTTAAGCGGAGTTTTCCTGGGCAGGAGACTGAATGAATACGCTCCGAACAGTAATTCTCAAATCTTGGCCAGTGGACTCAGGCTGATCTGTGATGACGTTTTCACTGTACTGCAGGGAAATAAGCTATTCAAGGAAAATTGTTTTTCATTAAGTATATTCTTAATATACTTAATAGAATATTAAGAATTTTATAGAATTATCCTTTGTTGAGAGATTCTGTACTTTCTACTCTTTTGGTGTTTATATGGTATCGTGATATAATGATGATAATGGATGTAGTTTTATTCCTTTCATTTAATATTCTTTCCTGACAAAATTTTGAAAAGTAGTAGTAGCTCTGTTAATTTTCTAACATTTGGGGGGATTTTTTTGGTTCAAAAAATCCCAAGGTTCAGGGAGCCCAAGATTAGGAGAATGTTATCCTGCTATGTAACAATTTCTTAGTTTATTATTCTTTTTGCTTAGCTCTTACTGTGATGCTATGACTATTAGAATGGGTGACTCTGTCCTGATTTTATCTGAGATTAGAAACCAGATACTGGGGGAGTTTTAAAGCTATTTAATGTTACCCAAAGCTTAAGAATTTTTTTGTAAATTTGGCCAATATAGTTATGGCCTAAATATTGTTAACAGAGGGCCACTGTCAGATTCTGGAAGTGTCTCATAAACAAATATTACATTTTATACTGGCACAGTTTGTTTGTTTGTACATTATTTATGCTTAACTCTGACAAGTGATAGAAACAAAGTGGATTCTGCACCTTTAGAAAACATGTTGCCCAGTTAACAAGAATGTTTTTGGTAGTTTATATGCCAGAGCTAATCTGGGTTTCCATACCTTGTAAGCATACCTCTAAAGACTAAGCCCTTCCTTAATTTTGGCAGCTTTTGTACACATAGCACAAGCCCAGCATAGAGGTGGCTTCTTCAATTGTGCGACTGTACTTGGAAACCAACCGTGACCCGTACTACTGACTAAGACGGATGCTAACGTACCATAGTTATCAAATTACTGAAAATTTGGCTGAAAGAGACTTTTGAGACCCTGAAAGTCAGCATTACCCAAACGAACTTGTATTGCATATTGTTAACCTATCTCAGTTCTGTATAATAGACTCCAGATACAACATAGATGAGAAAATAGAAGGCGTGGGTGGGAGGGAGTAAGCTTGAATAAAAATTTTGCATCATTATTCTGACCTAAACTCCATCTGTTTAACCAAGACCTTGCTATTTTTCTAGGAGGGTCATTTTATTATTAAGTGTGAAAAAAAAAAACCCAAAAACTTCTATGCTTCAGTTATCTTAACAATAGGTTCCATTTAAAAATTTGATATCAGTCTTTATTTTTAATGGAGTTTAAAGGTATATCATATATTATTATAATAAATTCTTGATGATGACATTATCAAAACCAAAAGAATTATTTAGAATAATTTCCTTTTGCTAAGGATGATAGGAAGGCACGTAATAATCATGTCTACACAGATACTTATCACATACAACGAGGGATGCACAATAGTATGGACTAGGGAGTTTTAAACCATACTGATGTCTGGGCCCACCTGGTTTGGGGCTAGACCTGGTCATTTAAAGCTACACAGCTGATTGTCATCACTCTGTGAGAAATATACGTTCTGTCCCAAGGCAGGTGCTTCTGAAAAGAGGTGCCTACATACAGAGAGAGTTTTCTTACATATTATCTGTCCTCATACAATTTAGTTCCAAAGATTAAATTTAAGGTCTCTTTGTTCTGAAAGGGTAGGTTTCTAGGGGGAAAAATTGGAAAGAAGGTATTTTCAAAGGGAATCTTGGTGCTTAGTTTTTTTCCTCCCGCATCCTTATAATACCCTCTGCATATGTCATCCCCGTATTTATGTCCTTCCATTTCTTTGAGAGCTAATTCCCAACTCCTACCACTGTTAACCCTCGTCCAGCGACGAGCTTATGTCTGCCATTCTGAGTGGGCTTTAACATCCTCGCATATGTTCAGTTCTTCGAAACCTGTTGGAATTCAATGAGAGACCAGGAAACATAGAAATGATGCCAGGAGACAGTGTGGTGAGTGGGGGAGGATCTTTCCCCAAGGGATTGGAGGTATTTTTAGGATCAGACTATGTATGTACATATGTACCTGTTTATGCACATAATACATGTATGTACTCTAGATGTGTATTTATGAGTATAGGAGCTTCTATTTTGTGTTACAAGGGTGTGGAAAAGGACAGTGAGATAGCATGTCTCTCTTGTTCCCTGTCCTATGTGTTGCTCAAGATCAGGCAGGGATCTTGAGTTATTTTGTATTCTTAGCCTTGCCCAGTGGCTTGCATACTGGAGATATGTGAATACCTATGGAGTGAAGGTCTATGAAATGAATGCGTGTTTGTTAAAAGGAGGGAAGGAGGAAAGGAAGAAAGAGAGGAAAAACGATGCACTTGAGGCCATATTCAACATGACATGGCAGAGAATTAATAGTTTTGATGTTTTCGGTTGTGTGAGGATAGGTCAGGATGGTGAGAAAGAAGACTATTTAGCAGAAACTGGCCCTTGGGGTTGCATGCGTAAAGACTGTCTCTAGAAGACCATGGATCCTTCATATCTCCAAAGAAGCCTCATCCTTCCACATGGGAGGTACAGAAGGGGGGGGGTAGTGGGTGGAGAATAGAAATCTAGACCCAAAATAGCTTCACTGATTGTGGAAACAGCTTTTCAGTGTCCCTCATCTCTCCCTGACCAGGGAATTGTACTTCTGTATTTCTAGATGTCTTCTTTCTAAGACTGCTTAGAGACAGGGTAGAATCTGCTGGTATGTAGTTAAAGAACAAAGCCTTAAGAGCAGTGAGATTTCAAGGATCCTTAGATTCTTGCTTCTAAAAATTAACAAATATTCGGGGCCTGCATTGTGGGGGAAGAAAAGGAAAATGAAAAGAACCAAGTTTCAATTATTTTTTCCCTTGGTTATTTGTCTCTTTTTTTAAGATTTTATTTATTTATTTGAGAGAGAGAGAATCTAAAGCAGACTCCATGCTGAGCACAGAGCCTGATGAGGGCTCAATCTCATAACTGTGAGATCAAGACCTGAGCTAAAACCAAAAGTCTGTCACTTACCTGACTGAGCCACCCAAGCACCTGTTATCTGTCTTGTCTTGTTTTCTTTTTTCTTTTTGTCCTTATTCTCTTGCTGTTCCTCATATGTTATAATACATGAACTGGAGAGATTATATTTCTCCAGTTGAATGAAAATGAAAAACAGGCTGGTTGCAGAGTTTTAAAGTTATCTGTAATTTTATATCTTGTTTTATTGTCATAATTTTATATATTTTTATATTTTTTGTTTTCTAATTTGACTTTTTTCTTTGAACTGTAATTAACATATGTGCATGTGGGTGGGTGAGAGTATATGCAATATATAATATATATTATCTAAATGTATTAATATATTAAGTAATATATATTATAGTAATATATATATGTTTTATATATAGTTATGTATGTATATATATATATTTTTAATCCCAGAGTACTGCAAATATTCTTTCTGAAAAAAGCACCATGTTTTCCTCCCATGAGATCATTAACATTTTATATTCATGTTAAGAAACGTTTCCTTCTCACAATTAAATATTAAAAGTCACCTGTGCTGGTTATCTTGCGATAACCTGTGACTGCCTTTCCCGGCCTTTCTCTCCTGGGGAGGCTGATTGAAAGCGCCGCTCTCTGCTTTCCTGTTTGTCTCTGTCAGAGTCTCATAACAGTGCTGGAGTAGAGGGTGGGAGGAGAGTGGGGTCTGGGTTTTTGTTTGCCCAGCTCCCTCACTGGTGAGTGGTTACAGGTTGGGTTGGCAGTGGCCCTCTAGCAAAGCTGGGGCCTCCATGCGGTGAGTGGTTCTTTGCACTCACCTCTCTCTGGGCGCTGGTAACCATTCTCTCCTTTTGCTTCCCTAGTCCTCACAGTGTAAGCAGCTCTCTGCTCTTACTGGTCCCGGTGCACTCCATTTCTGAGCAATTTTCTGACCCTAAAGTATGTTTTTATTAAACTTCTCAGCTTCCAAGCTTGAACGCATCATCTGCTTGGATTGTGACCATGCCTGATACATTACCTTAGGACATTAATCCCAGGCCCACACTAAGAGGTCAAGGTGTAGAGGGCGAAATGCCCTTTTTCATTCTTGGTATGTTTGGAGAGAAATCTGTTTCTTGCCTTTGGTCTTTCCCTCTTCCTTTTTCTCCAGGGAAGATTTTATATTTTTAGTTCCTCTTAAACTTGTCCCAACTGAGAGTGTTTAAATATCAACAGATTTCCAGGGACACAGAGAATGTCAGGGAATGTGTGCATTCCCAGACCCATCCGTGTGGGCTTCATGGTATTTTAGGAGGATGGATTGAGATCTGAGGGTCCTGGCTTTATCTGGAAAGTAGATGTAGGTAAGTTGTTCCTGCTCCGCTGTGTATTCTCTGAGATTATAAAGGTATCTGGAATTCAAGGGAAAAAAAAAAACATTTTTCATTTTATCAGGTAACTGAAAGTAGTTTCTTATCATTTATTTAAAATGAGCTTGAAATAATGATTTTGCTATTTTTTTCCTTTTAATTTGTATATGCCTTTCATTTGCTTTTCATCCCTTACTTTGAATAAATTGCATGCCTGAACATCATCCTGGTAAAAAAAATTGTTTAGTTTAGTTTTTTCTTTCTGTGAGCCCTGTTAGATTGACTTTATCAATCTTTTAGAAAAATGAATAAAATCAATTAACTACAAATTTTCTGTTTTTTCTCTCATGGAATCCAAATATTTTATTCATATATTGTATCATCATTTTATTTGGAAACTTAAAGTTATCTGAAGAGAAAGTGTAGGAATAAGTGCTATCTTTTAATCTACTGTGAGAGATCTGTAACATGTTGACAGATTAAAAAAATAGGGACTATTTTATAAACCTCCAGTCATCAAATAAGTGACATGTTTGAGTCAATCATTTTAAGAGGTTATACCGGTCCACTGATGAAACCATTTGAAGAAAATGTGCTGTTTGATGTTACAGAAGCCAAAAGCTGAATAAATGTGTCATCTGTTTTTCATTTTAATTCACTATTTCAGAAGTATTTACTGTGTATTAAAAAATCTTTTTACCCTTTCAAATCTTTTGGACAACCTGGAAAAATTCAGAACAGTTTCACATATATCTATAAAAGCACATTCTCAGCTAAGTTATCTTATTCATATGTGATATTAATAACATATATATGAACTTTTTAACTTGTGTAAGAAAACCGTCATCTTATTATGTAGATGCAGATTTTTAAACATAATCTACAAAACAATATAAAAGATCAAGAATTTTAAGTTCAGAACAAAAATTAATTGAGCTTTTTTTTTAACTGTACATTACAAATCCAACTGAAAAGTGTTTCTAGGAGGCAACAAAAATGTCTGGAAGTATGTTACCTTTAAAAAAATAAAAATATTTTGAAACGACAAGCTCTGTTTTAAGAAACCGGATTATTTTGTCCTGCTGTGGTCCATGAGAAAATGTTGCTAAATTAAGAGATATTCCTCATTCATTTCTCTCCCCAGCCCCTATCCTTCCCTGGCAGTTAACACCCAATTACTATTTTTCCTTCCCCCTTTTTTTTAAACCTCTCTCTTGTCCACAGTTGCTTTTTAAAAAAGATCCCTCCCTTGTCTCCAGATGCTCTTCTCTCTCCTCTGCTGTCTGCCCTCTCACCCCAGGCCACTCCCTTGTGCCTGGATCCATCCTGCCCTATCTCTTGACAATGCTAATTTCCTCTTCTCAGCCTGGCTACTAAATCTTACACTCTGCCATAAACAGGCTACTTGTGATGCCTCTGGGTATCCATAATGCATAGCCGAAAACACTCTAAATGCCACCATCCCTTAATTCACTGATTCTAGCCAGAAGCTGGGAGGGAGGGAAATATCAACGTTTTCCTTTAAAACTATTGTCTTCCACTGGTTTTCATTAAAGGGACAGGAGAATTAAATGTAGAACGTAATGATCCTCAGGTTTTCTTGAGTTAGTCTCTGGGAGTGAGTGTTTTTACCCAGCCATGTTCTGGCAGCAGGGAGAGAAAGGGGTGAGGGAGAGCGACAGGGGCGTTGGAAGTCCCTACACGGGGTCCTGTAATTTCTAGAAAAGAAATAGTTCTGCAAACAGCAGACGTGATTACATAGGCTTAATTAACAGTTCAAAGTATTGGGGAGACCTTCTGGTGGGATGCATGTTTCTCATTCTTTAATGAGTAAATGACCCATTTGAGTGCAGGAGCGCATATCAGAAGCACATGGCGATGAAGAAGCCGGTGGTGGTCGATCTGATCAAAGTTTTTCAAAACTGACTCCAAGTATTTGATGAGGAAGATTAACATGGAGACAGTTTACCAAACAAATATAGCATAAAGAGCCAAGAGACCTTCTGAGGGACTTCAAGGCTCCAGCTTGCCCACATAAAGAATATCATTAAACAGAAAGAAAACAAGACAAGAATAAATATCTAGAGTGCCGAGTCTGGAGAGGAATTGAACTGCCAACGGATAATTTTTCTGTACTCTTTTAAATATCTCCACCAGAAGACGTTTTCAGGTTTTGAAAGCAAACAAAGCAACACATTTGACCTGGGTTCGAACTGTGCAACTCTCTTAAGTGTTCTAAAAGATGTCCGGACCAGAACTGGTTAATTAGCGCTTTGTGTTGCACTGTGTTACATATGACCTAACCAGAGATAAAAAGGTTTAAAGGTCTCTTGTAACCCTGCAATGCAATTTGTAACACAAAAATAACCCCCTTTCATTACTAGCATGCCACTGTAGCACGCAGGTTATTTTTTCCCTTCACGCAATAAGGGCAGCTTTCGCATCAGAAGAATTCTTGGCAAATTAATGCGCTACCTCTTGGGCTAATTAAATTAGAAAGGATCAAAAATACAGAGCGGCTTTTGTGGTGGACACAATGTCGGGCTTCATGCATCTTGCTCAGACAGGAATTTCTGCCATTTAGCCCCCTTTTGCCTCTAGCAGTGTTCTGGACTCTCGAACACAGTCAAGTTCCTAATTTGCCTCAATGAGAGAGAATTATTAACTGATAATAAGAAAAGGAGCATTCACAGCTCCAGGCTGGGCTGTGTGGAAAAGGGTGATCTACCCAGCACCTGAAGCGCATGCAATTTTTATTAATTCCTGCCTAAAACAATGCATTCAGGAGTAAAATTGCTGTGCAGATGACAAAAACAATTACGCCTTTGATTCATTCATTCTAAAAATGTGAACTACTTTAGCTCCAATATAACCAGATTAAACAACTAAAGCGGCTGCTCACCTCTCTTTAAATCCAGTTTGGATTGCAGCAAGTGTGTTTTATGTCGAGAAGTTGCCACCGCCACTTAAACTGATTGTCCCTATTGAAATCGCTGAGTGCATAAGTGATTTTGACAATAATTAATATTGTTCTCTCTATATTGTGGTTCTTTGTTTCGAAGATGACACTGATGATGGTGTTGCTGTCTTTACGGGCATTAATCCCAGAAAGAGAGATGTAGGCTCCTGCAATCAACCCTCACATGACTGTGCTTCTGTGGACTTCCGTCATTTGCGACTGCTTAGAGAGTCTTTTGTTTGTAGGTCTGTCTCTCTGCCTCTTAGGTATCATGGAACTTTGATCAAAACAAGATACCTCCATTTCGATTTGCTGCAACGTCACTAATAGCCCATTGCTTCCCAGATCTTTACTCACAGCAGCCAGAGTTTCTTCTACTGTTCTTTTGTGGGTGACTCTACATCAGTGAACTTTGTTGTCTGGTAGGTTCCACATGCCCGCAGTTAACAGAGCTTGGCCGAACCTACTTATGTAACAAGGTTTTTGGAGTGCCTTTATTTGTATAGGAATAATGAATGTAGGTGTGTTTGTGTAAAAAAAAAAAAAAAATCGGGGAAAAAAAAATATTGTCGGTGGTGCTGTGACCGTACTTATTTTTAGATAGATCATTGACTTGGTCATAATTTTTGTTGGTTAAAACAGTTTGTCAAAATGAAAACAGTCTCATTATTCTGCTGTTTTGTATGTGTGTTTTATTTATTTTTTAGCTTCCTTCCAACGTAATAGAAATTAGTGATTGTGTTTGGGCATTCTGTTGAGATCTCTGACTTTTTAAGAGATTTTCATAGTATATGCAAATGCATGACCTTGATCTGCTTCAATACTTCCGTGGTGAATTGCTGTCTTTAAACTATGATAAAAAAAGTCCCGTTCCTGTGTGTAGCCTGAACTAGTCCCCGATTCACTGGTGAGACATTCAAGGGCCATTAGTAATACGTGCAATGTGTCAAACCAATGATTTCTCCGAAAGCCAGAGAACATTCTAATGGCATTTTCAAAATTTCCTGTTGAATCCTAAAATATAGTAGACAATCAATTTGTTCTATTTGAATCTGTCGCCTTCCCTGTTTTTTGTTTTCATCACTCTTGAGGTGCTAGGAAATCGTTCAGAACTAGGATTATCTATTTTGCTCTCATTGGTCATTTAACCATGTATCAGTAACTTTAGAAAACTGAACTTCATTCACTCTATCTAATCTATACTTCTTCTTTCAATACGCACCTCAAGCACTACTTACAAATTTTTCTTGGATTATTCTATATCACACCCAACACAATGCCTTTAGTCTTCCTAGAATTTAATTCATGGATACAAAGACTTGTGATCATTAGGTGCTAGTCTTGGTCTGGTCTCTGCAATTTTCATATACCATTTTTTTAATTACTTGAGGACTGATATCATGTAGTATGTTTTCTTTTATTGCTCATAGCTTTTAGGTTGGCATACTGTAGGTACTCAGTAGATTTTTTGTTTTGCCAATTGGTTTCTTTAGTGGATACCAGGAATCAGTTCTACTGGGAATGTTAAATGATTGTACAAAAAGGAAAGAAAAAAGATGTGTAGAGAGTCTTATCTGATATAGCTATGAATAAGTTTCTAAAAAGTCAGTATATAAGAATAAAATTGTATTAGACAGAATTATCTTCAGAATCTTTCCTTAGGAAGCTGCCATGGTGGAGACCAATGGAATAGATTATTGTGTTTTTGTTTTGTTTTTGCTTGAATATAAATAAAGTAGTTGACTTGTATTTAGGATCCGTATTATAGAAAATAATGGTTATCTGAGTTACCCTAAGTGCTGGAAACTGTTTAAAATATGAAAGGCACACGACAACTGGAATTGGCCAGAGGAAGAGTGGCTTTATGTCTTATTTCATGCTCATTCTATGGAAATAGTTGGCAGAAGTGCCTTGATGCATAAATAGATTTTCCCCTGCTTATTTATCTTTTTAGCCAAATTATGTATAGTTGTGATCCTATAAATTAAATATACATTATAATGTGGCTCCACTGTGCAATTTTTCTCTTGCTCCAGAAAAATGCTCCCTGCTATTTTGAAGATGAGTTCAGTGCATGGACCAGACTTATAAATGTAGTCTTGGGGCTTTTCTTACACTTCTCACTTACTTTGCACTCTTTTGTCTTCATTACATGTAATTTCATGTGGTCAGGCTACATTTGATGTGTAATTCTTCATATGGAAAGTTTGTCACTCCCCTAAATTCCAGTGTTGTCAGGGAAAGTGCAGTATAGGAAGACGAATATCTGCCAGATCAGAAAAACAACAGCAATAACAACAAACATTATTGAGCTTTCTCACTATCCTCAAGGAGAACCATAGAATTTTCTCATTGTTCTCAAAAACAAACAAACAAACAAAAACAGGTATGTGTTCAACCTCTTTGCTTCATGTTGAACTTTCCAACGTGGCTGCTGATATTTGTCTTAACCCTCACAAGAAACTGGCATCCTAAAAGTTAAAAAAAAAAAATTGGAGAGAGGGGCCAACCATACTTCCTAGGAGGTCCCTTACATTCAGAAGAGACCTTCGGGTATTGGATTTGCAGGATTTTATGGCAGTCTTTACCTTGAAGATCATTTCCTCAAATTTAGGGCTGGCTAAAGCATAAAAGGACATTGACATTGAAAAATATTCTCTGCACAAACTATTGAGTAGTTTTTTTTTTTTAATAAAGGGATTTTTCTAATTAAATATATCTTAAAATGGTTGAAATTGATCAACTTCTCATCTTCACATAGTGATTGTATGTGAAACACATACACTTTTATATAGACACACTTCTTACCATGGAATGCATATTCTTTCATAAACTTTAACATTAGGTAGGAGGGCTGGGTGAAAGATGTCATCCCCCCCACCCCCCGCCCAAATGACAGTTGTAACATTTTAAAGTAGTTCTATGATCTATTCTTGATCTTCCCTACTTTTAAGCTCTTACTTTCCCTGAATGTATATGTTGGACCCAGAGAAATAGAACATCCCTATTTTCCTCCCAGCATAGGAGAGTGCTGTGTTTGAAAATATCATCTGTGTGTGCTTTATTTTTATTTCAACCATACGTGCTTTTATAAGTATTTGAAAAGAAAATATTTTAAAGATTTGAAATAGGAAGAAGGGAATATATGTGAATTACAGCAGCCCCAGGGTAACAGTATCTCACACACTAATGATTCATATGGAGTTTATGTGTCTATTTATGCTGTCATTTATTTGGGGGAAGGGTGGCTAGAGAAAGAAAGCTGTGTATAGTATATTCCTAAATACCAGTGGTTTCTGAAAAAACAAAACCTGAACATTATCCTTATTTAATTAGGAGCAATCATTACATAATTATTCACATTAATTTGGTTTCTTACAACAGTCTCACACTTATTGGCACTTCCTCTTTTCCCTCTCTTTGTTCTGAAAGAAAGGAGGAGTGTTCTTTATGATGTGAAAAGGAAAAGGGAAAAGGTTTCTTTTCTGATGAAACATACAAAAAAAATATTGTCATCTGATGTGGCTCCTGGGGTCACATGGTGTCTCGCCCCCGGACTTTTCTGTAAGTATTCCACACTCAAATAGGTAATGGTGTCTTTGAAGAAGCCAGAAAACTTGAACTCAGATCTTTCTCATAAATGTAGGATTTAGACCATCAGGATCTAGTTTCTGACATGGAGGGAATGAGTGCAGTGTCTAAGAGAGCTGTCTATGATGATATAAAAATAAAATCAGCAGGGGAACACTGATAGTGAAGCCAAAACTGTAACAAATGTGTGAGGAGGGGCATGAGTGGATGAAATACTATTAAATATATTTATCCAGATTATTCACATAGTTTACTCAGAAAATTAGCTCTCTGAGAGATGCTATGAGAGAGAAAGCAGTTGTCTTTTACCTCTACATATCTTAGTAAAGCCCAGAAAATGATTCCATTAGCAAGTACATAGATTAATTTTCGCCACCATCACAAACCTGGAAAAAAGGACAGATGAGTTTGTATGAATTTTCAGAGGTCACCTTTTTTGGAGTGTGTGAATGTGAGCTACCTAAAGGAGTAAAAAGCAGCAAAAGTTGGGAAAAATAATTGAAAAATTATTAGTTCTTACAATGCAGGGGCAAAAGTAAATTAAAGCAGATGCATATTGGAAAGTTTCCTCTCCACTTTTACCCACATATCCATTTCTTTGCCTTTTACAATTAAATAAAAAAAAGGGAGAAAACTATTTCCAGGTGTCTTCACTCAGTCTCTCAGTCTCAGAAATACCAATCTATGACTTTACTACTGACAGGGGACAGAGAAGGAGAATATCATCTCTTCTGATTCTCTGTTACAAATATAGTTACTAAATGGTGTAAAATAGTTCCTTTGAGTTCCAGATTTGCAACTACAAAAAATTGGGTATTTCTTTCTTTTGCTCTTTGCTTGAAAAATCAAGTCCACCCTGTCTCGACCACATAAATAGAACAATTTTCCTCTGTGAACTGCTTGATGAGGCTGTGGCCAGATTCATATAAATGTCATAAAAACAGAGTACAGAATGGATTATTTTATGATTAAGATCTGTATGGATCTTTGTATGAATGCAACGTGCTTTGGCAAGGCTCTGCTGCACGCACACTAGTTTTAGTGTGTGTGGTGGAAAAAATGGCCTGCCATACTGTCACTTTAATGTCTTTCTGAAAAGGAACAAAACTCACTGGGCTCCACCAAAGGTTACGGCAATCATACAAAAGTTTGGTCTGCTAGCCGGTACAGTGTGTGTTCTATTTCTCATTGTGATAATAACGAGAGGACGATTCAATAAAATGCCACAGTATTTCTCAGCACTTTGTCATTAAATGACATATTGACGTCTCATTGTAATAGCAAAGTGAAACTTTCCTGTTCTCTAATTTACGTAATAGGATTCCATTTTCTTTCCATATCGTCGATTGTGTCAACGGGCCGAATTCTTTCTTTTTTTGTGTCTTTCTCTCTTCAGTTTGGATATTTGGGGGAGAGAGAGGCTTCATTCAGCTTCATTTATTTATTTACTTATTTATTTTTGAGACATCAGACAAGCTGCTCTCAGCACGTGGATGCCAAGATGGTCTGTTAATGAAGAATTGTGGTTTAAGAATTTCAACCAAAGGATTACTGTACTAAAGTGAATAATAGCATCAAGACAGTAGCAAAGATGATGATCAGAGTTGGTAAAAGAGAGATTATTGATCATCTGGCTCTATCAGTCACAAACAGGAAGGAGGAAAACAAAAGAGAGGAAAAGAAGATTAAAGAAATAAAATACAGATTAGTAATACCAGTTGATTCTGTTGCTAATTATAAATCTTTGGCAAGAAGCCTTTGGTCATAGAGTGACACTCCACTTATCTGGTGATCAGATTTCCAACAATCTTTACCACCCAGAACACAGTAGAGTTCCTAGAATTGTACCTCTCAAAGCTTTGACTATGTAAGAGCAACTTTATTTGCTGGAGATGTTTTGCTATCCCCTGTAAAGTTTACTGAGTTAATTTTGTGTATATATTTAATTTTGCTTATTTACTATACGTGGATGTCTGGATTTTTTTAAGCTGCTGTAAGTTTTTCCCAGGTTATCCGAAAAGGTGGTGTTAGGAGCAGGATGGAAAAGTACTCAGAAGGAGGAAGGATGCGCAGTTTAGCAGGCTATAAAATAAATACACGTGGATAATCATTGTTTGATAGAAAACAAGTTCTCTAAAAGAGGAACTGCTTCATTGTCTTGACTCTTTAGAAGAAGAAAAGAGAGCTCTTAGTTGTGGAGCCCAAGAAAGTCTTCATGGAGAAAGGACATTGGTATTGGGCCTAATGGGATATATAATGTATAATATTTGAAGAGGACTGGAAGATGGGCATTCCCATCGGTAAGATGGGGAAGGCATTGGGTAAAGAGGAAACAGGGATATCTGAAATCACTAATGAAGTGCTGAGCCTAGTTAACTTTGGTTGAAGTATAAGGTGATATCTGAGAGCTGTAGAAAATGAGTTTGAAATGACAGCTAAGCACCAGGCTATGGAGAATTTTGAATGCCAGACTAAGGCATTGGTATTAATAGTTTTCAGGGAGTAGCAAAATGGTGATCAGAGTTGGTAAAAGGGTGGTTATTGATCATCTGGCTCTATCAGTCATGTATAGGAAGGAGGAAAACAGGAGACTTTAGTGTAGGTAGTTGGAGCTAATTAAAGTGTTTGGTCAGCGGTGAAGCGTTAGAGTTAGGCTGTAGGAAGTGGGAGGTCCAGGAAGATGCCCAGACTTCTGGCTTGTTTGACTCTATAACATGGCAGTCTCATTCCCCAAATGGGAAAAACAGAGGATAAGCATATTGGGAGAGTGGAGGCAGTTGCATATTTTGTATGGGCAATGTATGCTCTCGCTCATGAGAATCCATCAGATGGCTAGCCTGCTATGGGATAGAAAAGATGGGAGGCTGGAGAGAGATTCGAAGTCAGAAAGCAAAAGAAAATGCAATTCAAAGGTAAATATTATAATTCAAAGATTGGGTGGAGCTATTAAGAGATAGAAGGTAAAGAATGAAAGAATGAGGAATAAGGACAGGTTCTCAGAATCCACAGCAGTGGGAGAACAGTAGAGGAAGAGTCTGAGAAGTTACAGTGTATGACAATAGGAAAGGAGGACTGTCGTAGACTGTGCTGTTGTGGGAAATGGTAGAGGAAGGGGAAAGAGAACGAACACACCGTGCGTATTAACAATGTATCTGATCTGGATGTATCCAATATTATTTAGTTTTCTCGGGCATCCTATTAGAAATATACTCTTACGCTCATTTTACCAAGGATGAAATTGAGGTTGGGTAGCGTGGCCAGGGTTACAGAGGAGGCAAATAGTCACGCTCAGCCCCATTCAACTCCAAAGTCCATGCTTTTGCCCTGTTCAGTGCTGCAACAGATTAATGAATTAGAAGAGGAGAGAAGGGTGTTTGATTTGTGACCTTTAGTAGAGCTGTGAGTGCAGAAGACATATTTTTAAAGAATAAAGAGTAGTGGGTGAGGGATTCAACATGGTTCATACACTATGTATTGGGCACCTGCTGCATAATGAGGAACCGTTCTTGCTGCTGAAGATACAGAGATAGAGGACCTAGTCCTTACTCTCAGGGAACTTGCTGTCTGGAAGAAGCAAAACACACACCTAGATTATCTTTATATAAGATGGCATCTGTTCTGAGAACACAGACTGTTTACCCTTTCAAAACACAAGACGAAAGCTTGATAAAAGTGAAATGAAAAAAAAAAAAGACAAGAGAAATAAAGTTTTTTTTTCTTTTTAAGATAATGTACATGTGCAGATGTTTGTAGACTGACTGAAGGATCTAGTGGTGAGGAGGTCATCAAAGATGTTAAAGCAAGAGCAGATCAGAGAGGGATGGGGACCAAGGACATAAGAAGTATGGTTAGTAGCTGTAGCTGTCTTGAGAAAAAAAAAAGGGATGATCCGATATTATCTGGGATGTAGTAAACAGATGCCCATTACCATCTTATGCCAACCCTATGGAATGAAATAGGCTTGAGAATATTAACTTAAAATTTTGTATGTGATTAATATTGCTTGTTAGGCTACCCTGAGACCTTTGACTGCCTTTGGCTCTCCATTTGTAGACAGCATAATCTCTGGGCTGTCAAGACCAAGGTAGAGAAAGGCTTTTTCATATATTTTCACCCAGAAGGTGGAAGTTGAAAACTGCATCCAGGGCAAATAGAAGAGTCTGAAAATAATTATGTCAGTTGCAAATTATGGCTTATTTTCAAACAAAAGGCAAACACACAGATCCATAAATTGCATAGAAAAAATCCATTTTGTTTAGTCATCACTGTTCTAATTTTAAGAAGTAAATAATTTCAGTACATTATAGTACTGTGATTAGAGGCTACAAAAGCTGTGTCCAGAAAAAGCACTTATTTCCTCATCAGAGACTTTAAGAGGAAAAACAAATTTTGTGTTCCTTGTACTGGACTCACTTTGGTAGATTGATAGGTCATCTCCTTGGTTAAGGGGTATAGACAATAATCAGAGGTCTTATCTTCATAGTGTTCTCTATAAGCTCTTCTCCTTCCTAAATTGTGTTGTAATTTCCCCATTCACCCATGTCCTTGAAGTTTTTCTTATAGGATTGAGGCTATGGTGATAATGATGCAGCCTTCCTCCCTCTCTCTCGTTTCTATTATTTTTGATACATTAACATTTCTATTAGCATCTCTACCTCTAAAAAAAGTTTCAATAATGCGTTTTGCCAGAGCAATAAATGCTATGAGATGCTTAATGTAGAAAGATAGGTGTGAGACTCAGTGGTACCCTACAAAGACATCTAGAAAGAATGATTTGTGTTTGCTAATTTTTGATATATCAAATTTTAAATTTCTGCTTCCCATTGGTATAACTATTTATTAGTTCAATTCTAATAACAATGCAAAAATGTGCGAACAGTTTATTTTTTAATCATTCAATAGTAGTCATGTGCTCTGCAATACCAGTAATCACAGGTTTGTCAATTTACTGGAAACAATAATGACTTGACTTTAGAGCTATAGTAAATGGAGTAAGCTCTTGACTTGGTGACCTAGTTTAGTTGTTCAACTCATACTGAGACTCTGTGACTGAAGATTCATGCATGGAATTGAGATTAAAAGCAGCCGTAAATCAGGTGTCGAGTGAAATGTCCTCTATTTTGTAGGAAACATAGCAGTTTCTTTGTTAACCCAATATTTTATGACACGTGTAATGTTTCGTCATTAATGCCATCATCTCTCTTTACCACCAATAGCATTCTAGCGAAATTGACCAATGCTATATGGATTTGCTTCTGGACATATGGGAAAAAGAGATTAAGAGGCCAACACTGATTTTTAAAAGCAATAATAATCTAACAGTGAATTCCAAAAATAGCAATGACATTTTATTTTATGTTTTGAAAATGTAAGCTTTATAACCTCTGCTATTTCCATCTGTGATAGGGTGAAACCCTCTCACCCGCCCCAGAATGACCCACAACCCACATGTTATATCCTATGTTTTGAAACTCACATAATGATTTTGGCCTTTTTTACTGAATCACACAACTGTGGTCCATTCACATTTTATCCTAGTATTATAATGTTGTAATTCAACTCAACAGAGTGCTATAATAATCTACAGTCCTTTACCATACATGATAGTTTACTTCATCTCTTTCTCCTTGATTTCAGTGCTATTTATCTAAATTGGGGAATTTTTTTTCCCTCCATCTTTTCCACAGTCTTCTCAAATTACCTCTTTTTTACTTTTCTCTATTTCCCTCACCCTGGCTTACTCACATTATGTTCTTTAATGCAATTTTATTTTATAACACCAAGTATAATAATGCTACGTATTCTCACTGAGTCAATTCTCAAGGTATGGATTCAAGAGAATACTCATTAAAAAAAAAATCACATGCCTACTATCATGTTGGTTGCTGGTACTCATTTTTCTTACTCCCATTGTTCATAAGTATCGGTTGCTAAATGAAGGCAAGTATCTTTAAGTAATGTATGTCTTTCCAGAGGTTTTTAGGTTGGCCCTCTAAGATATATTTCAGGAGCCTACTAAGAGGCTCTCACCACGGACGGTGGTGGATATGTCAGATTGAAGCCCAAAGGGCATACCCACATCGTTATGACAATAGTTTAAGTAGTTAAGAAGCTCAAGGACCAACAAGTGAGAATGTAATTCTCCATCAAGATTGCCAGCTGTTTTTAAGTGTTTGGAGACCAAGATGAAGACCACAAGAATCAGTGGCAGATTGTCAAAGCAATGATGCAGAAGCCTACCATTACCATTACGAGCCACAAGAGGTACAATTGTGTTTCCTGTGATGATGAAATCCTAGTTGAGCTCGTTGAAAGCTTTGGTGTAATTAGTTTGTGAACATTTCTAGAATCCAAAACTTTTTTTTTTTTAAGGAAAAGAATTATGTGACTATATAGCAAACAAAATAGTGTCTATATTTGTGAGCAAAAACTGGGATAGAAAATCATTTGCACAATTCTCTTGCTGGCTCGAACGTTCTTAATTAGATTTGTGGGTTATATAAAGGAATTGGTAACGGGGCATACTGTGAAAAAGAAATGTAGGAGACAGAAACCTTTGTTCCAAAATGTTTTACTTTAGAGCTGAATGTAGATATGTATTTTTCTACTGGTAAAATTTAACAAAGCAGAAACAGTTATCAGAATTCTTATTTTTACATCTACCTCCATTCAAGGCAGTTTTTTTTTTTAAAGATTTTATTTATTTATTTGACAGAGAGAGAGATCACCAGTAGGCAGAGAGGCAGGCAGAGAGAGAGGGGGAAAGCAGGCTCCCCGCTGAGCAGAGAGCCCGATGTGGGGCTTGATCCCAGGACCCTGAGATCATGACCTGAGCCGAAGGCAGAGGCTTAACCACTGAGCCACCCAGGCTCCCCTATTCAAGGCAGTTTTAAAGATTATGACAGTAATCTGAAACTTGAATTTTATGCAAATCTGTCTAAGCTTGGAATAGTTACATTAATTCTGGAAGAAGATTATCACTTTTATTCATCTTACTTATAGTATCTTTTAGTGAATTAGACCCTTTTTATTAAATAACGAAATTCTTACTTTCAAAATGACAAATAGAATCCTGGCTTAAGGTGGATGACTGTTAAAATAACAAAATTATAACAAAATTATACATATTCTACCCTACCTTATATAATAGTTTTTCTCCCTAAACAGTCTTTCTGGACTCTACTAGAAGATTCAGTGTATGGTTCCAACAGGAAGGTTATATATATCTATATCTATCTATCTATCATCTATCTATCTATCTATCTATCTATCTATATGGTGGTAGTTAAGAGAATGGGCTTTGAAGTTGGAAAGAAATGGGTTCAAATACTAGCTCTTACGTATATTAATAATACAATGTTAGATAGAAAACAAAGAAAAAAACTCTGGAGGCTTTTTTTCCCTGTAAAATATCTAATACCTTGGATTGTCGAGAGGATTACATATGATAATACTGACAAATTTCTTTACATACTATCTGACATTTAGTAAGGATTCAAGAAATGAGAACTATTATGATTGGAATTATTGTGAGTCTTGAGTTATTCTGGTTCCCTGTGACACACACAACGCCATCCCTCTCTTTTTTCTTCTTCTTCTTTTTTTTTAAAGATTTTATTTGTCAGAGAGAGAGAGCACAAGCAAGCAGAGAGGCAGGCAGAGAGAAAGGGGGAAGTAGGCTCTCCACTGAGCAAGGAGCCCAATGCGGGACTCGATCCTGGGACCCTGGTATCATGACCTGAGCCAAAGGCAGCCGCTTAACTGACTGAGCCACCGAGGTGTCCCCCCCTCCGCCTCTTTCTTAAACACAGATTTGCCATTTAGTGAGGTCTTTGAAGTGGTTGGTTGAATTTATCGTGGACGATGAGATCTAAGATGGCTCTCATTGCACAGTGTTAGATAATCATCTGTTAATTTATATTGTGTAATTTTGCTTTTCCTAAGATAGCCCTCTTTTAGCTTTTTAAATAGCCTTCGTAGGGTCAGAGTTTACTATATTTTGGCAGTCAGTGTTTACTGTATTTTGGGAAGCATTTCGTACATGGTAGAAAGACATAATAGTCTAAAAATAACATTGAATGTATGTGAAGGGTTTTATATTTTCACGGGGATACACATGATCACCCTGTAGAAACTTCTTATCTCATAGAGGGTAACAGGGGAGTAGCAGAGTGAAATGATTTGATAAAATGACTAGAGCTGTAACTGGAATCCAGGACTCTTGACTTTTGGTTCTGTAGTATATGGGTCCTCTTTACAATTTTTAGTTCCTTGAGGATTATAGGAAACATCCACTAAAACGTGCCCATATAAAAATTTCTTATATTGAATGCTCTTTCTTTGCTAGACTTATTATAGATATTTCAGATACTATTCATATATGAGAAATAAGTGTTTGACTCTATAAATTCCTGTCAAAGGGAAGTCAAATGCTTCGTAATGAAAGGGTCTTCTTCCCAACCTTGATGGTACTCTCTGGGTTATTCCTGACTTATTTTTCTTATTTCACACCTTATGTTTTAAGTGATTCTTGGTTACTCAGTACTTAGGAAATGCTAAATGTCTTGAGAGTGCCATCAAGCAGGTTCCATCAGTATATCTGGAGGTGGCCCAGAACCCCAGCTCACTGTGAAAATTGCCATGACATCACTGACCAGGCTCTATCTCCCTAGGATAAATAGTGAACTTCGGTTTCCATTGCTGTCCATTTAGTACCTAAAATGAATGGACACACATTTCTTATTCCTAGAGTTGAAAAGCAATGGAAAAAAATACTTAAGTAGTCCACTGCTGAAAACAAGAGGTTTATACTTAGGGTGGATACACATTTCTGGGATTTTATTAGAGGTTATGCAACAAATTTTGGCTTCAGTTGTATCATTTACTTTCATGTTAACATAACATAAGAAAGATAGGGTTGAATAAGTGGAAAATATAAATCAGTGTACCTGGCTATTTACATTGTGAGAATAGAACTGTGATTAATGTGCTGAATGATGTTATGTAAAACCAAACTATTGAAATCACACAGATGATTTAAGTTGGATTAATATCCTGAAGCTGTATTTTTAGTGACTTAGTAAGAGCATGAATTATTTTGACCATCTTAATGATTTACAAGGTTATCAGTAACTCTGACAATAGAATGGGAAAATTTTTTAAGATGATAGAAAATGAGATAAAGATTTTAGTTCTATCAAATTCGTGTCAATAATTTTCAATTGTGTACTTCAAAGGGGGAGGTTAGCATTGTTTTGTATTAGTTGTGTTATTTAGAATGTGTTGTCAGAGCCATGAAAGTTTCACATGGCACTTTGCATTCTATAATCACGTGTCTCCCATTTCACGACCAAGAAATCCACATAAAAGTCCCATAAATCACATAAGAAAACTGTTCTGGGCAGTCTCACCATGGCTAGGGTGTTATTTGTAATACTAAATATTATGACTCGAGGCCCTTCAAGACCTTTTCTTTTCCAGGAAAATGCATTGTCATGCATCGTGATCAATACTTCAAATGCTATCTCCTTCGATATAATCTTCATAATAACCTAACAAGGTAGGCCTTATGCCCATTTTATAGAAAAAGGAAATTGAGGCATGGAAAGGTTAAGAAAATCAGAAAATATTCTAGGCCAATCTGATGCCAAAGCCTCTTCTAAATCAATGTTCTAGATTGTCTGTGTTATAGGTGTCAAGCCTTAGCTCCTGCATTTAAAAATCCTTCCATCTCAGGGTACCTGGGTGGCTCAGTTGTTAAGTGGCTGCCTTCGGCTCAGGTCATGATCCCAGGGTCCTGGGATCTAGCCCCACATCAGGCTCCCTGCTTGGAGGGAAGGCTGCTTCTCCCTCTCCCACTCCCTCTTGCTTGTATGCCCTCTCTGCCTCCTGCTTGTACTTCCTCTCTCTGTAAAAAAAAAAAAAAAAAAAAAAAAAAAATCCTCCTATCTCATTGGCTACCTTTATTCTCACTTCTAATTAGAACTATGGGTAACCCCCCATTCTTCATTCAGCTATCTTGAATTCGCTGGCTGATTTCTTACCTTTTAGCCTAGCTCTGACCTTATTGCTCTTAGGAAACCCAGAAACCTTGTATTAGAGGTACTTTCTACTTGTGGGGTTGTTTTTACTGTTTAATTGATTTGGAGAGGGATATTGATCACTTTCCTAATCGATATACACTTGAGAGTCAGTGTGACAAAATAGCAAGGGCCAAGATACAGAGTAAGATCAAAGTAGATTCAAATCCTGGACCTTGTTCTTGTGGCTTCTTCACTTCCGGTAAATTTTAGTGTCTCACTGAGCCTTCCCCTTTCCCAGAAGATAGGATTTCTATAAAGATTTATTGGAGGAATATATAGCAAAATAATCTGGAAAATTAGTTTCTTTTCTATCTAATTAGTTCAAAGCAGTGGCATATTTTTTATTCTTATTAGTGCTTAAGAGCTTTCATTATTTATTATTTAATACTCATTCTACCTCTACATGTATGATCTGTATTGTGGTGCATTTGAACCAGGGACTTCGAGTTTCTGAGAATATTGGAAATGTAAGTGCCACTAGGAACATGTCCAGGATGACAGAGAAATTTACCGTCTCCAGAAAATTCACTTGTTCTCCTACATTCACCTCCCTCCATAAGTGAGGCAGGCCATCCGACTACTTCTGGCCTCCGGGCTGCGAGGGGAAGTAATGTGATTCTCTTCCAGGTAAAATGCATTTATGAGCTGGTACGTGGTCTTTCAGCTCTCTCCCTGGACATGGATTGTTCCTTTTGACATCATTACAAGATAAAAGTAGCCCAAATCCCTGTGACATTGATTAGAAGCTACCAAACCCATAAAGGATCTAGGATGAGCAATCACCAAACCTTTTTAATTTTGTGGAGATTCTGCGGTGTGTTTGTTATTACAGTGTGGCCTAAGCTAACTTTACTAATACAAGCACCCTTTGGAGAAGTCTGGTTTTTCACATGGTAGGGATACAGGTAGTTAGAAAATATTAAGAATTGCAATAAATTACCCGAGTAATCTAAGTAAACACCAAATAGGAAAATTCACTGTTACCAGTAATAATGTGGTTCTCTATAGAGAGAAAAATTTTTTTCTAACATTTTTAAATGAAAAAAATACATCACATTTCATTTTTTTCTTTTTTTTCCTAGCATTTTTAAAACAACTGTTTCGTCATACTAAATTTTTTCCTATAGGATTAAAGATTGGTTGAGACTAGCCCATGCTTGGTATAAAACTCTTCAATAAAAAGAAAACCAAACCAAACTAATTACATCATAGCAGGTCAAGTTAATGATTTGTCTAATCCAATTCTTATATTGTCAAAAATAAATATTGTGAAGTAAGAGTGGGAACTCAAGAATAGAACTGTTCACTACTGAAGATCATCTCTAGCAACAGTTGAATTTACAAAAAAAATGATTTATGGAAGTTTCACAATTCAGAGTAATGACCCAGTCACCTCATCAACATCATAGCAATTTCCCTATAATTTGTTGGATAATTTGGACAGCTACATTGTGCAGTTGGACGGTTGTATACTGGAATGCTTTAACTCCTCAGACTTTCCTTAGTTATCTGCCCAAATATTAGTATTTGATAGTGTGGAGACACAGGTAGGTTTTATTTCATATTGTGCATGATTTGATTTCGACTTTGTGGTTGATGAGTGGATGACATTTAAAATATATATGAGATTCTTATAGATTACATTAATTTGATGAAGCTTTGCATTTAATTAGAAAGATCAAAAAGATGTTTCATGTTATTTTTTAATTATTCACATTTCTAGGCCTAAAAGCTTAGTTATTGTTGTTTTGTTAGTGACGATATGATAAATGAGCAGGGTAAAGGCAGAGCGGGGTACACCAGAATGACCATTGGGCTCGAAGTCAGGAGTCCTGTGGTTTGTTCCTGGCTTTCTTACAAATGCATTTTGTTACCTGAGTGACCTTGGGTAGGTTACATAACTGTTCTGGCCTTTATTTTCTTTATCCGTAGAGTGAAGATACCAATACTCTCCATAGTTAAACTCCTAGGGTCAATGCAAGTATCAGATTAACTAAACTTTGTGAAAATGTTATACACATATACAATTATACATATTATAAAATGTTGATGATATACAAATGTTATATTTACATATTTTTAAACTTGTGGCCAAATATATAAGAAGTAATTATTTATTTGGTGAGTCAATTCTCCCAGTCCTTTGTCTTCCAACTTCCTTTAAATCTGTTCCCAGTCTCCTCTTGCAGACATTTCCTGACCTTTCACCCCATCCCCCAATCTTGACCAAATGCTCCTTATCTATGCTCCAGAGAACCCTCTGCATGACTACATTATAGCACTTACTGCATTACCAGGATGTGTGTCTGCTTGTCTCCTCTACTAGACAGTGGAGTTCTCGAGCACTGTTACAATGCAGTTTGTATTTTTGTATCTCTCATTCCCAGGATAATGCTTGGCAACGTTGTCGATGCTCCTAAATGTTTACCAAACGGATCATAAAGCTTGGAGAGACTATGATGACTACTATATTTCTAAACAAATATTCTCATTTAAAAAATATTATTCTACTTGCCTGGTTGACAATTTATAATAAATAGGATGTTGCAATTTCGAGTTGGAAACCTTTTAATTTCTTAATTAGCTTCATACAATTTATGTTACACCTAGTAGAAAGCATTAGGAGGGTAATTATTTTTTTTGCTTCTAATATTACTAGGAATATTTTTTGCAAAACATGAAAATTCCTTGCAACTTTTGCCTTTTAAAGTTCTACCAAGCAGTTTATGGAATGGCAACCTGCCAACTGGTGATCCATTTTCTCAAAAACATCGTTTGAGACCATGCCAACCAGGCACACTGAGCTTATCTACTGCATCACAGTACAGTCACATAATTCGTGCAAAATTATGTTTGACATTAAATTATGAACCCTTAGCGTAATAATAAAAAAATAAATAACCCTAAAAGCAAATTAAAAATATGTTTTCACTGGAGCAGGTTATTAGCCCACTGGAAACTTGATCTGTAGTAGTCAATCCATGGGCATGCTTCCATTTCTGGAGGGGTTTGAAGTTTCTCTCTGTGCAGAGAAAAATCCCTAATTCATGAAAGGAAAATTAGGTAATAAAATAATTTTTTCCTCCTGAACTGCTCTGTTGATGAAAACATGTCCACTGTAATTTTAGAAATGAGTGACTTTTCAAATAAAGTAGTTTGTGTTGCCATAAACAGAAGGATGGTAAGGCCATTGCTGTTCTTTGCCAAAGGAAAGAGTAGCCAGCTGTGTCCAGCTTTTTTTTTTTCTCTCTCTACTGCAATATTCACATAAACAGTCTCTTCTTGGGACTGTTGTAGCTCAAATGAGAGCCCATCAAAGAGAATCGGAGTTCTCTCTGAATTTGTGCATTCTGAAGCCTCACTCAGAAAAGAAAAAGTAAAAAGCACACACCAGAAAACCCATAAAAAATCTTGATGTGTTGAAAAATACTTCTATTTGATTATACTTACCATGTCAATCTTTGAAACTTGGTCTCAGTTGGTTTTCTCAGTTGTTGATAGACTGCAAATTGTAGATTAAGATTTTAGTGGTATCTGAATGGTCATTCCGAACTTCTGATACACAGATCCAGGAGTTTCTGTGCTGGGCGAAGCACAGCTCTCTGCAGTCTGGACTGCCCTTGAGCTGGGATTAAATTATTACGTAGGTACCTCCCATGATAAACCACAATAACAGTCATGCAATAACAACCAAGCTCATCTCCAACTTATTTATTTATGAGGTTTAATTTTAGTTGGTTTTCATATAAGTATAATACTTATCCTTGCTTATTTGTAGTTAGAAATTAGTATAGTTTTTTTTGTAGTGAAAATATATTTTCGCATCTGTATAAATGTTTATGAAAGATAACGTCTATTCTTTTATGAAAACATCAAAAAGGGGTATGTTTTCTTTAATGTAATGAAAAATAAAGCCCACGAATCAGACAGACTGCATCTGTAGGGAAGATACAAGATGATATTTTACCCAAGATAACATTTCAAAATGATTGCCAGGTAACCCGCAACACTGAAACGCGTTCTGCTGCCAAATTCATTTTAGCCTTGGGAATTAATTTTTCAATGTGTTTTTGGAAGTAAGAGGTGAATTAATTATTGCAGGCACTATGATATCATTGGAAGTCTGATGTTAGACTGTGATTCAGAGGAACATGGAGCTGGAAATATAATTGACCTTAGTCCCTTTATCTTTCAAGGGTTCTTTTACATGACAACACAATATTCACACTGCTCCTAGGAATACCTTTGGCACTCCTACAATTCTAATTTCTTTCCACACTTGCATAGTTCATTGTTGATTCTTGGAACCCAAGCAGGATGGAGGGGAATGGAGCAGAGCTTGGTGTCCAGTGGTCTTCCTCAAGTAAGCCCCGGGTCCCTGGTTAGTTCAGTGAGCATTTGCAAGTTTTCCAGAAAGAATGACATCTCTTAGTGAGGAATCAGACCTTTACTAGGAATTTCAACGAGGTTCATGACTCTGGAGAGGTTGCAGGTGAATTCACCCTGATCAAGGTACTAGGATTAATCATGCACAGTCTCGCAGGAGAACTGCACATTGAGGCCTATGATGTGTATGGACAGCAGCATTGGACAGGAGCAAAGACAGATCAGGTGGTTTAAATCTTCCCAAAAGACAGGTCTGGAATGCCATCAAGTAATACATGTTTGCCCTTGATATGTAGAGATCCAAGAGACTATTTCAGCAGTGAAAATAAGTCCCAGGTCCATACATGGGAGTGGAATGACAGTAGCTTGAAAGGCAACATCATCTGTCTCTACTGGCACTTATTTTCTTGTTTTACCTTCTTTCCCTCAGTTTTCTGGTACATAATGTGTTTGCCTTTTTTTTCCTTTTTTTTTTTGTCATTCTTTCATTTTTCAAACTAGATCAGTAGGCATAGCGTATTAATATTTATCTGATAATATTTGTTAAGAAGCTCACATTTTTTTCTTTCTATAATAATGGGTATAAAAGAAATTTCAGATGGTAACCCAGAGATTGTTTAAAAAAAAAAAAAGCAATGGCTTAAGTAGTGCAGATGGTTTTCTGGGACAACAGGCTTCGTCAGCTCCAAGTCTACTCAGTCAAAGGCTCATTGGTTATGAGTTAGTGGCACTTATATTTGGCCTTTGAGTTTCAGATTGAACATCTCTCCTCTGGCTCAATTTTATTACCACATAATAAAATAAAATCCAAGGTACTTAAACTCTTTCTAATGAGGACTACCAAAATATTTTTAAAGTTATTCTGTGGCTCTCCCTTTCTCCTCTCCATATTTTAATGAGTTTTGGAGGGAAAAAAAAAAAAGAACATTTAGACCTTATCTATATAACATTAATATAGTGATGGGGCATAAAAAATTCACATCAGCAATCATGTCAAATATGAAAGAAAATATCCAGAGTTTTCTCTTCTTTTTCCTGCTGAATTGATCAGAGGAATTGCGTGTTTGCTTCAGAATTAAGGCAGTTAAAGCTGTTTTCACATTTACTCTGTTTCTTGTAGTTGCCCTTTTGTTCTTCTATCTTGACCATTTATTTATTTTAACCTTGGATTTGGCCCACCGTGTTCGCTTAAAGAAAACAACAAACAAACAAACCCCAAATGGCCAATTCTAGTATTTCTTAAAGATTTTTTTTAAACTGGGGAATTGACATTTTAAAATATGAAACTCAATTTATGGCTAGAAGACAAAATTTGGATCCTTTGCTGATGCACTCGGTCAACTATATAGGTACATGGACACTTAACCGCTCTGTTAAAGATGACTGTAAGCAGCAAGTTTATTGTTATTTCTGTTAAATATCGTATTGACTACTTGACTACATTGTTATTCTGTTGTAGGCTTCCTCTCTACTGTAAAAATAAAATGGACAATTAGGGCAATGTCAGAGCTAAATCAGGTAAAATTACCTTAACTGAGTTATTGAATCAAAATGAAAAAAATATTTTAAATGACTTACTCTTGACTTTTCAGTGAGAAGCTATATGGGCTCTTCTTCAGGCATTCCGCATGCAGTTACTTGAAATTGCACTAATTTTGTATCAGATAAAGAAAATTACACATATCCTCCCAAACCAACACACACAGCAGAGCGCACTGGCTATGTCTCTTGCTAGCATATGGTATTCATCATTAGCAGTAGCGGCAGCAGCCACCTCTTTTAGTTGACTGGTGGAAAATAGAGCTCCAACTCAAATCTCTGTCTGTTCGCCATCGCTTTTTCCAGTTAAATTGGTACCACAATCTGTATGGTTTCATCACTCCATTGGCAGTTTAATATAAACATCTGTTTCCAGTCTTTTATATCCTATCTGAGATTTATTCAGTCCCTCTGAGTTATCTGTCCTTCTCTCCTTCTCCATTTATTTCCCTTGACTTTGAAGTGATGCTATATTTTCCAATAGATCCTTGATCTTTTCCTCAGATGTGTGCATCATTAAAGGTATTTAATTATCTTTGTTTGTTTGTTTCTTGTGGAGCCTGGACCATTTGTTTATAATCTGTTCCCTCTCTGGGCATCCCGAAGCTCTTTATTCTCCCAGTGCAATTTTCCTTGGAAATAAAATAACATGGCTTCAGGTTTCAATGATGGCTGTGATTATTTCATTGTGATTGGCGTCAAGATCAAACGGTGAAGAATTTTATTCAAGTTAAATGACTTTGTCTCTTCTCCTCCTATATTTGCATTTACTACTGTGTCATGCAAGGATTTGAAGGTCCTAGTGCTCAGGATTCATATTATTTTGCTTTCTCTTCTATTAAATTTATAATGTTGGAAACTAAGGGCATTTCCTGCGAGGTAATAATCTATGGTAGAAGCAGAGACCCTGAATCAAAGACAGTAGAGTCTTTTAATTCAGCTATTGGTTAAATGTCAGGAAATGTCCGGCCCAGAGGTCATTATTGTTAAGTCAAATAGAAAGCTTTTATTTTCCTATCTCCTTTTGATTTTGGGAGCTGTCATAAAGACTGATGCTGGGTAAGTCACTAACTACATGGAAATGGTGGAATTCTGTAAACAATTGGCAAGCAGAACTTTGTTCTTATTGTCCCATTAAGCTTAATATGAGGTGTTAAATATAATGAAATGTGGTGAGTGAAGTGTTATTTTCCTATTGGTTACTGTAACAGTCATTAACAAGTAGGACACGACTAGTACTGAAAATAGAATACTGTATCCATGACAACACAGAGTTCAGCTTTTCCATTTTCAGCAAATGGGGCAGCAATTACTTAATATTTTCTTGATTTATTAATTTCCTTATAAGTGGGAGTAACAAGAAGACTCTTGAACTGGGCAGTTAATAGCCCAAATTAGCTAAAATTTTTAGTTACATCAGTTACATAATCATTTACTCATTCACTCATCCTCGTTAACATTTGTTGAGATTCTACTATATGGTAGACACTAAGCAAACAGAAGTGAGTGAGACATAATTTCTTTCCACAAGGTATTCATGGTCTAATTAATGCAGTGGTTCTCAAAGTAAGGTCTCTGACTGAGCAGCATAGGCATCACAGGGAACTTGTGAGAAATGCAGATTTTTTCTAGGCCTTTCCCAGACCTACTGAATTGCACATGTTGGGGTGAGGCTCAGTGATCTATGGTTTAACAAGCCCTCCAGGTGCTTTTGGTGTTCCCTATAATTTGAGACTCACCAGATGTATGGGGAAATTAAAAACTTGTCAACTAATAATATCTTGCTTTATATCCAAAATGATTATAAAATAAGAGGATACTTCCATCCAAGAGAGTTACAATTACGCAGATCATCGAGGTTCTACAAATATTTATCGTTTTCTTTATGACTGAGTAGAGGCCACTAACTAACTTCACATGATTGAAATCACAATGAAAATTTAAGATCTTAATAGAAATCTTACAAATTCCATGGGTCTTGCTACATCTCTTTAGTGAGCCTCTTGTTTCATAATTATTAAAAGACTATCTTTTAAGATAGAATTGTGTATTACTAGATGCTTGAAGGAAGTGTTACTATTATATATATAGTAAAATCCAGAGTCTACCACCATGCTAAACACATAAATTTTCAATAAATGTCCAGCCCATTCATGGATTTAAATCTGGAAAAAAACACGTAACATTTCCAGTTATTTCTTCTTTTGCAAAATGAGGGTGGAAGTAGGCATTGTGAGGTAGGATCCTCTCTTAGATCTCTTTCACTCTGAGTGTTTTGTTATTCTGTGTTTTGGAAACTGTGTTTATTAATACAAGCTTCCCCTGTCCCTCTTATATAAATGTGTGTATATACACACACACACACATATATAATCAATTTTACTGTCTGTATTTCTCTATTACTTATTAAACCTTGATTCTTAGTACAATTATATCTGAGCTTTTCTCTACAATCACGGCCTTGAATCTTCGCCCACTCAGAGCTGCATGTGTGTTCTTCCAAGCCATTACTCTATACCCGGAACTGCTTTCTCTCGAACACGCCACAGGATACTTCACCCTTTTACTCTTAGGAGCCCATCTGTTCTGTGAAGCATTCCAATGACAATAACCACCTACCACTTTGTGCTGTTATACACTTATCTTTTCCCTTCCTTCATCCTGTTGATCTTGAGCATATTACTTAAGATGAGTACTTTTGTTCTTTCCTTGCTTTTAAATTATAACTGGTGACATGCTTTGGAAACTCAAAAGAATAATATTTCACATAGGCACATCCAACGTATCAGGTAGAACAATTTATACCAATATGACAGCAATACGAAGCAAGAGTTGCATGCAGTTAGGGTCATAGATTAGCTGAATGGCTTAGCATAGTGTCAAATTATTTATAGTTCAGGTGTGAGCCCCATGGGACCCATTACCTTGTTACCTGCTATAGTTGAAAACTGTAGCTCTATAATACACAGACATTTTGCGATGAAGATGATAGTACAGGCCATGTGGTGGGGGGCAGAATGGTATCGTGTAAAAACGGGATGCAGGCAATTGGACCTGGGTTCGAATTCCATCACCACTATTCACTTGCACTGTAATCCTAAACTAAGTAAATGATCTCTCTGAATCTATTTTTTCAAATTTAAAGTTATGAAAGTAATCTTCACATTTTAGGATTGCAAAGAAGTTTAAATGAAATAATGCATATTTGGAAGAATGTATTGCAGGGCCTAACATGAGCCAGTTCAACATATGTCTGTATCTGCACTCCAAACCTCTATCAAGAAAGAAAGACCTGCCTACCTTTCTCTCCATACGAATTGTACCCCAAGTCCTTTGTATCAACATGCTTAAGAATAAATGCATCCCACCTCTTTCCCTGTAGTCTGCTGCTGGGTTCTATCCTTAGATGAATGGTATTGCTACTCAGATAATGTCCCAAGACAGAAAGTCTCCTATCTCTCACTTCCTATAGCCAACAAAGACTAAAACAGAAGGCTTTTACCTTCCGTTATTACTCCTAGAATTAATTCCTTAAATTCTTGAAATACCTTGCTTGGATCATAGTATAGTCTTGAAGGCAGTGTCTGAATTTCCAGTCTAAGATGTTCAATTCATTCTCCTTATTTGTTAATTAGGGAGATCTTTAAAACACAAATCTCAATTATGTTACTCTCTTGTTTCAAATCAGCTGATGATTTCCTATAATCTTTTAGGTAAAATTCAATCGTTTTAATATGACACTCAAAGCACTCTCTAGTTTCAAGAATAAGTCTCCTTCCCCATCCACCCTGGCCCCTTTCATCACTACTCACATTTTCTCTACAGTCACCCTGAATAAATTATTTTTTGTCTCAGTTTAGGTTCTACTAAAAGCAGAACCTGAGGCAAGGACTTGGTAGCAGAGAGGTTATTTGTGAGGTTAAATAAGGAAGCAGGAATTCAGGAGCAGGAATAGAGAGATAAGGTGTTTTTGTTAGGGTATGTCACTGAAGTGCCTATAACGGGTGACAGGGCTTTGTTCTTTGAAACCTCTGAGATGCCTGTAAGACTCCCAGAATTGTCAGAAGGACAGAGGCTGAGTCCTTCATCCACTGGTTGAAGGATGCCTTTGGGTGTAATATCCCAACACTTCAGCTGCTTTTATGGAGGGGCTAACTGACTTCTAGAACTTCAGAACGTCCCTGAATTGGGGAATGCTTGGGGGGGGAATGCTTACTGAATTTCTGTAGAACTGTGTACCACAGCTGCTGCTGAAATCACAGATAGGCCAGAGGAACATGACATATGACAACGCAGAGAGGGCTTCCCTTCCCTTTGCTCTGCTCTTGTGTCTTTCCGTGACTTATTCCCATGGACCTAAAATGTGTTCATTGCCTCTTCTTCTCTAAGTTCATATTGTTAACTCATACTGATCCATTAAGTTGCAGTCCCAGAGTTGGCCCTATCCGGAACTTTGCTCCGGTCACAAGTATTGTCTGAAAGTCTTTCTTATTGACATCCGTAGCATTTAGCGTGGTGCTGCACCAGGCCACATAGTACCAGAAATGTCCCTTACTACTTTATTTCTGCCTCTAGAATAAAAGCACCTTGTGTGTGTGTGTGGGGGGGGGGAATGTATCCTGCTTGTCTTTGTTTCTATTTGAAGTACAATGCCTGGATAGTATAGACTGTGAATCACTATTTGTTGAATAAACGGAAGCATGAATGAACAGAAGAACTTGAATCTCCTAGATTAATCTTTATAAAACATCATTTCTTATGTCATTTCATCAAAAATCTTCACTGACTGTACCCCACTGACACATAATGACTACATTCCTTAACTTCGCTTTCCAGGGTTTCTATAATATAATCCCAAGCTGCTTTTCTAACCTGATTTCCCATTACCCTATTTATTAATTTTTTACTCCAGACATACTGCTCACTCAGTGTCTTTTATACAGCTTGCTAGATCTCCGTCCTCATGCCTTTGGGCATACATGTCTGTTTTTTAAATGTATGTCTCACTCTTACACATATTTTGAGGCCTAGTTTAATCCTGTTTTCTTAAAAAGAAAAAAACTCTTCTTGACAATTCTCCTATGATGGTTATTTTCTCTCCTTTGAATCCTTGCATTTTTTGTTGTCTGACAATTACTAACAACAGTACCACACATATATCATCTGTTTGCACTGTATCTGTTCAATTGAATTTAATGTTTCTTGAGGTCAGATTCCCTGTCTTTTATATACCTTGGGATGTGATTGTAAGTCTTAGTACCTGATCCGGTGACTAGAATGGGATATTGCGTCTAGTGCAAGCTAAATACTATTTCTTAGTGGATGGACTATTCAGACATTTACTTATATATCAATCATTTCAAACATTTCTGTAACTCTGGATAGTCAGAATAGAATGGCATACTCCAAAAAACAACAGCCTTGATCTGACTGATGAGCAATGCAGGTAGACATTTGCTCAAAACTTTAATGATGGGAAAGGAAAAAATCATTTAGAAGTGTTTAGTAAAAGAGAACATAAAGAGGGATTATTTAACAAAGCAATGTGAGAATATCTCCTAGAACAAGGACACTTTGCTGAGTGTAAGAATAACCAGAGAATAGAAGTTTACCTTCAAAAAAATTTGAAACAATCCTAAATTCCTCTTTTGAAATTTATTTGCTTAACACATTTATTTGGTTTTATAGCATTTTAATGAGGGGAAGTGAGATGTGGTTAAATGACCTTAAAACATACTAGTTATTGATTATGGCTATTTCATTTTATGAATTATTAATATTTAAAACATAGGGCATTTTAGTTTTAGAAGAACTAAAAACGAGTAGAGAGAGGGATTTTTTTTCTTTCTGGTAGAGAAATGGGAGAGTAGGGGTTAGAGGTGGGTGTAGATCACACTGTAATACCTCTGTATACTCTCAATTAAAAAAAAAACTACTATGTAGTACTTTATCAAAAATACTTGATTACTGAAAAACATCTTGTTTGATTTGCATTCCTTTAAGAAACGGAAGTGTAAATATGGACACAGTACTGGTAATTTAACTTTCTACTCTTAGTATCATTTAATATTGGATCAATTACAAACTATGGCAATTATACATGTTTAAATAGACAATGGTTAAATCAATCAATGAAGCTGAACTAAGAGTCTATATTGAATGATAGGAAAATCACTTGTTAATATTTAATGAATTGAAAAGGCAGACCTTCGTTTAAATGATGTTTCATAAGCTTTAATTATAATAAAATTCTCACTTTTCAGTGCAATATGGTTTTCAAGTTAATTCTGTGTTTTACTTGTTTTTCTTTTTTTAATAATATAAACTTAAACAAAAGACTTGCTTATCATATGTTAGAAAAAGAAAAAAAAGGAAGGATTAAAAAAATCTCTCCCACCCCCACTTGGCTACCTTCCCTTTAATTCTTCCAACATTAATACAATATTGCTGACTATGTTATGTTGTTACTAGGTTGTGTCAAATCAAGAGAATAATTGGACATTAAGATTCATCTCTGAATACATTAATTAGATGATTTCTTTATTTCTGTCTTAAGTTACTAACGATTTCCTCTCCATAACTAGGGAAGCTCTGTAAGAACTCATTATCCTTTTGGGACTCTATAGCTACTTTAAGATGGTTTTTGGTGCATGTGGTCGTTCTGGTAACAGTAAACTATGTATTAAGTTCCAAAAATTAAAATTGCAAAAAGAAAGGGTACTCTTTAGATTTAAAACATCTGCCCTTCAGGTTATTTCTTTTCAGATGGAATATGTTCCACAACAATGGTACCTATGGCCAGTCATGAGGACCCCATGAATACTAATATGCTCTTCAGGATGATCTTTGAAAAGTCACATTTTCTCTAAGTGCTGAGATTCCACAAATCGCGTGGAAGACATGGGCCATAATTCTCTTCAGCTCAGAGGTTACGTGCCCTGCTGCATTGGGAACTCATTGTGAGCAGGTTCTTGGTCAGATTTGTCTTTGTGTTCCAAATGCCTTGCCCAGTGCCCAGTGCAACAGCTACTCAATAAGTGATCTGTTATTAGCTGACTAATAAAATCGTGTAACCTAACCTAGTCTAAGTGTGTTAAACCAGAAATTATCTGAAGGCCTTTCCAGTTATAGCATCCTATGAACTTTAAGCAGGCATCTTTCCATAGATAGTGAAAACTTTTCAAAAAATTTATTCAATAAAAATGTCTCAAGGAATTTATTCCAATATAATAGATCAAACTGCTATAATTTAATGGCATTTCCTATAAGTCAAGTTTGATTTTAAAAGGATAAAAACATTTAATCAGATGCTTAACATTCCTTATTACATCAATACCTACAGGTGAAATTTATCAAATCTTACTCCCATGGAAGAAGGATAAGATGATGAGCTAAAGGGGTTCAGAGCTGATTATGTGGGAGAGAAACTCTAAAGATAAATTAGGATCCTCTCACTAATTAGCCTAAGGGAGCCAACCCTTTTGTAACTACTTTTTTCCTGGCACCTTTGGTTCATGGGCCCTGATGCCATCTTCTACTTGACACAGTGGGATGTGGTCCCACAAGTCTTTGGTGTAAATTGAACTTGTGTAAATCAGATCACAGAATTCAATAAAGGATTATTAAACTACAGGACAGACTGTGTTCCAGGAGATATGGGTAGAGTCAGATCTTGACCTCACGCATTTATAATTCGGTGAGAGAAACACAGAAGTACATGGATGATGATAATGTAAGACATGGTATCAAAGAAAGGAAGAAAAGATACATTCCTCCTAGGACTAGCTTGGAATGATGTGGGAAACCATGCCCTTTGAAATGCCCTGGGGTTCAACAATAAAAGGAAGCAGGTTATGAATACTCTTCAAAGTTCTTATGTTTTCAAATAACATACGCTGACATTTTTACCTATAGTAAGTTTGAGGTTGCTATATGCATACTTTTTTTTTTCTGTATGGTAGGTTTTGCCAAAGAGCTAAAAATCAAATGACTTAAAATTTTAACAGAATGGCAACTTGTATCGCTTCCACTTACTGACTATTGCCCATATAGAATTGTTTGTGTTCCTGAAAGCTGCCAAATATGTTTTCAATTTTTATCTATTTATTATGGGCAAAGATGGAATAATGGATATCTTTCATGGTCTCCCTTGTATTGATAAATAGTGTCACTTTATTTTGAGGAGATGTAGTTGCTGCTTTTCTAGTAATAGTAAGTTGCAATCTTATAGGTGTTGTAGTAATTGGTTAATAAGAGACAATTCCGTTAATTTGATGATAATAGTCCTCCACTGTTTTATTTTACCTTTTTAGTTTGGGTAATGCAAAAAAAAAAAAAAAAAACCCTCAAGAAAATAACTCCAATTCAAAAAATGACTGAGGGGCACCTGTGTGGTTCAGTGGGTTAAAGCCTCTGCCTTCAGCTCAGGTCATGATCTCGGGGTCCTGGGATCTAGCCCCGCATCCGGCTCTCTGCTCAGCAGGGAGCCTGCTTCCCCCTCTCTCTCTGCCTGCCTCTCTGCCTACTCGTGTCTCTCTCTCTCTGTCAAATAAATAAATAAAATCTTTAAAAAAAAACTGAAAGCAAGTTTAAATTTGGCTAGTGGATGAATTTCTTTGGCAAATATTATATCCACATACTATATTGTAGGCACTATGTAGAGAGAGATACGGACCAAAACAAAGTTCCTGCTCTAAGTATGGGGTTTAAGATTTGTTAGGAAAGACATATATTAATCAAAAAAAAATCACACAATAAACGTGTAATGATGTATTTAGAGATTAATAATAGCCTGAAAGCCAGGAAATGCAATTGAGTTGTAAGTGTGTGTGTGTGTATGTGGTTAGGTGTTTTCATGTGGGTCATATCTGCATTGATAAAGTACTTTGCACCGTAATTGGTGTTGCCCAACAGCAGATGTGAGGAGACCAGTTAGGAAGACCTGTAAAAACAGCAATACTAGTTTAAACTAATGTAATGTCAGTGGTGATGAGAAAGGTAGGCAGATGACACAATTACCACTTTAGGAAAGAAGTCCAAAGAATTTAAGCATTAATATTTATCAAGTGACTATAACGTGTCAAATGCTCTTTAAGGTGCTAGAAACTCAAAACTGAATACATTAAACAATGACAAGAAAGTCCCTTTCCTCAATAAGCTCCCCGTCTTCTGTGAAATTTCTAAGTATGGTCAACTATGTATTCATATAAGAGAAGAAGAATAGAAAGCAACTAATGTCAGGTGATTTGTATTCACTATCATTTGACTTCGGTGCATATTAGATAACTTTTACTCTTGGGGATTCTTTAAGCTGCAACAGTAATAATGCATTTAAAAACACTTTCACAGTATAAATATAACTATAAAGTGTTAATATTCTTTTATATATATTCTTACATATTATATATTCTCTATATAACTATAAGGTGTTATTTCTCTTTATAACTTCCTAATTCTATGTAGCTTAGGCTAATATTACAGTAAGTTTTTGTTTCCTGAGTACACACAAGGTAGGGGAGTATCTTATTTTGCATGGGCTGATACAACAAAACGCCACAGACTGGTGGCTAGGCGGTATAAACAACTGACATTATTCCTCACTATCCTGGAGGCTGAGAAGTCTGAAATCAAGGTACTCGTGGATTCTGTCTGTGGGTGGAGGTGGGCTCCTCCAGGTTTGCAGCGTGCCTCATGTCTCCCCCTGGCAGAGAGTGCTCTGGTCTCCTTTTCTCTTCCTATCAGTACACTAACCCCATCATGGGGGTTCTCTTGACTTCACCTTAAACCTAAACTCCCAAAAGTCCCCGTTGCCATCACATCAGGGGGTGGGATTTCAGCATATGAATTTGGGGAAACACAGACGTTCAGCTATAATGGGAAGATTCCAGAAGGCTAACCAGTGACAAAATAACTGACACTGGAATTCGCTCCTGGTAACAAAGAAAGTACCAAGCGACCATTTGGATTGGAGACTAGCTTTTAGTGGTAGTACCACTGTGGTCCTTCTCCCCCTCCCCTCACAATTAGAATCAAACTGAAATTGACAGATTAGATTAGTTGATTGAGTCAACTCAATTAGAAGTAAATTAGAGTTGATGCTATTTAATGCATTTGAATTCAGCGCTTTTCAAGCCATTAAATCTTTCTTTCCTAACTTTTCATTATATACAAATTTAAACAAACAGAGGGAACAGTGGTGGTAATGATTCGCCTATTTCTTTTACGGCCTTCAACAATTATCAATATTTTAACAATTCGATTTCACCTATTCCTCACTTTTTTATTTGTTTTGTTTCACTGGAGTATTTTTAAGCAACTTCAAGCAACATACCATTATTTCACTTCTGGATACTTCAGTATGTATTTCATCTGATAAGGCTTTTTGTTGTTGTTGTTCATGTGTAACCACTATTTTTTTCTAATCAATCCAACAAAATTCACAAGTATTTCTTAATAACAACTAATATTCAGTTTATATTAAAATATTTCCACTTATTTTCAAGATGAATTTTTTGGTGTAGTTTACTCAATTCAGATTTCAAAAAGGTTCACATACTGTACTTGGTCGTTATGTTTTAGTCTCTCTTACTGTATAAAAGCCTTCTTCCTTTCCTCTCTTCTTTCCTCACTCACTTTCCTCCTCCCTTTCTTTTCCTACTGTCAGTTTGTTGGAAATGTGGGTGATTTTTTCTAGGAAGGTTGGATATTTCTTGAGTCAACAGTGAGATTGTTCCTCTCTCTCCTGTATGTCCTGTAAATAGGTAATTAGATCTAGGTTTCATGAGTGATTTAGCTAAAGCTTTTCTGAGAGCAGGGCTTGCAACAAAACCCCCAGTGCCCGTGCTAGTAGTTTATTTGGGGAGTGACTCCCAAATATAGGACTGAGGGAGTAGAGAGAGTGAGTCCGGAAAGAAGGAAAAGGTTGTGTTTTCCAGGTACCTGCTATAGAGAATGGGATTCCATTCAGTGGGAAGCTTAGAAAATACCTCTCAAACTTACCATTGGTTCCCCTTACCCTTTGGCTGAAGGTTTTTGTGGAACCTGATTCTTGCATACAATGACTTGGAGTCATTCCCCAGAGCCGCCCCTGAGACCAGAGGAGGCTGGAGGGATGAGGCGTGTGCCCCAGAGGCATCTGCTACAGTTAGTTTCAGATTTTTGTGTTGCTTTTTCAGGCTGGAACATCTCATACATGGTTCTGTGATGCCTTTTGTGTGAAGCATATAATAGCTGGTTGCTCCATTTTAAATGATTCTAAGCTTGAACAGTCATGTCAGTTTTTTAAAGTTCCCCAACAACTTTTCGATAAAGATTTTACATTCGTTGGTGATCACTGTCTGTATTCATCATTTCTTTCAGTGTTGTAAACTAATTTTTCTAATTCCATCATTCTTTCTGTGTTTACTTGTTGAATTTTTCTAAAAGAAAACCTTTCTTTCATTAACTGTTTCGTTACTTCAAGGTAATGGAAGGATAAATTCTTGATACTTCTCTTTCTCATTCCTTTAAAAAAATCAGTTTATGGAATAATGAGTTTGTGCTCTGACAGCCTCCAAAGTGATCCATTGACTTTTATTTCTTTCCCTGAACAGGGGAGCATCTCTACACTATTAAAAAAAGTGGTGGGATGGAGTTTTTTTTTTCTGTTGTTTCACATTACTAACAGATTACCAGGCACTCATGCTTAGTAAAGGAGAGTTGATGCATAATGGGTTGAATGCATACCTCAGCAATAGGCAGGACACAAGGAAGGCAAAAATCACTTCTGATTGTAGAGCAAGAGGAGAACGGGAAGGAAGGCAAGTAATGGTCTCTGTCTTGGCAAAAGTCGCAGAACTGCTTCCATAAATTAAGAAGTTTGAAATCCTAGATTTCTGCTACTCAGGTGTACTCTGGAGCTCTTGATTTTTAAAATAGAAACCCAGATCCTTTTCAGTATTGTTTTCCTAAGATGTTTTATAAAGAAATGTTCGAGACTGTGAGTTGTGGTGCCATATTAAATTGCAAACCAATTTATTTCCCAGCTGAGCAGGGTGACCAACTCACTCCAGTTTGCCTGGGGTTTTCCCAATTTTAGAACTCAAGTTCCCTCATGTCAAAAGCCCTCTCAAGTCCTGTGCAAACTGAAATGGTCAGTCACTCCAACTAAAAGGAATCTTTTTACTTATAAGTTGTATATACCGTATGCTCAGTTTTATAATTGAGGAGTATACATACAATTTCCTTGGTTTGCTAGCCTGTCCTATTACTTTTCCCTTTCTTCTCCTTTGTGACCAGGAGCACATGCTTAGATAGGACTCTGAAGGAAAGACTGTTCTGTATTCAAGGACGGAGAAAGGGAGGTCACCAGGCCACATGGGGATCAAAACATTGCTGTTAGCATCACTAACACCTGTTTTAACTCAATCTGAACATAAGGGTTGGGAATAATGATGTCTACATAATTGTTTTTATATTCATACTAGTTATATCTTGCTGGGAAAAATAATCTTCTGAAAAATCATCTTCTTTTAGGCTTGAAACTGAGTTGACCACACTGCTAAAATATACCGCTCAGTTCTCATTCTACTTGGCATATACGTAGAATCTAAGATCCTGCACAAATCTTTGAACTGTGTTTTGGTAAATATTTCATTTTATAATATTTTCATACAGTCAAGTGACCCTAATTGACTAGAGGCAATTATTCTGACACATAAGAGGTTTCCTTTCACCATCTATATACTTATTTATGAGATCAAAGTATCCTCCCATGATCTCCCTATACATACTATCTAGTAACCCTTTTCCTGTGAACCTTTGTCCTACTCTGATGCAGTAGAGCCAGACAGATATATTTCTTCCATCCACTGAAACTAGCCAAGCACTGGATTTTATTCCCTTCAGATCAAACATCTTCACAGATGGGACGAAGACATGATTTAGCTGCTTTTCAGAATTCCCACCTCATTGGCAAAGATTTTCCACTGTGGCTGTGACTAGGAACATTTTAGCAAAAGCCAGCTGAGAAACACGTAGCAAATTTTTAGTGCCCAATATGCAGATGATACGACTACTAGGTGCAATTTAAAAAGGAAGATAATTAACAGCCACATGGATAACTTCAGTTCATATTTTACAAATGACTTTGGGAACATCGACTCACAACATGAAGCCTAAATAAGACATAAGTGATATTGTTGAACATTAGCAAACAGGTATGTTAGTAATTTGTCCAAGAGACGGAAGAGCTATTGCTGCTTTAGTTTGAGTCTTTGCATTCATTTGCATTTCCTTTTTGATGGTACACATGTAAATAGCACCTCTTCTATTTCTTAAAGATTGTATTTATTTATCTGTTAGAGAGAGAGTGAGCAGCACAAGCAGGGGGAGCAGCAGGCAGAGGGAGAAGCAGGATCCTTGCTGAGCAAGGAGCCCCATGCCTGACTCGATCCCAGGACCCTGAGATCATGACCTGAGCCCAAGGCAGATGCTTTACCGACTGAGGCACCCAGGTGCCCCAATAGTGCCTTTTTAAAAAGACAGAGTTGAGTCTCACATTTGGACCAAGGAGATTTTAGGTTCTTTTCCTCAGGAGCCATGGGCGAGCAGCACACCTCTGTGAACTCAGGTTTCCTCATCTTTAAATAGATAATGGGAATCACTGCTCTGTAGGTCTCACAGGCTCTTTATCAGAATCAAAAGAGATCATGTAGGAAAAAGGGATTTTCAAGTAATACATCCACCAAATGTTAGTTATAATTATAGCACTACTATCTTCTATGATTTGAAGAAAACTTTTTATTTGCTGATATAGTTTTCATAAAAACCATGACAAATTAAAAAAAATACTCAAGAGCTTACACAATGATTGGCATATGCTAGACATTCAACAAATCTATTCTTTCTAATTTGATGGATTTCACCTTCATGTGTATTTCCTTCCAGGAGGAAAATAATCCAGAATTGTCTCATATTTTCCCTTATTTGGACTTCAGACTGTGGTGAGGGTTCTCAAATACTGTATCTACAGATACTCTCTTCCTTTGCACCGAGCTATTTTGGGAGAGGAAACAGACCTTGTTTATTCCTAATAATATAAATTTCATTGCATAAAATATAATGAAGCTACTGTCTTTACTGTTTTAAACATTTTCCCAAGGAAAAATTTTCATCCTAGATTAAAGTAGATGTCTAAATAGATTGACTCTTACCCTGAAGTCATTGAAATAACATTTTAATTCCACTTTCAAAATATAAATTTTGATGTGGTTTTTGAAAGATGAAATGAATAAAATTTTGAAGCTAAAAATAAATGAAAGAATATTCACATTTTACCACCAAAAATACAGATACACGCATTCCATTTATTCTTTTTTAATTTAAATAATAATATGGCTGTTGAAATACATCGACGATATATTTTTGTCAGGTTTTCTTCTGCACAGATGATAATTACCAGATATTTTGAAATGGTCATTTAGGGCCTTCAGCTATAAATCTTTAAATGTGCTGTAAGAGCTTCTGGTCACATTTGTTTTATTTAGGTTTTACTGCATCAGAGGGAAACAGACCACTTTGTCTTGTGACAAAGAAAGAACCCAGGAAGGGATAGTGGTTTTTTTTTTTTTTTTTTTGCACTCACAGGTGATGGAGTTTGTATGAAGAATGCAGTGGATAATGGCTGGCTTGTCTTCCGAACAGATGGCGATGGTCTTTTTGCTAGGATAAGGCCTCAAGAATTTAGTTTTTAATTCCATATTATTTGCCTCAGTGCCATGAATATCCAGAGGTTTCTTGCAGCAAAAATATAAACAAAACAAAACAACAACAGAACAAAACAACCCACAAAAAATCCACACAGAAAGAGTGACAGAGAAAGAGAGAGAGAGAGACAGGGTAACAGAGCAAAGAGCAAAGAGTGGATCCAGGTCAATAGAGACTTTGGGGAAAATGCCTGCTCAGCTGTCTGCAATCACCTGGGTTTGAAAGGCAGGCAGGAAGGAAGATTGGTTTGGCAGAAGAACTGGGCCTTTGATGCCTTCGATACCACAGAGAAAAATACCCATTTCTTCCCATTAGAAGTCTGTTGACTTTCCTAATTAAGATAAACACATTTCTGAAGGAGTTAGCTCTTACAGCATGGCATTTATAAAACAGCTATATATACACAAAAGAATGTTTGCCAAGAATTTCGGCTGATGGTGGTCTTATGAAGAGTTTTCTAGAAATATTTTAGAGTAGTTGTCTTGTGTAGAAGTGAGCGACTTTCATCCCCTCCAGTCAATTAAATATCTAATTTCAACTCTGGGAGATAATAACTGAAGTATTTTTTTTTTATAAATGAATGAACTGTTAGAAAACTGTTAAACACACAGCCCCGAAGCATGAAAAATATATTCGTTTAACAGCTTTATTCTTTTATCGTTAATTTACTTCAGAGAATTTCCACTAGTGTAATTTTCAATGAAATACTGTTATTTTGAAGTCTCCTTTATTGAATGTAAGAGCAATGTATGTGATTACGGGCCAACAGTCTAAAGGCCTTTGGGATGTGGCTGCGTGTTGGCACAGGGTTACCTGCCGGGGCTGTCGGGTTGTCTGTCCAAATTAGTCACATCGATCGATCAATCATCTGCTATGTTGTATGTCCTCCCTCGCTTCACCCCCTCCCAGTAACTGACACGAATGACCTGCCTTAGAACTATCTGGATGCAACTTTAATAATTCAGTCATTGAATTTCTACGGTTCCTACGAAGAATTTGACTGATGGCATTGTACCCAAGTCTTCCACGTCACTTGTGTCTCACTGCCAAATGTTAACCTGTGTTGGCCAAGTCTCTGCCCTGGGGTTCAGACTAAGGTTAGGTACCTGCTAGTGCTGGGCAATGCATACCGTACTCAAAATTGTTACAGGAATGCAGCATTGAGAGGTGCCCCTGAAGCCTGCATTAGATAGGCTGGGTGCCTAAATCACATGCTGTTTTTGTGCTCTAACAGCTGTCAATCACACTCAGGCTTTAATTAGTTGGTTTGGAGGGAAATGATGCTATAAGTTTTCTCCCCCCAGACCTTCTCTAGCCTACGCATTTATGACCCTCTGTAATTCTGCCTCTGTGACAAACCACCCAGTGTCTTAGGGGCTCTTCTTATAAAACGGCCTAACGTTTGTGTTTTTTAAGTCCCTACTCTCATCAAGATTACCTGTTTGGTATTATATATACTCCCCGAGGGCCTCTAAGTAAACTATCTGTATGGTCTGATTGATTTAATTCAAGGTAAGGTGTTAATGACTTATTAATGGCTTCTTAGATAATATCCTTGCTTTCTGGTAAAGATTTTTAATGATGCACAAAAATAATGATTAGTGATTAGAATTCTAAATGCTACACGAGAAATGGTAATAAGAACATGGGGAATGGAATAGATATTTTTGGCAGAGACGCTCTTTAGTATTTCTCAACGCATGTCATGTAGACTGCTGCCTTTTCTACTAAAAGTCTGACCAGCCCTGTTTTAGAGAATTTTTGCCATATTCGACTAACTGTGTGTGTGTCTGGATATGTGATAGACACTATAATCTGGCTCTTTATTTCTACTGGCTAAGACATGCTATAAAGTGTGTCCTCCAAAAAAACAGACTTCATTTAAATAACCGGTCGTTTTGGAAGTGCCCAATTACTAGACTCTTTATTTGGCCAAATTTACTTTAAAAAAATTATTTCCAAACTTATTTGCATGACGATGCAGGAATATTTTAGCTCAAATTAATTGATTTGTACTACAAACATTGGATCTTTACAGAACACATGTCCTTGTATAGTTTGCATTCATCAAGGAAATGCATGAATCAGTTTCACCTGATTGTTCAAGTCACAAGAGAATTGGATATATCCCTCTGCTCTTTGTTATTGCTTCTAATTTTAATAATAGGGAAACAAAGTCATTGATATCTGATTTTATACATAGAAAAAAACCCACATAAGTATTTTCAAACAAAATCCTGTACTTAAGTGTCCTTTAAATTTAAATGTTGTTTTATTTGGGGATATTTCACCCAGTGCATATTTCACTTTGTTATTTCCAATACTTCATGGGTGTTTGTTTATAGCTGTATATGCTTTACATGTGGACAGCTAGATTTTTAAGAAAGCTCTTCATATTTCAGAGTTACCAGATCACCAGAAAGCTGACCTTTAACAACTGTGAAGTTCTGTTGAGTGTGACCTTAAATCTCCCCCTCCCCTTTTAAATATAAAGAGTTCATGCTGGCAGCAGACTTTAAAATGCTGATTTATGACTACTCCCACTTAACACTTTCAGGATTTGAATGACCACTAAGGCAGCTTTGTAACCAAAAAGGAAAAGTGAAAGGTCATGGCTGTGGCTACGGAAATCATGTTGCGTTTTGTGGGACCGGTAACTTTTTGTTGAGACATTTTGATTGACCTAGCTTATCTATGAGCATCAAGGGAAGGATTTGTAAAGAGATCTGTAGGGAAGAGGAAAATATTAAGGCTAGAGAAAATAACCATGTGTTTTTTTTTTTAAACCTCGTTTTCTGTACATGTACCCTCTTTATTTCTTGATTTTAATGAAGTGCATATATTTTCTGACAGCCACAAAAACTATGAGATACGGAGAAAAATGCCATTGCTATTATTGGATGATTTCCTATCAGAACGCATCAGGGGGTCTGGGCATTTACAATGAAATTTAGTAATTGTACTTATTGCTTGGTGGGTAAGTCATACAGAAGGGAACAAACTGTGAAAACTGTGCCTGCTATTTTTTAGTGAGCACGTTATCAATCTGTTTAAGTAAACTTTGGTATTACCCAGAAGATTGTTCTTTGCTTATTATATTGCTAACACTGTGTTCAAATTGTGGGAGTGTTCTGTCTTAAATGAACTCACTGCGTGCAGATTTTGCAGGGATCTCTAAACAGAGGGTGGTTTCATTACACACCACAGCTATGGATATTTTACATACAGTCACATGAGTTAAAAACAAAGGTTTTCTTAGCGTTATTTATTTGGTCGTAGACCACTATAGTTTAATGAAAGGAGTATAAATTTATGTACAGATGTGAAAACAAAGAGGCTATTAATTGGTATCACATTTTTTTTTAAGATTGATTGATTGATTTGAGAGAGAGAGTGCACAGTGGGGAAGGACAGAGGGAGAGGCAGAGGGAGTGCCAAGCAGACCGCGTGCTGAGCGTGGAGTGGGACAGGGGGCTGAATCTCAGGACCGTGAGATCTCTACTGGAGCCAAAACCGAGTCAGACCCCCAACCGACTGTTGCACCCAGGCACCTCAGTTGCTATTGTATGGTTTTATATCTGAGTGTAACAATTACCCTGCTTTATATCTTGGCAATCCCTAAAAAGCATAACATGGTACCTTGCATAAAGTAAAATAATTGATCATTATGATGGATAATATATTAAATCTAAGTACATCCCAATTTTGTTTTAAGCACAAATTTAGCAAAGATGTTTGAGAAGAATTGGGGATTAAACTAAAAAGAGGAAGTCCATTGGAAAAGTTAGTATTTTATCCCAAATCAAAATTCTTTTGATTCACAGGATGTGGATTAACTGGAGGGAAAGGATGACAGAGATAAGAGAAAGGGATACATTGCCTTTAGAGTCTGCAACTTATTGACTTCATAATTTTAGATAAGAGTATAGGATTTGAGATGAATTTGGGGGCATAGTGCACCAAATTAAAACTTTTGAGATTATGACAAAGTAAACTAGCTTCTGTGCATAGTTGAGGTTATGAAAGTTAGGAAAAGTTATGAAAAGGAAGGAGTAGTTCTTCCTAGAGTACTTAACCAAACTGGTACTTGCTTGAGTACTTGGAGAATCTGGCTTAATACAATAAAGGTAATGCAGCCATATTGATATGTTATCTGAACTATATGTTGTCTACTATTTTCAGCATTGTTTTGAGGATTATGGAGATTGACTCATACTCTGTCTTGTGTTGTTTTTATTTTTTTCTGGAGAAAGGGAAGATAGTTATATACTATGGAATACTTATATATATATGTTAGTATTCTGCATGTAAACATATAAAGTCATTCTTAATGCTTTAAGAGGATGGATTATTTTGATTTTAGTGCCTGCGGATTATTCTTTGTGACATTCTCTTTCTATTTCAACAAGTAATTTTGCTCTTTGCTCTGAGTTTAATACTATAAAGATAAGGATGAGACAACTGGCAAAATAGAGAAGAAATAATACACACACACATACCTTTTAGAAAAATACACTTAAGACTGTAAAGGTTTTATTCACGATAGTGCAAGGGCTGGTTTACTCAAACAAAATCCAGCCTCTTTTCATCATCTTTCTCTAAGCTTTAGATTTTGGCTATGAAGATTACATAATTCATTGAAGAATACCCAAAGAGACTCTTTAAGTTGGTACTTTTTGCAGAGAGCAAAGGTGGAGAGAATTGAGAAAGAAATAACATTCAAAACATAGCTATTTGCAAGCTCAGTGCTAAGTACTTTTAAATGCCTTTATTTTTTCATTTATTCTTTGCAAGAGCTTTCCAAAATAGCTATCATGACCCTGATTCATCATATAAGAAAACTGATTCAGAGAGAGTAAATAACTCGCCCAGGTTCATTAGTGACAGGGACCACAACTGTTTATTTTCCCTCACTACTTTCTCCTCAATACCTAGAAGTAGTTGACACTTCCCTAGTACTCATGTATATGTTTCATTTGACATTGACTCTAGTTCCAAAGCCTGTGTTTTCCTCATTATTGTTATTCATACTCTGAAATAAATATATGGAATTATTGAAATGTGCTAAGTTTGACCATGCATTATTTAGAGTTTACTTTATATATTTGTATAATTTGGTTAACCAGTAAGGTTTTGGTGATAGCCGAAGTCATTCACTAGAAAACAGGAGAAACTCTTAGCCAGTAATTGTGTCTGTGGCTCATATCCAAGTCCTGTTCCATCTGTTTAAATAAATTATCATCCAAAGGTAGGTTGCCCCTTGACAAAATTGGATCAAAAGAATCTGGTCAGCAGATCAGAAAGATTCTTTTGGCTCACTGCCTTGACCCACAGTCTCTATTTTTCCCCCAACTCCCACTACCCAATGTAGATCAATATGGACGTCAGCTCCTTAGATTTCCCTAGGGCTACCCAGCTTTTCCCCATATTCTGGGGTCTCTTGTACACACAGAGTTTCTTCATTTTTCCCCCTTTCCATTAGCTTCTAAGTTTCTTGCAGCGGGGACCATATCTGAATATTTTACTACTTAATTAGCACCATCTAACACAGTACCCAGTCTGCAGTGTTTACTTAATAGCTATCTTTTGGATAAATGAATAAGTGCCTTGCTCACTAGCTGCTGTTTACTGTTGGAAGATACCAAGTGTGCCCCATTACTTCTCTTAAACTTATCAATTATATGTTATCCCTCCTACCATGTTTATTAGTTTACTGGGGCTGCCATAACAAAATACCACAGATGGCATGGCCTAAACAACAGACATTTATTTTTTCACAGTTTAAGAGGATAGAAGTCTGAGATCAAGAGGTTGATGGGGTTGGTCTCTCTCTTTGGCTTGAAGATGGCCACTTTCTCACTATGTCCTCGTATGGTTGTCTCTCAGGCTCCATATTGTCTGTGTCCTAATTTCTTCTTATAAAAACAAAGTCATATTGGACTAGCAACCCCATATTAATTCATTTTACCTTAATTACCCTTGTAAAAGCCCTATCTCTAAATACAGTCACATTCTGATACACTGAGGATTTAGGCTTTCAACTTAGGAATGTGGTGTACATGCGCACAATTTAGCTCATAACACCATGGGACTGAGTGTATAGCAGAGAGAAGCTTAAAATGCCTCTTACCCTATTCATTTTCCCTTCTAGAGGAGTGGAAATTCCACCCCTCTGTGAAAATATGAGAATTGGGGAACCAATATCTCTCTCCCCAAATCTTATCTCCCACAAATGTGTAAAATGCAAGGACCTCAGGAAATGAAACTTTCTTTTAATGTTCTGTAAATGCTCTTCTCAACATGCTTGCAAATTTCCTTTAGAAAAATCTTTCAAGTTAATAATGCTTTGTGCATGTAAATGCCCATGAAAATCTCTAAGTCAATAATGGAGAGCTTTTACAGGCTTTCCTACTTTTAAGTAAGACAGAAATATATTTTAGATTGTGTGTTGCCTGAAAGATATTCTGCAGATTACTCGTAAAGTTGTTTCTCTATTTTTTTTTTTTTTTAATTTCTATATTAGTTTGAGTAAGGACATTCCAGCCCAGGACTATTATATGAGCAAGAAATATAGTTCTATAGGGTTTATTTGTTTTAATGGTCTGCCTTAGCTAATTAAAACAGAAATTAGCATTTTGAAGTATATTACTGCCACATCAAAAACTTAAAATATGGGCCATTGGTTTATAATGGTTGGTCTGAAGAAAGCAATGAAACAAATATTGGGAAATAGAAAGATATTGGAGATCTGTGTTATGTAGAGGCTGAAAGGCACGGGAAGGCAGGTATGGGGAGCCAGCTAGTTTCAGAGAAGTTGTTAGAAAGGGTGAGACTATTTGTGCATTGCTCTTTGCTGTATTTAACATAGTATTGCAAGGTTGAGATGAGATCAGGAAAGAATAGGCTGATTTGTAAGTATAAATGACCTCCTAGGAATATGAAGTCTGCTCCTGTACTCCAAAGAGTAGGCAAAAATGCTTAAAAAGACTTTGTCAAAGTCCTAATAATGCTTCTCATTTTCAAAAATGGACTCACCATTATACCAAAGATAAAATTCAGGGGGCTAGGAGTTCTATTTCTGGTATGGCAGTATGAAGAGCTTCTCAGATCTTCTTCCCAGTAAAACTGAGGAAATTTTTACAAAGTTAAAGTCTCTGAAAATGATTGGACTACAACAAATGAAGAAATATTTACTTGAGAAAATCTTTTAAAATTGGTGAGAGTATGTGGCCTTTGAACCAAGATCCACTTTCCTTTTGACTCTCAACTCAGGAAGACAGAAACCCAGACTGCTATAGCTGAGAACACAGGACACCAATAAAAGGTTCACACCCTGGGGAAAATAGACTTTCCCTCCTGCCTCCCAGTTGGATGGTTATCTTCCTGGGCAGGGCAGGACATCAGCATTCTTCATCCTGCTCCAGTTACCTGTTGGTGAAGCTAAGTTCTGGGCAAGTGTGGCTAAATGAATCCCTTTCTGTCCAACTGCCACTCATGAGCTGGAGGCTCTACCTTGAGTGTGGCACCACCAAGAACATAGAGACCCTGATTGACTCTCCTAGTTAATGCAGTGGGACGTTCCACAATGAAAGAGATAAGCTAAAAAGACCTGGGGCTGCTTCTCCCCACACCTCTACTGGGTGCTAGTTTCCTAAAGTGATGTTATTCAGAGAGAAGCATGTCATTGTCCTCTCCATCCCAGCCATGGCTCAGAGGTTTTTCTTAGGGGCTACATGTTTGGGGGAGAAGAAGCAAGCCATGAAAGAGTTATCTTCAAATTTTATCTCCAATAAATTGACCTTTTTTTTGCAACAGAGTGTGGAGAGGTTCAAGTTTAAGGGCACTCTTGAGATGAGTAAAAGTTGTGGTGAAAGGAGATTGATAGATTCCTTGGAGAATGTAGGCTAAATTGTGGGTTGGCTAGTTTTCTGGAGAGAAATAGGGAAAGAGACAGTTGGGAAGAGCCCTCCTTGGTGTCAGAACAAATCTCAAACACTGACCTAGGAACTGTCCCTTCAAGAGAGTCTGAACTTCATTGTGTTGATCTGTGAAGCAATTTATCCCCAGGGCATTGTTGAAAACAATAGAGCAATCAGACAGCAATTAATGGAGCTTAAGAGCGTGATCAGGGAAAAAAAAAATAGTCAAAGAGAGCTTTGCCAAAACCACTGTCATCTCAAGACATCCCAAGGACATATTCAAGGCTGTCCTTGAGGAGCAACAAAGGGGCTTCGCACTATGGGGAGAGTAGACTTTACTGAAATAATCCAGCCACTAAACAAGTTAGTAACAGGACCTTAAGGAGGAGGACCAAATACCCAGATTTACTACATCATCTAAAATGTCTAGTTTCCAACAATAAAAAGGAGACATGCAAACAATGAAGAAAGTATAACCCATATGCAAAAAGAGGATATGATGACAATGCATCAAATATAGATTATCAATAAAAAGATAGAAAAATATTTATCTTTTACATATATATAAAAGAACCAAATGAAACCAAATGAAAATTCAGCTGAAAAATATAATAAATGAAATAAAAATATTTACTAGAGTGGCTCAGTTGTAGATTTGACCTGGTGGAAGAAACAACCTAAAAATTTCTAGATTGATAGAGATTATACAATCCAAAGAACAGAAAGAAAAAGAGTGAAAAAGAATAAACAGTGCCTCAGAGAAATGTGGGACATTATTAGTATCTGATATATACCTCATGGGAGGACCAGGAAAGAAAAGAGAGAGAAAGTAGCAGAAAAAATATTCAAAGAAATAATGGCTAAAAATTTCCAAAATTTATTGACAAAATTTATTATCCAGCACATCCCAGAAGCTGAATGACCTCCAATAAAAATAAACACAAAGAAATCTATAAATAGACACACCATAATAAAATACTGAAATGCAAAGACAAGGAGAATGTCTTGATAGCTGCAAGAGAAAAATGACTAATTACTTAAAAGAGAACTCCAATAAGATTTACACTTGAGTTCTCATCAGAAGCAATGGAGGCCAGAGAGCAGTAGAATAACATATTCTAAATGCTTGAAGAAAAACATTGACAACCCAGGATCCTATAGCCAGCAAACTTATCTTTCAAAAATAAAGGCAGAATAAAAATACCCCAGATAAGTAAAACTCAGAGTATTTGTAGCTAGAGGGCCTGACTTATAAGAAATACTAAAAGGATTTCTTCAGGCTGAAAGCAAGTGACTCTAGACAGTAATTAGAATCCAAACAAAATAAAGCAAAAAAAAAAAAAAAAACAAAACTGGTACAGGAAATGATATAAGGTACAAATGCATATTTATTCTCATTTTTTTCTCTTCTACTGATTTAAAAAATAACTGTATAAAGCCATATGTATATAATGTGTTGTTGGGCCTGTAATGTATAGAAATGTAATATATTTGTCAATAATAGCACAAGGAGGTGGGTGGGAGCAAAGCTGTATTGGGCTAAGGAAATGACTCCAGATGGTAACTTGAATTCACAGGAACAAATGACGACAACCAGAAATAACAAGATTAATATAACAAAAGCTATAAATGCTTACTTACTCTTTTTTCTCCATTTAGGTTCTTTGAAGAACAAAAAATTATATGAGATACAATGTATTGTTGGGTTTATAACATTTATAGATGTAATATATACAATAATACCCTTCCCAAAATGGGAGAATAGAGTTTTATATAGGAGTAGCATTTCTATATCTTATTGAAATTAAGTTAGTATAAATTTGAAGCTGTTTCTGCTAAGTAAGGAGATTTATAGCAAGCCCTAGGACAACCACTAAGGAAATAATGAAAAACAAGAGTAAAAAAAGAAATCATTAAAGATATTAAAATATTACAGTAGGAAATGTTCACTTAGTGCAAAAGAAGCAGAAAAGGAGAAGTAGGGGAACAAAAAAGACATGAGAAATATAGATAAAAAATGAAATGGCAGACCTCAATTCAATTATATCATAATATACTAAGTATGAATAGATTAAACAATCTAATTAAAAGGTAAAATTTGTCAGGCTGACTGAAAAAACAAGATGAACTGTTTGCTATCTATAGGAGACACACTTTAAATGCAAAGATACAAATAGATTAAAAGTATAGGGATATAAAAAATATATCAATAAATAGTATTACTCTGACACCAAAGCCAAACAAAGACATCACAAGAAAACTACAGAGCAACATTTCTTTATGAATATGAATGTAAAAAAATCATCAACAAAATATTAGCAAACTGAATCCAGTAATATATAAGAGAATTGTACCATAACCAAATGGGAGTTATTCCAGGAACACAAGGTTGATTTAACATCTGAAAATCAATGAATCTAATATACTATATCAATAGAATAAGAAAAACAAAAACCCCACGTGATCATCACAGTAGATTAAAAAAAAGCATTTGACAAAATTTAACACTCTTTCCTGATAAAAACACTCAACCAACTAGGAATAGAAGGGAACTTCATTAACCAGTTAAAGGACATCTCCGAAAACCCACAGCTAACATCATACCTACTAGTATGATTAAGATCAGGAACAAGGCAAGGATATCCACTCTTGTACTTTTTACCAGCATTGTATAGAGATTCTAGCCAGGGACAATTAGGCAAGAATAATAAATAAAACATATTCATATTGGAAAGGAAGAGGTAAAACTACATCAATTTACAGATGACATAATCTCGTATGCAGGAAATTTTAAAGAATCCACTAAAAAGCATTTAGAGCTAAAATATGTGTTCAGTAAGATTGGAGGATACCAAGTCAATATACACAAATCAATTGTATTTCTATTTCCCTGCTATGAATAGGATAAAATGAAATTAAGAAAACAATTTCATTGTACAAGAACATCAACAACAATCAAATGTGTGGGAATAAATTTAACAAAACGTATACTCTTAAAACTGTAAAACATTCTTAAAGAAATTAAGGAAAATCCAAATAAATGGGAGCACACACCTGGTTTTGCGTTGGAAGACGTAATATTGCTAAAAAAGTCAATAATCCCAAATTAATCTACAGTTTCAATGAAATCTCTGTCTGAATCCCAACTGACTTTTTTGTAGGAATTGGCAAGCTGATCCTAAAATGCATATGGAATTGTAAGAGGTCTGGAATAACCAAAACCAATCTTTAAATGAAAGAACAAATTTGGGGGACTCACACTTCCCAATTTTGAAACATACTATAAAGCAAGAGTAATCAAGACAATATGGTATTGGTATCAGGATAAAGATAGATTTATGGAATAGAATTGAAAGTCCAGAAATACATGTTTCTATGGCCAACTGATTTTTGACAAATGTGTCCATTTGATGGTGAAAGAATAGTTTTTTCAATAAATGGTGCATTGGACAACTGGACAGCCATATGTAAAACAATGAAATTGGATCTTTACTTCACACTATATACAAAAATTAATTCACATTATACACACTATACACACTATATTACTTCACACTATATACAAAAATTAACCTAAAATGAAAGACCTAAATGTATGTACTAAAGGCATAAAACTCTTAGAAGAAAACATGACCAAAAATGATCATGATCTCGGATTTGACAATGGATTTTTATTTATTTATTATTATTATTATTTTTTTAAAGCTTTTATTTATTTGCGAGAGAGAGAGAGAATGAATGAGAGAAAGGAAGCATGAGAAGGGAGAAGTCAGAGGAAGAAGCAGACTCCCTGCAGAGCAGGGAGCCCAATGCAGGACTTGATCTTGGGGCTCCAGGATCACGACCTGAGCCAAAGGCAGTTGCTTAACCAACTGAGCCACCCAGATGACCAGACAATGGAGTTTTAGATATGACACAAAAAGCATGAACAACTACAAAAATAATATAGGTAAATTAACCTAATCAAAATGACTTTCAAAAATGTTCAAAGAGAAACCGCAGAATAGAAAAAATATTTTCAAATCATATATATGATAAGGAACTTGTATCTAAAATATATAAAGGACCCTTTCAATTCTACAGTGAAACAACCTAATTGGAAAATGGCTAAAGAAGCCAAAAGACATTTCTCCAAAGAAGATATACAAATGGTAAGTAAGCATTTGAAAAATGCTTGATATCTTCAGTGATCAGAAAATGCAAATCAAAACCACAATGACTTACCACGTCACGCTTACTAGGAAGGCTATAATCAAAAAGTTAGATGATAAAAATTGTTGGTGAAGATGTGCAGAAATGAAAATCCTCATGCACCACTGTTGGTAATGTAAACTGGTACTGCCACTTTGGAAAACAGTCTGGAAGTTCTTCAGATGGTGAATCTAGAGTTACCATCTGATCCAATAATTTCACTCCAAAAGAGATGAAAACATGTCGACACAAAGAGTTATACATAAATGTTTGTGTTAGCATTATTCATAATAGCCAAAAGTTAGAAACAGTTCGAATATTCAAGAACTGTTAATTGGATAACTTAAATGTGACATATCCATTCCCAATGCAATATTATTCAGCCGCAAAAAGGTAGGAATGAAATACTGATACGTACTTCAACATGCATGAGCCTTGAAAACATTATCATAAGTGAAAGGAGCCAATCACAAAAGATCACATATTTTATGACTCCATTGTTTTATGAAATATCCAGAATAGGTCAAATCTAGACATGGAAAGTGATAATTTGCTGAGAATTGGAGGAATGGAAGAGTAAATATGTGGTAGCTAAAGGGAATTAATTTTCTTTATGAGGCAATGAAAATGCTCTAAAATTGTCATGAGGTTGCACATATCTGTAAATATGCTAAAAACCATTGAACTGTAGCCTTTAAATGGGTGAATAGTATGGTATGTGAATTATATCTCGAAATAATTAAGTGGCTTACCTTCCCATTCAAGCCTATTGTTTTGTTTTAGGTGACCCAGAGCAGCTGCCATTAGGTTCAGAAAGGCATGAGAGAAAGAAAGTAAAATATGTTGATAAACAAAAAAGTTAAATCAGTAAAAGAGACCTAAGTCTTAAATCTGAAAAATAATTTAGTTTGTTGTTACTGACTCATGGAACTGACTAGAAACAATTAAATTAGAAGCCAACTAAGGATTTGAGGGAATTGTACTGGCAATAAAACATTTCCAGACTTATAAAACCTTGTGATTATAAAAAAAACACTCAGTTTCCCAAATTTACATTAGCAGGAAATGGACAGTGATGACTTCAACCTCTGAAAATCAGTATGTTTTTTAGTGCTCACTTCAGATATGGCCATGTAGGATAATGGGCAAGGAAAAATATCCCAGTGGGTGCAGCTAGGGCATGAAGAACAGTGGACACTATATATAGCTTCTCCTAGAGAGTTGAATTAGGGTCTTTGGAACTTGTTCAACTCTCAGTAATTGTGGCTTTACTCTTCCTGCTCACCAGGGTTTCATCATTGCTATGGCTCTGTGATTACTGTGTGCCCACCATCTTTTTCCTCTCTTCACACTTGGAGTCTTATTGGAATTACCTCATTCCATAGGAGTTACTCTACTATTCATAGAGATATGCATAAGGGAAAGGAAGAACTTTTCTTCTTAGTTTACATCTCACAGGACCACAGAAAAGCACCTAACGTTTGAATAGAGAGACATACAGTCACTCAATGGCCAATGGACTTGAGCTGGATGCATTAAGTGTATTGTTTCTTTTCAGGATATTATGGATGTTTGATGTGTGGGAAGAAGTGTCAACATGACTATGGTGACCAGAAGGGCAGACAGTGGCAGAAACCACTAATTAAAAAGAAAAAAAAAAAAGGAAGAAAGAAATCCATAGTCTTCTCTTCTTCATGACCATATAGTCACAACATTTTTTTAGCCCCTGTTATGTTTAATTGTGATCATGTGACAATGCCTAACCAATAGAATGTGAGTAAAAGCCATGCACCTTCCATCCAGGTCCAGCCCATTAAAAATCACTGCAAATACTTTTTCATTCTTTTCATCCTTACCTGCCAACTAGAAGGGAGACAATCCCCATGGTGATCTTAGAAGCCATGTGTTGAATATGATGGAGACTCCATCAGCCTTGGTCTTTGAGTAACTACACAGAGGAGGGCCCCATCAGCATTTTTCCTCTCAGTGCCACTATTTAACAAAAACTCTCTTCATTTTGTGCCATTTTACATTTTCAGTCTTCTTCTTCTTCCTTTTTTTTTTTTTAAAGCAATTAGCCTCCCCTGACTAATATAACTCTCATCATTGAATGCCTTCCCTGTACCTGCTGAGTTTAATAAATTGTGCTCACTGGGTATTCTTTTTTTTTTTTCATTGATTCATGCACACTCTATGTGGCGGTTTCAATGACTACTCAGACTACTTACATTCTATTCAAGGTGTTTTTTCCCTTCTTGAGTTTTTTGTCTTTCTTCTTGTATTTGATCTTATTGGTAGTTTCATCCTTGTAATTTTTAGTTGTATGTGTGGTATATCTGAAATATAATTTTAAATAAAATGGAGAACATGAGGAATGTGCTCTCTAAGAAGCTAAATCAGAGGGAATATAGACTGGCTAAACATGTATCATGGCTATTCTACTTGTCTTCCCTACTCCATACATTTGAAAGTTAAGATTCTTTAAAGAGAAAATCTACATTAGGGGGTGCATTAATTCTCTGTGTGTGAAAGGGATAAAATGTATTTAGGTCTGTAGTCGTCAACCTGGATTTTTAGACTTTTAAAAAAGTTAATTTGGAATGCCATCCAGTAAATTTGATGGATCACTGCAGAATCATTTGATAGTAAGACCCAACAGTTCGGGTTGACTGTTATTGAATAGCCTATATACAGTTTTAATTTGGTTCCTGTATCATCTTGGTAGTGAACTTTAACATTTCTTTCATTCTTCCCACCTTGCATGTTGAAAAAAAATCTAGAAAGTAGCATATTAAAAAACCTGGAGTGTTGCTCATTTAAATAATTTATTTTTCAATCAGGAACATCAGTTTGATGATTAATACACCGCATTCATTTTCTCCTTTTAAGAAACCTGGAACAAACAGGCTTGCACGGTGTATATATAATTCATTTAGGTGTTGAAGTCTGAACCTACATTTGTAAGAGAAAATTTCAAACGAGCCATAATTAATATGTCACTTTAGGAGGAGCAGTGGGATGAGGGGGTGGAAGTAAATGGATCTACCTGATGTTCGTGTAGTGCATGTGAGGAAAGGCGAAATTAAAGTTAATGCACAAAGAAAAGACCAGCTTTGCAAGCTTATTTCTTTGAGCTCATGCCAAAGTAAATAGGTATATCTATGGGTATCTCCTTCTGGAGGTGTGGAAAGTGTAGGTTAAGTGTGATGGACTGCAGCACATTTCATGAGAGGAAGTTTGAAGAGTGCATTAATCTGAAAGGCCAATCTTGTTTTTCTCAGCTCCACTGCCATTTACTGGGTGAAATGTAAAAAGCTCTTTCGCATTCCCAGCTCTCAGTTTCTCTCTTGAATGAAGAGAACAAACAGCTGTCCCCTTTTTACCTTGCCTATCAATATGAAGTGATACATCGAAGGCAGAAATGCTATGCAAACATACATTGTACTATATGCTTATACCTGTGTGCCACTGTCATGGGAATGTGGGATTTCAAGAGGGATGAAAATGCTCTTTGGAGGTCCTTTTGGACTTATCCTCAAGTATTTCCCATGAAATTTGGTGAATTCAGTTCTTTTCCACATACATAGGATGGGAAAGTCTATCACTGTGGTAAAACCTGTTGGGGTAACTCCAAACAGAAAGACCACTTTATTGGCTTCTGGTTCATTTCAGGACCATCACTAAAGGATTGGGAAGGAAGGGTCTTCTTTTCTTGTCTTGGCTCTGCAGGATTGTCCCAGAGGTTTCTTTCCTATTCAGAGCTATGACTGAATCATTGGCCTGGCAAGTCATCCAAAAAGGAAAAAAAACAAAAACAAAAACAAAGTATAAGTCTTTTCATTATACTGTTTGTTTGCTTTTGGCAAAGGCTACATTTTACTGATCCCAGAATCTAATTGCCATGGCTTTATAGAGAATGTTAGAACTTTGAGGTGAAAGAGATTGGAACTAAGAATTGGAAGTCTTACTATTCCTGATGATCAAGTCCTTATGGAGGGTTGTGCCGCGTTGGGATACCCTTAGTGAGAAGGGACTTGGAAGAACAGTGGGCCTCGGGGCAGGAGAACAGGTGTTGAGAGAACCTGACATATCCTTTTGGGGACTGCTATTGTAAGATAGTAGTCTGGAAATGAGATGCTTTATGGGATCCACAGTAGCACAGTGATAGTATAATGTTCCAGAGAAGAAAAACAACAAAAACAAAAGAAAGGTGATGAAAAACAACACAGAACCTGTGCATATACATTATAAAAGTAGAATTCGATTGAATATAATAGAAACTTTCTAATATCTGGTGTTGCTAAACTGTAGTAGTGCGGTCCATGTCACTGAAATTATTCTAGCTGATATTAATAGTTCGTTTTATAAATTGAAATATTGGGAAGGAAGTTTAATTACTTGAATTTCAAGGTATAGAGTAAAGTTAATGGTGCAGACTTTGGAATCAGAGGGAATGGAATTCCATTCTGAGCCACATTATTTACTAGTTGGATATCTTTGAATATTTAATATACTTAAGCTTAATTTTCTCACCTGTAAAATGTAAATGTTCACAGTACTTACCAGATAGGGCTGCTGTGAATATTGAATATGATAATGCACTGAAAACATTTAGTACAATCCTGGATTACAAGAGGTGATCAATAAAGAGTAGCCATTTTTTATTTTTAATTATTAGTGTATGCTTTTCAACCTAAAGAATTGTGCATTCAAAAAATGTTTCGACAGATTTTTCCTGAGGAAAAATATCTTAATATAACTAATACTTTGATTTTTTTCCATAATTGGATACATTGCAAAAAGTGGTTATTAATGAGTCATTAAATTTTGCATCTTATTTACAAGACTGCTGTTAGGGTCATGCTGCATTCCTTGTGTAGAAAGTCCAGTTAGCTCTTTAAAAAAAAAAATGACATTTAGAAATAAATGCTAGGGATGAGCAAAAAGAAGACTATCTGGGGAAAAATCAGATCACTTCTCTTCCTTTTTATAATATGTCAGGAATTTGTGTGTAAATCGAGACTTCCTTTACCCTATACTCCAAGTTTTTCTCTGCAGGAAAGTCTATTTTATGACAGTGGATTGTTAGGAATTCATTACGTTGTCAGTTACTTGCTCAACATTAACAAGTCACTGAAAGTTTGAGGAAGAAACTCAATGAACGTAGGTTTTTGTTATTGTTACTGGCATTGTGAAGGTTGAAAATCCCTCCTTCCAGAAATTAGAACAAATAGCTAGAGATTTTAGACAAACAAAAAAAAAATTCAGGAGAAATTCACGATAATAGCCTTAAGTGTTTAATGAATTTAATGCCATTTAGCTTGCATTCACATAAACAAGCTTAATTTTATAGGAGTTTGCAATTGGTGATATAGGAGTTGCAATTTCCGTGAACTCCGTGAAAATGCTTTCTACGTTATACACTATTCTCCTCTCCTTTCATAAATTTTGGTGTTACAAAACTGTTAGTCATAAAAAGGCATTTATAGTTCAATATAATTTTCCTGCTTTTTCTTTTATTTTCTTTAAAAATGCAGTTTTAAAAGTAATAAAGCCCTTCCTTCTGTAAATCTTCAATCTTTTTTTTCCTAAGGGAAGATTAATTTGTAAATATGCTAATGGATTTGTATAATATTAAACTTTCCCAAGAAAAATTACATTACTTCATATGAATGAACTCATCTATCTTATTCAATTTATAAATGAACGGCTGAAAACCCCAAAACTGTTTCCTACTATGTGTCTTATAACTAAAACGACTGCAGGCACAGCCACAAACTTGGCATTTCACAGAAAATTTATTGGATGAAAAAAAGTTTTAGTCCCTTTATTGGGCTTTCCTCATTTAGCTGTATTTGAATTTGAGCTAATAAAATGCAGTTCTTACAAAAAGGTGAAAAAGTAAACATGCCACTTAAAAATAGAAGCGATTTCTAAACAGGAAGTAGACTAAAAAGAACAAATGCTTAGTTTAAAAGTGATACCAGTAGTAGGGATGCTGTGATGGAGATATTCCCACAGCTAACTTTCATTAAAACAGCAGGGTAACTTCTTAGGTTAGGCAATGAGCTAACGACTTGGTGGTTCAGTTAGGCAGTTATTATGGATTTACTCTGATATTATGTGGGAGAAACTTAACCCCTCCTCATCTTGGCTGTTTCTCTATTACTTATTTGTACCCGCTAGATAATTCCATTGCATAACATACTTCCTGGAGTCAGGCAAAAATACATTAGTGTCCTTGCCAGGATCCTGGGACGACCTGGGAGTGACCATTGTCTGTTGTCCTTGTGTCTTACCCTAAATTCTGAGTTGAAATTTGTACTTTTTAGGCATTTCTTTCTGAGGGCCCCAGTGAGAGCTGGCTGGGCTCATAGGGGAAATAAGCAGGAGGAAAAGGGTCTCTAAATTGATAATTAACACTAATGGTTCCATAAATAGACCTAAAGTGAGCTTCTTGGAATTCTGATAATTCTTCGCAATAATTAGATACTCTGTTTTCATAAAAGATCTGTACCAGCAACTTGAAAGAATCCTAATTCAAGTGAAGAGTACAGTGAAGGGCAATTGCGGTGGTGATCTTATTTCCTAATATTTCCCAGAAGAGTATATTTAGGAGGGTCTTGGGCAATGTGAAGAGAAATGGGCCCTGGTTATCAGTCCCCACAAAAGTAAGAAAATAGTTATAGAAAATAGTTATAATAATGCGGTGATTTGACTTATTTTCTTTTTAAATTACTTTCTGTAATTTTTTTTGTTGACCTTCATTATGGGATTTTGGGAAAGTGATTTAAATTCATTTCGCATATATTTTGATAATGGGACAACTGATTGCCTCAGTGCATGCTAGTGATATGGACTGAATTTACCAAGTCGTTTTGATTGCTTGTGATTGAAATCCAATTTACAGTGGTTTGAGCTGGGTAGTGGATGGGAAGGAAGAATCTGATCATTTGGAAAACCAAAAAGGCCACGAATATAGCTAGAATCAAATATTGCTATATGCCACTAGGGATTTGTCAGTTTCCATCTCTCAGCTCTGCTGCTTTTTAGGGGCTTTACTGTCGTCAGTTTCTATCTGTGGCCACCAGCTAGTCCAGTCATACACTGAGTTTCTCTTTCACTGTAGTTGTAACAAATGCTAGGACTCACTGTGATTCTCCATCTTGGATCATGTGCCCACGCTTGGCACTAGGGTGTGAACTTCAGCCCCACCCAATCCTCAAAGACTCGGAGTGGGAGAAAGGTGATTCCTCAAGGGAAATTTGGATGACAGTTCTAGAAGCAAGTTATATGTGATATGTAGGCAAAAAGAACATGCTACCACCATGGTGAAATGAAGAGGCATGACAGAGTAAATAGCTAGAAAAATGGCCCACGAGGTAAAATCACAGCAGGGGGCATTTTGCTCCCTCATAAAAAGGACTCTGGGAATTCCTTCTTGGAGCCGTGCCATTCAAAGTGATATAGTTGATTGAAATGTTGTCCATATGGGTATAGATGTGGCTGGGAAAAAAAAAAAAGAAGTATCCTTGGCTTAGAAGTCGTTTTGTAATGTTATCTGTAAGTTTTATTTCTTCCAACTAGAAGGCAGTTTCTCCAAAGCAGGCACTGTGTTACAGTCTTTTATTGTACTTCTCCAAGAATATAGCACCGTGCTGGACACAGAGCAAACACTCAGGATATACTTTTGATGGATTCATTTCAGCTGTTTGCAATGCTTATCACACTGAAGGATTTCCCAGGATTCTTCTCAAAAACCCATCCCCCCGGAGAGCTGCGTTTGTTTCCCATCTTTCCGTATCACTGGAGTAGTCTGAGTATGTCCTTTGAACGTGCCTCCAGGTTTCTGTGCTTTCTGTCACACCACCAACGCTCTGTCTGGCAGAAGCTGGGACCACGGCTGCTGTCTTTCTTCCATCCTGAACGGTTGTGCTGTGCTACGCTGTACTGTTGCTGCACGCTGCTTTCCTGATCCGCTTTGCATAACTGCCTGGAAGAAAGTACTTTATGGATAATCCAAGAGAGGGAAAGAGATTGAACATTATTTTGCTTTAGCATGTTTTATGGGTTAAATCCATTTAGAATACTATTGTGGTGAAATTTTACATAGAGTCAGCGTTTGGTCCACTAGTTTCAGAGCATATTTGATACATTGTAATTAGAAAACAAGCAAGTAGTTAGGATAGATTCCTTAAACACATAGGACTTTAGTGTTCTGTAAGAGTTCTTGATTCTGTTTATGGAAGGGGCCTTTAGAGATAATATAGTCCAGGAATAGAAAATAGATTCATCTTGTGTGCCAAATTTGATCAGTTGGTGGTGGCTGCCTGGAGTGCTGTGTTAAGAAAGAATTTATGGCTAAATCCATACTCAGTGGGAAAATGTGCCGGCATGGATATTTTTTTTTTTATGTCTACCACGGTTAAAGAAGGGGCTAGTAGCACCATATGTACTGCATATTTGCCGACTCAACCCAGTCTCCCATTTTACAAAAAAGTTAGGAGAGAAAGTAGTCCAAGATCACATTTCTAGTTAATAAGAGAGCTCAGTCTTTTTTAGCTCAGTCTTTCAGTATTTGCTCAAAGGTTATTTCCATATGGATTAAATGAGATAGGCCTACAAAAGCAGTCAGAATGGAGTCTGATATATCATCTAACCTCAGAAACCATTAATCGAATGTGTCATTTTAATTAAATTATGCATTCCTTTATTAACCGAGGAATCGGCAAATATTTATTGACCATGTACTATGTGCTAGGTAAACATGGCGCTTGGCAAGGTCGATGAGCATGATTTTTCAATTTATGCCTCAGAGGTTGATCATTTTTCTATCACAAGGAAGGAACTGGATTGTGTCATCATTCATCTCTGCCATGTTGTCTTGCTTTCCTTACCTACTGATTTGGTTTCCTCTCTGAACACTGAAGTTTACTGCCTGTGCATAGATGAGAAAGAAGTGCATGTACTTTCCACTACTGAGTTCCTCTGTGTACTGGCCACTTAAAAAAGTACTACCTTCCAGGGTCTATGATAAATCTCATAAAAGTGGAATTATATTTTGAGGGAATTAGCATATTATGGACTCGGTTTTCAATAACAGGTGTCTAACGTGTGCATGCGACATGCAAAATATGCTGATGCAAATGGATGATTGCATGTGCAAAAATATGCAGATTAATGTGCAAACAGATGTTCAAATAATTTCCTATTATTGCATGCCATTACCTCTTTTGAATGCACAACTGCATATTTTGTATATGGATATATTTGCATTGTTTGTATTTCATGTGTGCAATTTGTACACATCTTTTCAAGGCTTTCTCTCCATCGTGTCCTTAATTGGGAAGGCTTAACCTTCTAATGCATTTTCAGTTCCCTGAGACAGTTCTCTGTAGGAAGGGGGAAAAAAACTATGACTTACCCTTAGAAAGCTCAATATCACCAGAAGATAAATGCTAATTTTTATCTGTCTCTCTTTGTTAGAAACATGGTCCTTTCCTATCAATACAGCTTTTGATGTCAGTGTAATAAAATGTAAAATCTGTGCAGATTCTCAAATTTGTCAAAACAACAGTATGCACTTAACAAAACTTATCTAGCTCTTTTAAGTGTTTAATTTTTTTGTTTTCTTGGTTTTTCTTACATCTCCATTCACACAGTGTTATCAAAGAAACTTATGAAATATATTCTTGTTATTAGATAAGAAATACCTTGGCTTATGGTGGACTCTTTTAGGGATTTTTTTTGTCCCTGGACAATTTTAGATATCGGATCAATAAATAGAAAGTAAAATATAGTTAGAAACTCATTTTTATACCAACCATTTTAGATGATTTGTTCTAAGTTGCCATATTTTATTACTGTGTTGGTTTAGTCCATTTCTAACTAGAAGAAGTTCGTATATATCGTTGGAAAACTGAAATTGAAAAAGCTTGATATAGTTCTCTATTAGTTTTATCCAACATCACATTTTTCTGTACTCCAAAATATATATTACTAAAATAATATTTCACTATATCACCATTTCTTTAGGTTGAATGTTGGCATTATTTGGTTCAAAAATCCTCATCTATTGCTCTATTAAAATGGCATTGTCTTCTGGCATCATTATTTTCAAATGATCTCTCAAAGACACATTGGAACGCATACTGAATCCCCCTCCCTAAAGAATCAAGAGGTGTCTATATATTTAAATAGAATTTCAATACAAAATAACTGGAGGGGAGTAGGGAGCAGTAGGGAGGGAAGAAGGCGACACCAATAGAGAATTGCTTCTAAGTTTTATAAAGATAAAATTATGGTGAATCATCTATTTTTAATCCAACTGGCAACTCTTAAAGTACAAAATCCCATATATTGCAGCAATTAAAAAAAAAGGGAGGGAGTTTAGGGAAGTTATTATTACTCTAAATGTAGAGGTTATATTGGAAAAGAATATTCGAGTTACAGTATCACATATGTAATCTCTAAAGAAAACATATATGTTTCGGTGCTGAAACCTGAAGCAGGGAGAAGATGAGTTAAATGTTTCTTCTCTTCCTTTGACATCCCCTCCCCTTCCACACTACTTATTAGGATTTCCGAAGCATTAAATCTAAAGGTCCATCAGCTCCCATCTTCCAGCCCTGCCTGTCTATGGACAGGACCCTGTCTGTCTGTTTCCTCTATTGCACTATTTTGTTTGTACTACTGTAATCATTTTGCTGGGCCAGATCTGTGTGGGTGTGCTGGCAGCTTTACAACAAAGTTACATGGGAACAGAGTTAAGGTTGAATATTTATTAGAAGAAGCCATCTGGCGTCAGGCTGTCTGTACAGGGGGGCTGGCTTCTTTAGTAGGCTCTCCTCTTTCTCTAGAGCTCTTCCTCCTTTTCTCTCTCCTGTCTTCTCTCCCCCTGCCCTTCATTTCACAGTTCTGAAAAAGTCGAATGTGCTTCTCTCACCCGTTTATTTTATCCTTTGCATTTATGCTCTTTAAAAAAAAACCAAAAAACCAAAAAAAAAAAAAAAAACAACCAAAACAAAAAACAAAAAACAAAACAAAAACCCACCAGATCTCTGTGTTTCTTTTAAAATGTTTCTCTTTTCTTGGAGGCAGTTTGTTGCTTTTTTCCACAATGACAGTGCCCACAGAGGGTCGCCAGGAGAAGGCAGCAGGACAGCCACAAGGGAACGGCTGCTTCCTATGTGGGCTTACGAGTTGCCTCAAACATCCATTTCCTGTTGCTGTCTTTCTTTCTTACCTCCAGTGGGCAAACTAACATAAAAGCACCTCTCCTTAGAGCAGGGCTGCTCTGCACACAAGCACTCAGATACATTCTTAGAGAGTAAGTAGTTCCCTTAGCCTTCTTCTGCCATCCTGCCCCACCTGGGCGACTCTCAATTGCTTGCTAAATCGTCTTTGAGAAGTTTAGTTTTCTCATTTATCATTTTTGTGCAAGTCAGTTGCTCGTTTGCCTCTTCTGCAGATGTCCCTCTTTTCTTCTCTTTTCCATTGTTGTAGCTACAAGTCTCTCGGCCCGTGTGTAGCTCAGTTCCCCACCCCAACACACAGGCTCTGCTGAGAGTCTCCCCCAGCTTGGACGGTTTGTCCTGTCTGTAAATGTGCTGCACAGAATGCTCCCACCAGCCTGATCAAAGGATGCTCCGTTTTAAAATACGCACGGCATGTAACCGATGAAGCCAGTGGGAAGGAGGCTCAGGAGCCAATGATCACCATGGCACTTGAAAATCCGTTCAGACGTGGCAACAAGTATTTTGGGAATGCAAAGGGGTCCTGTCATTCCTGCTTTGCTTCTTGTGGGATGACAGCCAAATTCGGGGTTAGCCTCAGTTAAGACCCCACATGTTAATTTTCTCCCTGCCCCCTACTCTGCAATGTGGGGAACTGCCGAGAGAGAGATACCATGGTGACATGGCACTATGGTGGGGAGGCTTTCTGGAAGGGCTGACAAACCTGTAACAGTGCATTCACCCTGGTATTGGAAGGGTGGCGATTTGCTTGCTCAGTTCCCTAATTATCCAGAGTACAGGAGTTATCACGGGAATCAGATAGGAGAAATTAAAAGATCACTGCGGCATTTAAAACCTCCAGTGCAGATGGGCTATTAGGAATCGAAAGAGTTCAACAAGCCGGAATCAAAGTCATCTTAACAACCACTGTCTCTGCTCCATTGTAGGGATGGATTTCTTTTTTTTCTTTCTTTCCGAATGTGATTTTTCGTCATTTTCTCAGGTGGGATATGGACTAGCCAGTCACTTTAGTAGAGAGCCCTTATTTCAGGGAGCTTCAAATGCCTCATCATTTCTGAATGAGTTTCGGCTCCAGGAGATTTCAGTGCTGGAGGAATTGCAATAAGCTATGAAACTTTATCCCTTCTCAAGACTCTTCCGAGTCACTGGGGAACTCTGGCTTCCACGGGTGATGGTAATCACTCTATTCACTTATAGAAGGGAAGGTACCACCTCGGGGGTCACATGACAATACGAGAGAGGTTAAACCAACTTCCAGCTGAGGTTTTACAGATACGTTTGGGATCTTGGAATGATATTACCATATTATTGTGCTTTTACTCTTGTTTCTTTTGGCTCAGAGCTGAAGGAACGGTCTTGTGTAACAGATTTACCCAGGGAAAGCTTCACCTGATCTGAGCAAGACTGGGCTCTAATGTCATCCCGTTTTGGTTTAACATATAAGAAATATCTCAGAGAGATGTTGTTGGTATTCTGAGACTTGTATTTATCTTTAATTTTTGAAAGACTTATCCAGGAAAAGAATCCAACACAGTATCTCAGGGGAGATGAGCACGGATTGAGAGTAATAGCTATTAAAATAAGAGAGGCGCTCAGGGAGATGACTGGTCATTCGATGCCTTTTTTCCCTTCAGAAACCTGCCAAATAAGAGGTACCTGATTCATATACCACTGGGGTACCTAATTGGGCCAAGTTTTAAGAACTTGTGCATTCACCTATGTTTTCCTGCAAAGATTTAATTGGATTAAGAAATAGCTTTAACCCTAATGGTCACCCTAATAATCGAGATTTAATTATGGAATAATCACTGACAAATCATAATGTAACAATATCCTCTTTTTTTTTTTTTTTTTTTAAATAGACCTCCTCCTCAAAAAAAGAGCAGTGGGTAAGGAATATAACACCTGCTAAAATTGCTTTTTGTATAGGAGGTTTCTGTGACTTAAACAATGGATTATCTATTATTAAAGGCTAGGTAGGATTCTTTTTCCCAAGGATTTACAGAGGAGACCAACAAACCATATTGCTAACAGAAATACATGAGTACCGGAATGACCAGAAAGTGTTAGTTTGCTGCTTGTAAATGCATGAGTTTGTACCTCATTATTTGAGTGTTTGCTATATGCAAGATATTTTTCAGGTGTTGTGATGTATTTTAAGCAAATTTCATACAATTTTTATCTTCAAGGACCTTACAGTGTAGCTTGGATGAAAGACATCTTCATGAATAATAGCAAATAGAAGTCAGTAATTGCCAAAAGAGTGATTAAAGTAAGGAGCCAGTGGGGATAGCCAGGGAGGACTGTGCAGTGACGGTTTTATTGTGCTGGTCTGTTAGGACAGGGGTTACTGGCTTCAGAAAGGGCAACTCATACATAGAAAGTGGTGCATGTCAGAAGAAAATCTGTACAGTAGTGGAGAAACATAGATGGCGAGGACTGGATTGAAAAGATTCTTGAATGCCAAGGTAAAGAACATTTACTTTAAGAGACAGTTGGAAGCCATTGGAGTAGGTTCTGATAAAATCACAATGGTGCTGTCGGAAGATAAATTTGGCCACGTGTTGTGCAGCAGGACAGTGTGGAAGAAGTTAAGACTAACGACCGGGGTATTATTCCTATGGAAGAAAACCAAGTTACACTAAGGTAAGGGTGGTTAAATCGGAGTTGAAAAGAATAAAAAAAGAAATGAAATGCTATTTAGAAAACAAGCAAAAAAAAAAAAAAAAGATCAGTATGCCTTGGACAACTAATTGGGTGGAGAGGAACAAGACAAAGATGTAGTCTAAGATTTTGAACTCGGTATGCATAAAATTGTGAGAAAGTAAATAGAAATAGAGAAGTCATATCTAGAAATACATTTTAAGGGCAGGATGAATATTTTGACTTTAAATGTGTTGAGCTTGAGGTGTTTGAAGAACATCCAGGTAGCAACCCCTAGCACGCAGCTGAGAAGAAGGGGAGACATGGATCAGGGGAAAATTGAAAACTGGAGATTTATGGGCTTTATGTATAGACATGATAACTGAATATGTGTAATTGGATAATACTTTTGAGGAAAAGAGTAAAGAAAGTGAGAAGAGAACAAGGTTCAGGATGAAACATTGAGAAAAGCATCTATTTAAAGAGTGGGAAGAGAAAGAAAAAACAATGAAGTACTGATGAGAAGACTATCAGAAGAAAACCAAACATCAAACAATGTAGACAGAGGAAAAATTACAGCAAGGATGGAGAAAACTGAATTTGGAATAGACTTACCAGTGATCTGAGATAGAGCTGGGTCAATAAATATATTGGAGTGGGAAACCCATTTTGAAAAGGATATATGGGTGGCAAGAAAGTGAGAAAAGAATTACTGCTTTTTCAAGAAATTTGACAGTAATAACAGGTGGGGAAGACATTGGCTAGCTCAAAGGAATAGGACGTAATTTTTAAATAGGAGAGATCCAAGCTCACTTGTGGGCCAAGGAAAGATAAAAATGCAAGAGAGAAGAGATAGTGACGGAGCAAATTCTGAAAGGTGCCTTTGAGGCCCTCTCATATTTTTAGATGAAAATAATATCTTCTTTCCTTATTATTCGATTGAATTTAAAAATGAATCTTATTTCTTTTAATGTTAAAACTAGTACATGCTCAGTCTAAATAGAAAAAGTATATGAAAAAATAAAACTAACCTGTAATTTGCCATCCAGTGACAACCTGTCTTAATCTTTGTTGTATCACAAAGTTATGATTGTACTATATGTAACTTTTACTCCCATCAATCACTCTTGAAGCCCTTAACATTTTAAAAAATGTTGACTTTGCCTTAAGAGTATTCAGGCAACTATATGCAGATATCAACATTCATGTAATCTTTTTTATTGTTGGCTTTTGGTGTGTCTAAAATTTTTGCTATTAAAACTATAATAAGTATCTTTTACAGGTGTACTTCTCATCATCGCTTATCTCTTTAGGGTTGACTCAATAGATGTAATCCCTATAACAGAGAAAGGAAACACTTAAAAACTTTCCAACATTAAAATAGTTCCTTATAAAGGGTAAATGCTCACAAAATATTTGTTGAATGGATAGACGAATGAACAAATAAAATGGTACATGTACCAATTTACTCTCCAAACAATAGTGTGTTAGTTTGACTTTACGATAACAAAAATGGAATCTTGTATTACTTCTATTTTATTCTAATTTTGACAGGCAGAGAGGGTATCTTACCATTCATTTTCCTTTGTGTTAAGTAAGATTATACATTGTTTTTCACACGCTTATTAGCACTTCGTATTCTTTTTGTTACTGATTGTTCTTGTAATTTGGTCTCAGGTTTTGCTTATTGATTTGCATGAAGGATTTACATTCTAGGACCGCAACTGATATGCATAAAATATTTTTACATCTTATTTCTTGTCTTTTGTGTTATTTGATATGAGGTAGTTGATGTAAGATTTAAAAAAATATTTTGTGGTCAATTTTATTGATGAGATAAATATATAATTTAGTTCAAAAAGTCCCAGATAGTGAAGTAATTATTTTATTTTTTTCCACTGATGGATTGGGTCCTTTCTTGTATCCTATACGTTCGCATATGAATTATGATTTGCTCCTGAGATATCTATTCTATTCCATTTCCTGTCTGCTGATTTGGGGGATAGTTCCATGTTATTTTAATTATCGTACTTCTAAAATACCTCTTAACATCTATTAGGAAATGTTTCCCATCATATGTCTGCATTTTTCAAATTTCCAATTTCATTCCTGCGTTATTTATCCTTTCAGATACGTTTTTGAATTTTTTTTAAGTACAAAACAAATTGCACTGGGATTTTGTTCTGACTTCAGGATATTCTAGCTATTATAATACCCAGGAAAGGGGGCAATCTTTCAATTTACTGCAAACTTTTGTATCCTTTGGCCAAATTTGATTGTTTTCTTTATATAGGTCTCATGTTTTTCATGTCAATTTTTTTCCTATGTGTTTTATATTTTCTAGTAATTATAAATAAAATCTTTTTTTTAACTCTAAGTGAGCATTAAATAATATAGAAACACTATAAACTTTTGTAAATTTACTTGTATTTGGCCTCTCAGCTTAGATCTTTACTAATTGTAATTTGAAATTGATTCCTCTGAATTTGCCAGGTGTACAGTCTTCAAAAAGGGATAAATACTACTTTTCAATTGCATTAGTTATGCCACTTGTCTATTCCACTTATGTATTCCATATTATATTGCACTACTAACTCTGAGGAGGTTTTATTTGTATAAATGTATGTATGTGTGTATATATTTATACACACACGGACATATATAGGGAGACATATATATACATGATAAACATATATATATATATATGTATATATATATATATATATATAAAGTCATCCTCAAGGATGAGGACCACTGTTTCAATTGTAAACCCACAGAAACCAGCATTTTGCTTGCCACAAAGATTATTATGTGCTAAGCATAGTATTAAATGTTTAATCTGCTATTTCTCATTTCATCTTCATACTAGTACATGATGAAGTTATTACTCATTTTATGGCTGAGCAAACTGAATGCCAGAGAGATTAAGAAACTTGCCTGCACTGGTGTAGCTAGAAAATGATAGAAGAGGTATTAGGACTCACCTCTGGGGGCACCTGGGTGGCTCAGTCTGTTAAGCATCTGACTTCAGCTCAGATCATGATCTCAGGGGTCCTGGGATCAAGCCGCATGTTGGACTGCCTGATGAGCAGGGAGTCTGTTTGTCCCTCTTCCTCTGCTCGTTCTCTCTCTCTGTCTCAAATAAATAAGTAAAATCCTAAAAAAACAAAAACAAAACAAAACAAAAAAAACGAACCCACCTCTGGCTTCAAACTGTACCTAGTAAGTATTTGTTGACTGACCTAGTAAGCAACTAATTGGACGAATGAATGATTGAAGGAATAGAAGATGTGGGATTAGATGGGTAAAAATCACAAGAGACACCTGAATTTTGAGAAATATGCTATGCTTTTCCCCTTAAAACTGGAGACATGGAGGCCAGAAAGAAAAGATCACATTGTGATAGTTTGGAGGTGGAGGAAATGGAATTTAGGGTATATATCATACAGGCTTGTTCTTCTCAGGAAAGGAAGACTAGAGACAGAGTAAGGAGAATGAAGTGAATTGAAGGGGTTTGAAGTGTAAGACAGATGAGACAGAATAGCTACCATGGGACTGTTACTGGTAGTGCAGAAGAGATGAATGGGAATATTTCTGAGTGGCAGAGGATCCGGGTTAGGTGGTAAAATGTCATTCAGTTTGTGGGATTGCTGGTCCTTTGTCATTAAGCCAAAAGTCACATGTTGACCAAGGAGCTTGGCAAAGACTCAACTATACTAAAGGAGAAAATAATATGAAATATGAAATTATATGCCCCTGCTTCTAACAACCTGTGGTATGTATATACATATATTGTATATGTGTATATATATATATATAAGTGTATATATATATATATATATATCCCTTGATAGATATTTAACATACATTTTTATAAAATAGCTTCACCAATTTTTATACTTTTTTTATACTTTTTTATACTTTTCAGGGGATAATAATCCATAATTTCTCCTTATAGTCAATGTGATAGCTCAATCATAGGCTAATTGCTTTTCTCTTCAATAAGATTATTACTTATCTTGTCTGTCAGTCATTACTTAACATCTCTGCCAATTATTTAGGTTAGATTATAGTACAGTAAACATGGAAAACATTAAAATTAAAGACTAGTATAAAATTTTACTACAAACAGTTAACATTTTTGTGACAGTGATAGTCTAAAATACCTATTACCTCAATCATTAGAATAAATATCTCTGGCTTCTTATTCAGTCTTTTTAGGCACACACACACACACACACATATGATTCCAATGTTTTCCTGTTATGGCAGGTTATTCTGTACCACAAACAACTGGAAGGGTAACAGCAACCTCAAATGAAGAAAGGTCAGGGCAGAATGACTTTGGTTTTATGGAGTGGTGCTATACAGACCATGGAAAGAACAGAAGCCACATGCCCAAACCCACAAGGCAGGATAAAGAATTAGAGGTCAGAAGGTATGGGCACAGAATGAGAGCAGAGCATAGTGACTTAGAAAACTCTGGATATGTGTTAATTAAATGAATTAGCCATTTATTTGATTTTTTCATTCTATATATGCCTAGGGAAGGTGGTTCAGAAACTGTCAGCCTGATGACCAACCAATGGTCAGTTGGGTTAACTACCATGAACTGCAGTTGAGAAATATACCAATTGACTCTTGTGTCAGCAGGTTCACATGTGTCAATCAAGAGTGGGACCAGGGGTTTCAGTCTTCAATTCAGAAAAGAGATTACGATTTACTTCTTAGTTTCATTGGAATGTTGCCCGTATATTCACTTCTAATGCACAGATAGATGGTATACAAAGCATCCATGTTATAATTTTTTTTTGTGTGTGCAACTAACATTCGTTTTCCTATACTCCTTTTATAATAATTCATTAGTATTGCCAAAAAAGGTATGTTGAAGATATGATGCATGCATTAGAGGAACTTAAGTTGATTCCTCAGCTACTCAGGGGAAAAAATAAAAATCCCAGCTGTTTAAATCAGGCAGAATTAGACCTAGTTTACGAATTAGTACATCATTTAAACCAAACCACTTTTGGTGCTTTTTACTTGGTCAAACAAAATATTTTTGTTTTTCTTGACTTTTTTCTTCTCAGCACTAATTCCTTCAGGCTGTTGTTAGTTCACCAAGAATAAAAACAACTTGCTTTAGCAGAGATTTCAGTCAAAGAATTAGCAGACACTTTAATGTCTAATAATGAAAAAGTTTAATTTTTTAAATAATGGTATCATATATAATTAAAATGATTTGACTAAAACCTAAATAATACATACTGAAGAATTTATACATTTAAAATGAGTTTTAGCATTAAGTTTAGGGAACTAATTTGGCATTTATATCACATGTTCCATAGGAATTATATTTAAGTTCATTTTTTCACAAAATACTATGGCTGAATTTAATAAAATTTAGACACCTTGCTATTTTAGATTATGCTCAGAAATTACGAACTTTTACTATTTCCTTTGAGGCTACCTTACTTCCACTTAGAAACATTATAAATTATCAATTATTTGTAAGTAATAATTTAAGAAAAGAGCCTTGTGTAGAGTTACAAGTAGTTAAATAAAAGTGTGTTACCTTTGCTTTTGGTTAATATTAAATGGACTTAAATTTTTGATATAGAATGCTGGATTTCGTAGTATTTATATAATGAGAGTACATTTATTTCATGTCAATGACCTTCCCATTTTTGAAATTATGTAATTACATTTTAGTAATATTACAATTTTATTATTCTGCAATGAAAGGAAAAGTAAATCTCCTTTAATTGCTTTCAAGAGAATATGGGCTTTTGTCTTTTTGGATCATATACAGCAAATGAAAAAGAAGGCAGCACGGTTTTTTGACCTTGAATTTGAAAATAAATAGGGTACCACCTATCAGTGACAAAATCTTGGTGGTTTAAAATGTATTCCACAAATAATACTATGACATGTTTGCAGACTTTAGTATTTAAATATAATGGGCTCTGCAGGCTGTTTTTACTTTAGACTTTTACATTCCACAGAAGTTCTAAAAAGTCAGCAGGGACAGTGCCAATTAATTTATAATGTTGTTTTTGTATTTCTGAACAAGATACCTTGGTAATTAAGTGAAAAATTTATGATGAATATAAAGTAATGCAAATTCATTTGTTTGCCTGAAAGCTACCTGTTATTTATTTAGATTGATCTTTGGAAAGGTTCCTTAAACTGAATCATATTATGAGGAGGAGTGATATTTAGAACAGAGATGGGCAAGACACTATGGATTGATGCGTTAGAATATATTATGTTATATTAAAGTCAGATAAAGCTATGGTAGCCATAAAAACTTTGAACAAATTGAGAAGGAAGTTCTTAGTTTCCCCTGAGGAAGAAAATAAACTATAGTGAGAGTAGATCAATAATATATTGTGAAAAGGAAGATGTATGACTCAAATATGCTGTATCATATTCAATTGCGTCCCCGACTTAAAATCTCCTACGTGTGTGTGATGATAGAGGTGCAGAAAAGTCACAGTCCTGTGTGCTGTTCTTATAATAAATGTTATAACCATTTTTATTTACATAATATATACTTAATGTGAATTTATCTCAGTCTATATTAAATGAAAAGACTGCTTTACTTTTAATGCCAGCAACTAAACTACACTTATTCCCCCAGAGGAGACTAATGCGGTTTATGGTGTAACCCGTGCAAATAAAATATCTTCATACTCACAGGTAGAGGATGGAAACATTTATTTTCCTTAGGAATGAGGCCATAATATTCTCATCTTTCAAGTAACAATAGCTTCAAATGAACACTCGCAAACTTTACACATTTAGCTAACGCCACTCTCCTGGTCTTTTTCATGATAATGATCATCAAAGTTGTGACTGAAATATTGCAAAAAAAAAAAAAAACCCCGCAAAACTTTGATTGGAAACTGGAGGAAGAAAAAGATGTTCCAGCTAATGGCTTGTCTATTTTCAAAGAAAAATCTTCTCGTGAAGCTGCCATGTAGGAAATGCACTAGTTATACTGACTACATTATTCTTTGTTATAGGATTGGGAAGATTCATTTTATGTGTCTATTCACATTAAACTAAGTAACACCTGATCATGGAGATTGTATATATTCACAAACAGTGGCATGGTATTAGAGACTGTAGGCTCACAAATCATAACTATGGCTAACATTTATCACAAATATTGTATGTCAGGCACTAATCCTTTCCACGATCCTATAGGGGTAAGTTCTTTTATTTTGCCAATTGGGGAAACTGAGGCAAAGAGTAGTGAAGCACAGTTCCTGAGGTCAAATCACTTGTAAAAGAAGAGCCTAAATTTGAGTTCAAGTAATTTGACTCTAGAGCTCTTTATTTGTCCCGCGATTGCTTTAAAAAAAAAAAAAAATTCTGTTTCGGGGCTATAGCAAAACAAAGTGACAGCATAAATGTTAATCTAAGGTCTGTGCTGTCTAATATGATAGCCACCAGCCACATGTAGCTATTTAAGTTTAAACGTGAATTAATTACAGTTGACCTTGGAACCACGTGAGGGTTAGGGCGCTAACCCCTCACCTTTCTCAGGCTCTGTGTTTAGTTTTTCCACTCGAATCCTTTTTCTTCCTTGTCCTCTTGGCAAACTCTTCCTCCGCTCAAAGGCCCACCTTGAATATGACCTTCCTTTAGAGTGAGATTTACTGCATCTTCATGCGTTTTACACTCTATGCGTATCATCTCTGCCAAGTTCTGCATCACTTTTGCAGTAGTTATGTTATTAAAGTTGACTTCTCTTCCCAGACTGCGTGCAGCTAAGAGACCTTAATGCCTAACAGAAAGTAAGCATTCGATTATTATTCAGTTGCATTGAAATACGAATAAAAAATAGTTAACTGAGAATTGAAACCTGAAGGTTGAAGATGAAGGATGGTGATGAATCCTGTTGCTGATTTTTCCTTTTTCCCTGATGCTTGTTACCTCTCTCATTGCCTTTTATTGAAATAACCCTCCTTGAGGGTTCTGTTCTCAATCTCCCTTTGTGTTTGGTTTTTAGTGCCACACAAGATAACCCAGAACCACAGGCTTGTCTGAGTTCAAAGCCGGTGTTTGTAACCACCAAACTCCACCACCGTATCTCTAGCTGCCACCGCTTGATTGGAACTTGGTGGGAGCTGACCTATTCTGAGTCTGCTCACCAACCTATCAGCCTGGCACACTGAGGGGTGAACACTGGCGATTAAAATGAGGTTACGCTGTGGTTCTGTAGCCACCTCTCATTTGTCTTCTGCTTTCTCCCCTGAGATCTTACATTACCAAAGTCGTTTTGTCTGACTTGACAGTAACCCTTCGTTGTAAAAATGACATCGTGCATCTGAAGCCCTGTCCTATGTGGGTGAGGTGCTGGGCTGAGTTTGTAATGCTCAGAGAAAGAAACAAGATAAAGCACTGAAAAAAAAAAAAAAGAAAGAAAGAAAAAACTACACATAAATGATCTTTAAAAGACTATAGTTCATTTAGAAGGCATTTTTACAGAGAGAAATTTCTGGAAACATTTTACAGTGTTAGGAGAGAACAATCATGAAGGGTTTTATTTGGGTGGCAGGTGTAGATGAAGAAACTAATATACCTCCCTTCTTTGGTGGTAGAGGTCTTTGCTATTGTTATGTTTTTCTTTTTTCCTTCTTCCTTGTTGCTGTTCTTCGGTCAGATACAGCTAAAAAGAAACTTGAGCATCTTGATGCAAAGTTGGTAGTAGAGTCACAGTTCAGCAGCTTGGAGCACAAAATTGGGTACCAATCTCTTGTCCAAGCACTTGGGGGAGGAGGCTACCAAGATGAATAAAAATTGATTCCTGTTCTGGCTTCATGGACAGCCTGCGGGAGGACAGTTCTTCCCCCTGAATCTTAAACAATAAAAAAATCGTGAGGGTAGGTATGTAGCTCAAATAAAATCAACATTTATTCTTTAACTTTAGTCCTTACCATATGCTAAACTTTTAAAGAGGAGGACGCATTGTGGGGGTGTGGCTAAAATAATTAGAAACAGGACTTAATACTTGTAAGGGCCCTCACCAGAGAAGTGGATGTTGACGTGGAAGGCCTGCCACAGAATACTCCATTTCTCTCCCTCTCTCTCTCTCTCTCTCTTTCTTTTCTAAGATACTCTTGCCAGCGCCCCACAGTTTGGATTTAGGGAGCAGGTATAGAGTTGACTATGAATTTGGGGATGACAGTTTTATATACACAATGGTCCCAAAAAGCTTTTATTCACTTGCTTAATACTTACAGATATGAACGTTTGTCAGTTTTCAAGTAGTTGATGAGCAGATCTCTGCCGAGTGGGCCAAAGTTCAGAGTGCGCTCTGACGGAGTCTTACCAGGCAGGCTGGATTCTGCCCACTGTGGGCCAAGGCGCCCAGTATCACATGAGCCAGAGCAGCAAAACAGCACTGTGTATTCTGAAAAAGGTTGCAGCCTGTTTTGCATTCAGAGAGTGAAGCTTTGCGCTTTGGGTTTGGGGAAAAAAAGAAAAAAAAAAAAAAAAGATGTGAAGGAAACAAAACAGAATGAAATGGAAACAAAATGTTGGCAAAACTCAAATTGCATTGGATTTATACTTATTGGATTTTTGAAGTAAGCTGACAAGAAAAATTACCTTCATTGCAAATCACTGAAGGGCTTTTCTATAGAATAAACACACTCACAGAGAAGAGCTAATTCGAAGGAAGCTTCGGTATGTTAATATAATAATTAAGCAGTGAGGCACAACAGGCAGCCCCATTTTCAAGGAGCTCAGCCGCCTCAGGTGGGGTATAAGGTACAGGGCTGAAGGCGAAATGACTTTAACCACCTGAGATTGGCTATAATCATCTTAAAATATGATACGAGATGAATATTGCCCTCATTGGAAGGTATTTACGTATGCAAATAAGGAGAAGGAACCAAATTCTCTGTATTTTGTGGGCAGTCTTTAAGAGTTGAATTATTGGAATCAGCCTCCAAACTTGGAAACTTCAGCACTTCTAATTGGTGCCTGTATTTTCCCATGTTCTTGGTGGTCTTTTTTTCCTTTTCTGAGTGTCTCATCTTTTCATCCTTTCATTTGATCCGTCCTGTGGCCACATTATTTCGGTTTGGAAAACTCGCGCACTCTCTTTGGCTTATTAGTTATGTGTGCTTAAGGTGGTTTTGCTAAAGCAGCTCATCGGCCTTGTACCCGGATAGCCTCATTTACCACGAAGCAGATCAGAACGCTACCGTGCACGTGCACGAGAGGCATCTGGGGTCTTGTAGAAATGTACATTCTGATTCTGTGGGTCTGGGGGAAAGCCTGAGGTCCTGTATCTCTGAAAAGCTCCCAGGAGATTACAATATAAATGGCAACCTCTATTAGGTCTTTCAAATATCAGAGTGCCACGTGATGATAGGAAAATAAAGGCTATAAGATAAGGAGGTAAAAAGACCAATGTTTTCAAGCAGTTGACACTCTTTTCTGGTTGTTGATAATTGATCTGATAAGGAAGAGATGACAGACCATGAACCATGAACTTGCTGGGGATTAGAGATAAACAGATTAGTCTTATTTTGAGTCTGGGTGATATAGCTAAAGACAACAGAATTCCATTTTGATATAAATGTCACAAGAAAATCTCAAGTCCATGACCTACTATCGCTTTGGGGCTTTGGTAGCAGTTCAAGTTTAGTCCAGGTAACTGGTGACTAGAAATAGATTGAGAGGAAGGAGGTGAACACTGGTTTTAACTGAATAGGCAGAATGGCTTTCCACAGACACTTGATACTTTCCTTCTGTGTTTTGGCATTCTATTATGTTTGTGGATTTCTCGGGGCCCTAAAGGTAATGTGAACATGAATTCCATAAATCCGTAGTAAATGAAACTGGTGAGAAAAATAAGACAAATGCTATTTTCTTGAACTCTCTCTAAATGGAAACAAATGAGGTTTTTGTTCATCTGTTTATTTTGTCTTGTTTTTGTTTTTCCAAACAAGAAGTGTCTGGGTGGGAAAGTGCTCTCAAGTATCCTGAGCATTCAGTGTGAAGCAGCTTGAACTTCCAGCTTCTCATTTGCTGCAATGTTTAATTCTGAATATTTATTTAGCCTTAATGATGGTCGGTCAATCCGAAGTCCTAAGAAGGAATGATTCTTTTCCGAAATGGGTTAAAAATTTCGCTGGCTTGTGATTTCAAGTTTGCCCCTAACCTCAACTGTATTTCCTTAAAGCATCCACAACCATCTGAGAAAAGTATGGTCTTCCATACTTGCTAATGGCCACACAGAAATATTTCTTGGTGCTGGTATCTGCTCTTCATTCTTTTCGTATTGTTGGCTTGCTTAGGTTCTTCATGATCTCTCATCTGGGTTTCCGTCTTTGCGTGTGTTGTGAAACTCAAAGGGAGTTGTCCTTGCTGTAGTCTATAAGAATGATGTTCCCATAGAATTGTCCAGTGCACAGCCTATGCAACCTTACACAAGGGCACTCTCCCTCCCAGTAGACTTTACCCCTCTACGAGTGACCTTTTCACAACTTCCCTAAGGCTGTTCTCACAAAGCTCATAAAACTCAATGCTTGATTAGCTCCCATTTCCCTCAGATCAAACACCTTAATGTGGCAGAAAACTCCAGTCCAAACTGCTTCTGCAGTTCCATCTCCTGTCACTCTACCTAAGCTCAGGGTACTACTTGTCTCATTTGGCTCACGCTTGTTCCTATACACCTCCCTTTGTGTGTCATTGCTCCTGAATTGAATTCAATTCCTCCTGAATTGAATGGAGGAATTTCTCCTCCATTGAATTTTACTCAAATGTCTCTTCCTCTAGGAGCCTTCTGTAATGCTATTGGACAAAATTAATTCCCTACTTTCATTTTGTTGGTACTTCCATAACTGTTTATACGTACATTTTGCCAGGTACATTGTATTATAATTATATTTGTGGTTATTATCCCTATGAAATGGTTCTATTGTCAATTTCTTATCTTTTTAAACTTGCTTAGCTTTGACATCTGATTTCGCAAGGTTGACTGGTAGTTAGGCCAGTAGGACAGGGATGCCTCTATTTACTTGATATTTCTGCATATGACATCTCTTCCGATTGCATGCCAGGGTGCAGAGGGCAGCTCTTGTAGGGAGAGGACAAAGAGGAATATGTGGGAAGGCTCTGATCCATCACCAATAGCCCCCTCAAACATCTCACATCCTCAAGTGTCACTTGTTACTAGCTGCTAGATAATCATTATTGATTGCTCTGACAGTAATAAAAATACTAATGTTAACATTTGCTGACGAAAAGTTCTTAATACCAGGTATTGAGTATCTCCATTCATGATCTTCTTTAATTCTCATCCAGCCCCTGAGTACATGTCTTGTGAAGCTAATGAAATTTAAGTTTTCAGGGGTATTCACTTACAAGGGTTCCTTCTAAAGAAAGCCGTTTTAAATTGCTTGATAAAAAATATATAGTTCTCTTTCAGATTCTAAATAAATATTCTCTTTCATGCCTAATTTTGTGTATATATGTAACATTTTTTTTCTTTAAGAAGGTCCTCTAAATGATATAAGCCTCAAGATCCACAGAGCCTAGACCTGCCTTGCCTTGCCCTATAAGGTAGATATTGTAAAACATTGCTGTAACATCAAAAGTACATCCAGATACTTTAACCACAGAAAATACAGGGTTGTAGCATTGCCAAGTTAATGAAAAATGCTATTTTTAAATTGATCTGTTCGGTCACAAAAGAAGCGCAAAACGTAAGGCACATACGCTATGAACAAGGGGCAATGCACTGGCCTGAGGGAGTCCAGAGTGATTGTAAGCAATCACTTATATAATCCCAATCCTATAGGGCCCACCTTCATTTGGGAAAGCGAACTGAGTGAAAACTAGCAGCCAGTCACCAGGAGGGTGATTAAATGTGAATGCTCATTTCTTTAGGGTTTTACTTAGTCTGTGTATTTATGTCATCTATGAGAACTAAAGATCAGAGAAGTTAACTAACTTGCCAAGAATTGCATAACTATTAGTAATTGAGCTAGGTTCCAAACTGAACTTTGTCTCTATGAATGTTTGCTGGTTGATTTTAATACTTAAGACAAAATTGAACAGAGAATGAAATTATTGACTTCCTTCCAATCCCTTCTGTTGCTCTTTCTGGAGTCCCTTTATCCTAATCCTTTCTCCATGGCCTCAGGGAGAAGTGAGGTTTCCAGGACATCATGATGAAAGGATTGACACCTGTCCTAGCTCTTTTCTGACTCCTGTTATCCACTTTCAAGTTGTCATTCAAATTTTAGAATTGGGCTTGCTCATTTAATTGTTTACTCCCATGGGTATGTCAAATTCTGAAACTTCTTGCAAAATAAGACTTTGACTTATACATTGCCATTTCATCTCTTACCTCCCTTGTTTCTCTGGAGAACCCAGACTAATACAGATTTCTCTGACCCAGGCTTTGGAAACTGGCCAGTTCTCACCCAAATACACACCTCTCTCTAATATTCTCATAGGAATCCCTAATCTGGCAGGGGCTGGCAGCATTCATCTTTGGCAAAACCTGAGTCAGACAAAGCTCACACCATAATAGAAAAGGAATTTACCAGGAATACCTTAATAGGTGATGTTTTTTTTTTTCTGAACCATCAATTAAGGAGCAGCTGCAAATGAAAGTGAACATTGCAAATGAACATTGTCTGGAAAATCTAAGCTATATATCTAAAGCTCACACCATAATAGAAAAGGAATTTACCAGGAATACCTTTATAGGTGATGTCTTTTTTTTTTCTGAACCATCAATTAAGGAGCAGCTGCAAATGAAAGCGAACAATGCAAATGAACATTGTCTGGAAAATCTAAGCTATATATCTCTGCAGAAGCATTTTTTCCTAATAAATATTTATCTGTTTGAATCTTGAAAAGTTCAATCTTTTGCTAGAAATCTGCCTCAAATGTCTTAATATTTGTCTATTTTCTTTGATGAGGTACACTGAAGAAACTCTACCAATTTCTTAATGACTTGAGATCAGCACAGTGAACATAATTTATCTTTCAGCACTAACTTAGGGATGCTTTCACGGTAGGGCATCTCTGTGATAATGCAGAATAAAATAATTGCTCTTCATATTTATTGTAGTGATGTTCATAGTTAGTGTAGTAATTGAAGTCCTTATACTAAAAACTCCAGATTGCTCTGCAACAAGTTGTGAGTATTGTGTCTCATTTCTCAATCTTTCCCCTGCCTGTAAGGCTGTCGTTAGCTGTCACTTCTTGCTTTCCCCAGTGAGCCTGCCTTTAACAAAGGTTATTCCCCTGACTCTAGAACAGTGGGTCTCAACAGGGACAATTTTCCCCCAGGGGATATTTGGTGATGTATGGTGACATTTTTAATTGTCACAATTTACAGAGGGATGCTACTGGCATCTACTGAGTAGAGGTCAGGTTACTTAAGCTCTTACAGTGAACTGGCCGGACCTTCACAGCAAAGAATTACCTAGGTCAAAATGTCAACAGTGGCCAGGTTTAGAAACACTGTTCTAGGATTGCGGAAAAAGTGAATAGCTCTAAAGGAGGATCTGGGAGCTTTGTCTAAAGTTAAAAAAGAAAAAAAGTGTTTGTTGGTTCATGGTCATTGGTAAGGTCAGGGGCCAGTTTCATTTATTTCTCGAAAACAAAACTATTCTCATTGATTGAGGTCCTTTGACCTCCCGCTGGGTGGGACCTTAGTATTTGACTTTAAATTAAGGTCTTTAACACCTGTGTGTACACACAAACTACTTTCTTTTAAGGAAGATCAGCTTGCAATTTTTTTTTCTGTTCTATAGTTATTTGGCTCAAATGCTATTGCCACATTAAAGGTTTTTCATCGTGGTATAAATACTGTAATATGTAGTATGTTTCTAAGGGATTTCAAATTTCTATTTACAACCACTTTTATGCTAATTGTGTAAGTCATATGCTAATTGTTGAAGTCATTTCTGCTGTGATTTGATAGTATTGGGAAAACTGGTGACCAACTAGTCCTTTCACCCCTGCCTTTTTTTTTAAACAACATTCTTTGGGGAAACTTGATTTTGATGAACAAAAAGGTAAAAGGTCTACAGTGACAGTTTTTTTTGAAGGAGATTCTATTGAAAGCCACTTGATTAACTGTAGTCTTCTACTTCTTTACCCCTTCTTGTAGGTTTTCCAATAGTTAGAAGTCATTAACACCAAAGGGAATCTTGCTGCTAAGGGCTGGGGAGCTGCATGAACTCTAGGAAGTGCCCAAGTTCTGACCTCCTAACTAATGGGCTCGAAGTAGAAAATCAATTCTTTCAATCTTAGAATAAAGACAAACTATATTTTCTGAATGCCCACGTAATCTCAATGAAAGTTTATTCTGCTTTACTAGGTTATGGAGAATATTTGTTTAAATGATTTTACACAGAAATGTAAAATCTTTCTATACCAATATTTAACATATACCTTACTATATGTATATCTTGATATATAATGCATTAGATAGGGAAGTACTTTTTTTTTTGCAATGCATATTTGGCTAATTTGACTTGATTCCCTTGCATTTTACCAATTATGTACATTTATTTAGTGCATAAAAAGTGTAACAATTAATATTGAGGTGTAAATGAGTATGCATGTTCTACCACTGTTTTATTCAAATGTGATGTGTCAAAATCAATTTGATATGAAATGCAGAGTGATAGATGAGAGTGATAGATCTAAGGTATGTATAGTACAGTATGGAATTCTGTCAATCTCCAAGCAGCATTTGAAAATAAAAAGTATATGATCTTTAATATAAGAGTTTCTTGGTGCACATGAAATTGATCAGATATTATAAATCAGAGTTATATATACATTCAGAGAGGAAAGTTAATGAGGAAAGTTAAAGAGGAAAATATATATATATGCAAAATGTGGTTTTGTATATATATTTATATTACTTTTCTTGTTTGTATAAACATTAAACAAATTTGAAAGTAAAAATAATCCAATAAACTTCAAATAATTGTTCAATACTTTCATTAGTGTTTTTAATTTGATTTTTTACAATCATGTTTTCTAGTTTTTATTTTTCCTTGGAAAGCTACAATTTAATTTTGCTCATGTTTAAAATTTTAAAGGCTGTCTTCAGTGTTTTTATATATTGCTTATTGTCACTTTTAAATGAACAGTATTCTTTATGTGCCTATTGTAACATTTGTAACTTTAGAATAAGAAAAAAATTAGTTTTTTGTTTCTCAAGGTCTCAGAAATCATACTGTTTAATATAATGATTTCTTTGTTGAGTCCTATAAGAAATAAGCAAAAGTAGGTGGAGAAAGTGTAGATTTTTCATCTTATGTCAAATTACAATCGCATATTAATAGAGTATTTTTTAACTTAGAAATGATAAAAGTTCTACTTGAAAAGAAAGCAGTCATTTTTATACACTGAAAGAATTTCTAAAGGTGAACTTGGAAGAAAAGATTAATGGAAGATGGAAATAATTGATGACCCTTTTATAAGTTTTTAGGGAAGAAACATGCAGACATTGTTTTATGAAAAAGTTTTTTCTTAGAAAACTGCACTTATATCTGAAATATTGTCACATGAAACCCTTAGTTCCACTGAAGTGTTTATATGTATAAACTATATACATAGCTGTCCTTAGCTGGAAGAGCACAAATTTCTTTGGAATAATTTTTCTTTATACTCTTCCCATTTTTGTACTATTTTTCTTAGAAGTCATAAATGAAGCATTTTTTCTTCCCTCTGGGACAAAGCTCTAATAAAAATAACTAAATTAAGATTATTTTTTAAATTAAATATCTTTCTAAAATAACAAAATACAAAGGGCTAATGGTTTTGTTATGTTTTGTTTTTTAAATTTATTTATTTGAGAGAGAAAGTGGGGGAAAGGGAGAGGGAGAGAATCTCATGCAGACTCCCCACTGAGAGCAGACACCCCAGTGAGCCTGGAGCCCAGCCTATGCTGGGCTCCGTGCTGGACTCAATCCCATGACCCCGGGATCATGACCTCAGCCGAAATCAAGAGTCGAGCTTTTAACCTACTGAGCTACCCAGGTACCCCCCAAATGCTGATGTTTTAATGTGAGAGTCACAGCTGCAGTAATCATTTTGCTTTTATATTCCCTTTTCTTGATACATGTCTCTTTAACCACAATTTTTTTCATCAGTTTTTATATGGAAACAAGCAGTTGTTTTCATTAACTCTCTACTCTCACCAAGAAATATATATGTAATTGTAACATAGCTAGAAAGTATCTATATGCAATTATAATGTGGAATTTTCCATGAATAAGTTTCTGACTCTATTCATTGGAGTGATTTAAACTTTCCTGTTTTCTTGTTGTACCTAGATTTCACATCAGATGTGTAGAGGAAAAGAGTCCATCTCTTTTTAATCATTCCTCTCAGTGCTTTGAGATGCAGATTCTCTGTGACAAGTTCTGAGCCTGGGTTTCCATGCAGGGCTTATCAAAAGTTTAAGATTCAACCTAAAAAGTACGAATTTAGATGCCCCTATTCACTACAGCTATAAACTCCACTGTAAAAGGGAGTGCATTGCACATCTAGAAAAATCTGCTCTGATATTCCCTAAGATGATGCTAAAGTGTGGCATTGTGAATTCCAAAATGAATTAATGAAGAACAACACTGGAGATCAAATGTATATGTGTGTGTATCACAGCTAACATGGCAACTGGAACACAGAGCCTTTTTTTCCTCACATTCTGCCAGTCATAGCTTAAACTTCCCACAGAGGATGGGGATTAACAGCCTGTCTCCTTTGGGGGGGGGGGGGAGTATGAGTCAAATAAAATGTAGAATCTGCAAATGGAGCTCTGAAATGATGTAGTTAATGTTACATATGTAGTCTATTATGGTAACTGAGAACATGTGTGTCATAATGTTGGGCAAACCGATTCTAAAAATGGGAGAGAGGAGAACAAAAACTGACCCCCAAATTCTGCTCAAATCACATGATCCAAACAAGATGCGCCGTTAGGAAAGGTTTAATAGAATACAATTCTCTCCTGTCCACCATGCCTGTCCCTACCCTTTTCTGCCCTTCCACATTGTCGCTCCTTATTTTTTAGATATAGTTTTCATTTATCAATTTGGATGACTAACTTCCCTATTATTCTGGAGTGCCAGTATGTTTTTTAGACTTTACTAGTCTTCTCTGAACCCATGGATAGCTTTAAAATACCATGAATTTGAAATATTTCCCAAGAAAAAATAATGAAAACCCTCTGACATAAGGACTTAAGAGGATAGAGGAGACTGGAAGACATCAAGACTGTTAGACCTTAGGAGACACTGACCATGCATTTGGCACCTTGATCACTTACATCACTGGTGAAAGCCACTGTTGCTGTTTGTGCTCAGATGTTCATAGCCCTATTTGGAATGAGTCACTCGAAAGGGAATACGTGGGGAATGGGGAGTAAGTACAAATGTGGAAATGATAGCTCAATTCCAGTCTAAAGAATTAGTAAGTGCGGAGTGGGAGATAAGTAGTAGGAAATTCGAGCATATGAAAGAATTAGACTGAGTATCAAGCAAAAGAAGGACCCAAAAGTTTTGAAATGTGAGTTGGAAACATGGTGGATAGTGCACATACAGGGCACTGGGCACTGATGTAATAGTTAATTTGAAATGTCGGCAAATTTAGTGACTATTGTGGGGTTTCATATTACTTTTTTCTTTTCCTCTCATTGGCTTCATGACTTTTGTTTGTTTAGCCTTACCTTGTCCTCATTATTCAGTTTAAGATGTGAACATGACTTAATACAGTATACTTTAAAAATGTGTCACTTAGGAGCACCTGGATAGCTCAGTTGGTTAAGTGTCCAACTCGTGATGTTGGCTCAGGTCATGATCTCAGGGTTGTGAGCTCCAGCCTCGTGTTGGGCTCTGCACTGGAATGGAGCCTGCTTAAGATTCTCTCTCTTCCTCTCCCTTTGCCCTTCCCCTTCCACCCATTCGCTCTCAAAAAAAAAAAAAAAAAAAAAAAGTCATTTAAATTCTTATTGGTGCTATTGCAAGCTCCTGTGTTTTAACCTGAGCTGCAGTAACCTGTCCTCTATTCATTTCCTGTGGATTCTAGAACACCAGCTCATCAGCAGATATTTTTAAATCAAGGGGAGGAGGAGTGCAGACAGTGGTCAGTTTATAGGTGGAAAATGAAATGGAGGATGAACGCATGACATTCTGGGGTTATACACCCTGTCAAATACTGCTTAAAAAGTTGAAGAAGAATAGGTAAATCACCATTCTTCCTTCCTTCCTCCTTATACTTCTACCCCAATAGCTCTAGCAGACATGGAAATTTACAGGATAAATGCCAGATAATACTTGCCAAAGGGAAAAAAATAGAATTTCTAACTCTAAATCCACATGGTTACTTTTGCTTGCCAATCGTGTCTCTAAAATGTCTTTACAACATTCTTTCTCTCTCTCATTCCTGTAGCTAAGTGTGGGCCTCTTTAACTTCCCACTTGTCATTTACATTGCCTCTTGCTGCTGTGGTAGTCCCTATTCTTCCCTTCTTTAGCCTCTCCTCATTTTAATTCCTTTTGTGAACATTTGCCAATTTAATATTCCCAGTGAAACTCGCCTGTACAATGACACGTCCCTTCTCAACAGTTTCTAAAAGTTTACCAGGTATTAGCCAAATATCCTTAACTTGATACTCAATGCTATTCTATAATATGGTTCCACGTTATTTATAAGTTTATCTTCAAATGATGACTTTTAGTCTCCCTTATTCTGGACAAATGGCCTCATTATTGTCCTGACTCAAGCCATAGTTTCCCATTCTCGAGTCTTTGCTGTCACTGGTCCTTGGTCTAATAAGCCTTCTTTCCCATTGTTATGTTCAATGGTGCCATGCTGACCCAAGACACTAAATTCCAAGAAGTTTTCCCTGATCGTTTTACTTAAGTCATCACTTATGAAATTTTTATATTTGTACATGTTTTGTGGCACACCAATTTCTATCTTATAGTATAGTTCTCACATACAGCTATATTTGAATCTGTATTTTTATCACATCTATCTATATCTGATGTGTCTTTCTTGGCTGTATTATTCAACCCATATTCCTTACATGCATGGTCTGGATAAAATTTACCTTTATATTCCCACTGCTCCTAGCACATGGCTTATGCATGAAAACCTTCACATACCTGTTGAGTGAATTAATAAATATGCTTAAGAGTTTTAACACTTGTGTATCTTAAATGCATTCACATGAGTTTTGCAGATGATTCTAGTTACTTAATTTTTCTTTACAAACACTGTCATTTGCCCAGAGTTCTTGGTCATCCATGTCTTTTTTTCAAAAGATGATATCTGAAAAGGGACTTGCAAATTCTACATTTTAATTGTTCTCAAGATTGAGTCAGCTTAGTCATATCTTATCAATTATACAGGAAAGTTTATTTTTTCCATAGAAAATAAGAAACCAAAGAGAGCCCTGGAGAAGATTTCACAGCTCTGTTTAGTAATCTAGAATTATGGAGTCTCAAAAAACTTATGTCATCAGTTGCCAGAGGGTAAATTAATTTATTATTCCTAGTTGTGTGTAATAAGAGAAACAACTGATCATTTTGATATTATGTAGACAAAAGAAAATTGGAAAAGTTAAGAAAATGTCCATACTCTTGTGGTCATATAAGATATTTGTAGTAGCAGGTATTCAAGTAGGTACTCAAGACACATATTGGCTTGAATTACTTGTTTCAAAGCCACTCTTCCCTACTAATATGAATTAAGACTATAAATTTTAATAATTTTTATAAACAGTAATCATTTTGTCTTATTGAGAATATATTTGGGTTTATGCTTGCCAAAATAGATGTTTAAAAAATGTTTTAAAAATTAGGCAATGATATTTCTCATGTAAATAGATGCCAGATAACTGATTTGGCCAATTTTGTGATTTATTTCACAGTTTGCAAGATACGCTTACATTTTTTCATTTAATTTAATTTTTGAAATAACCCGATGAGATGGGTGGGATTCATTTATTTTACACATGAGAAAATCAAATTATAACAAGTTTAGGTTTTGAATACCCAGAACTAGCTATGTGCAGAGATATACCTTTGGATTCTAGGCTAGTGTCTTTCAAAGCATCATTCACTTTATAGTAGTATACTATATATTCTCCACAAATATTTGTTAGTCAAGGAATATTGTTCTAGGCTGAGTATAGTATTTTTAGAATACGGATATATCTGGCATAAAATTATATTTGATGAATGACTATCAATAGATTAATTTTATATAACAATTATGTTGAATATGATTTTTAAAATGAAATGTAGAAATACATAAGGTTCTATCTTTGTACATATTTATATTTTGCATAACATACCTTTGAATGGTTCAGATACAGGCCCTCTCTGGTCTCTCTAGATCCTTTACTTCTAATATTGAGAATGTGTTTTTTTTTTTTTTTTTTGAGAATGTGTTATTAAGATAATAGTTAGCATTCTTATATACATATGATTGACAAATTCATGCATTTTCTAAGAGATAATTTTGAATTTGTTTTTAAATGTTGTGTAACACTGGATTACTAAATGATTCCTTATTTACTGTCAGTTATGCGATAATTATTTACTAATGGTCATATCTGAATGCTTCCCTTTTATGTATACATTTCTTTTTATAATAGCAATGAAAACACTCCAGGCCACACATTTCAGCATGATTATTATACCTCACAGGTGGTTAAATCTATTTTAACTGCCTTTATCTCTGGTTTCTGTAGCTCACCCACAGTTTTGACCACAATAACTTTTAAATTAAGGGGTTTTATTGAATTTTAATTAAGGATAACGCTAATGCTGGTACTCTAAATTTAGTAAACTTGAAAGACACTTAAGTTTTAACAAAATAAATGAAAAGGTGTCTGGAGGGTAGCACAGAATGCAGGTCACAAATCAGCTAATTATTTTAAAATATTGGTTAAGTTTGTAGTATGTTCCAGGAGCTAGACGCTGAGTGAATAGTCTGTGGTTGTTTTGACAATGATTTTTTTTGTCTGTTAATGCTAAGAAAAAATAGTTTTTTAGTTTTAGATTTCATATATATAAAATGGAAATAACAGCGATTTTTAAGTACAGGCTCTATTTTATATTTTTTAATAACATTTTACTCTTAATGGATATATATAGTGACTTTATGCTTAGAAGTACATTTCATTCGTTAAGGTGATGAAAACTTTTTAGCCCTATAGGTATTAGTATTTTCAATTTTGAAGCTCTTTTTTTTTCCTAATATAATACAATTTTCTAGACCCTACCACATTGATAGTTATATTTTCATTATCTGTTGATTGAAATATTATGTAGTAGTAGTAAGTCTAGTATAATTTAGTAATAGTGAATTTGAATTTACCCCATAAAATATTCTACATATTTTAAAAAAATAATATGTGTAAGAGATACCATTTTATTAATACACAGGCAGTGTTTTGTTTTCTTGTTCCCAGTGACTCACCAAAATAATGGGATTTTCAAGGGGGTTTAAAATGCAGCTGTAGATAATATATTTCAGAACTGTCTCTCTTTATCTTGGATGGGGGGCATTTAGATGTAGCGTGGCCTGGTAGTTACACTGGAATCAGATAAACTGGGTTCTCCTTGGAGCCCAGCATTACTCCGTACCTAACAAAGTATGAGTCACTTAACTTCCCAAGCCTAAGTGTTCTCATCTGTATATTGGAGAGATTTAATGACAACTACTTTATTGGGTTGCTGTGAAGATGAAGCTGAATTATAAATGTAAAATAATTAGCATGTTTCCTGGCACACGCTATACATTTAGGGATGTTCCCGTTGTCATTGTTATCATTATTGTTCTTGTTGCTACGAACTCCCTAACTTTCGCTCTTCCACTATCGTAAGGATTAACATATATATTATTATTCACTGAGATTGTGTGTCTATGGTGTGCTAAAAACATAAAAAAAATGAACAGTTTAGCAACTTAAATTCATTGACCTTCTTTAGTTTTTCTCTTATTAAGCCCTATTCAAGGTTTTTGGTTATAGCAATACAAGTTGGAACGTTCACATAATCCAGTAAATTACAATTCATTCAAAATTTTAAAGCATGTGCCATATGATAATTTTAGGAAAGAACAACAGTGCATCTAAAATTACTCTAGCAGTGGAAGACTAAAATCTCTTTTGAGAACATTGGAGGGTACTTATTCAAAAGAACCTAAACAACCTATGGGATTATCTTCATTGAATTGATGTATTTCTCAAGTAGCTATTGGTTAAGTAGTTTTAAAATTTGTATTTTAAAATGCATTAAGTTGATCTAAAATAGTAACTGTGCCTCTTTACATACCTGGCTTGTTCATGGGGTTGGATGTGCCAAATAGGTCTCAAATGGAAGCAGTCCGTTCCACAAATATGGAAGTGGCCCAGTTCACTCTGGACCAATCTTCCTCATTTTGAAGTTGCTTTAAACAGTATGTACAGTGTTCTTGGGACAACTTTAAAGGTGTGCTGGAAGGAGGGCTGGTATTTCTGGGTCTACAAAATGCTTTGACCGTGCATGCAAGAGTAGTAAATCACAGAGGGCCTATCTTATCTGTGTGACTACACTCATGTACATTTACTGGAAGGACAGAGGAGAAGACAGAGCCCAGCATTTAGGAAACACATTTATTTGATGAATTAGGGAGAGTGACAGACATCAAAGTGATGTCTGTCACCTACAGAGAAATTAGAATCCTCATACACTGCTGGTCGAAATGTAAAATTGGGCAGCCATTTTGGAAGAACAGTCTGTAGTTCCTCAAATGTTAAACATATAGTTACCATATGACCCAGCAATTGGGTATATACCACTCATTCTATATACCCAAGAGGAACTTGTCCATGCAAAAATTTGTACACAAATGTTCATAGCAACATTATGCATGATAGCCGGAAAATGGAAATAACACAAATGTTCATTTGCTGATGCATGAATAAATGAAATGTGATAAATCCATACAGTGGAATATTATTTAGGAAGAAAAAAGGAAAGAAACGGACAAAGTACAGTTATGTGCCACCCCATGGATAAACCTTAAAAATAGTATTATTCTGAGAGAAAGAAGCCAAGAACAAAAGGCTACATAGTGTGTGGTTCAATTGATATGAAATGTTCAGAATAGGAAAACCTTGAGACAGAAAGTAGATTAGAAGTTGCCTATAGGTACAGGCGGGGTGAGGTGGTAGGAAATGGGGAATTACTTCTGATGAGTACAGGGCTTCTTTTGGGAGTGATGAAAATGTCCAAAAATTGATTGCAGTGCTGGCTGCACAACTCTGAATACACTAAAAAATACTAAACTGTACACCTTAAATGGGTAAATTCTATATGTGAATTATATCTCAATAATGCTGTCATGTAAAAAGGAGTGAGTTGCAAATCCCGCCTGTGTATCCCACAGATATTCATGATCAGTTTCATAAACCAGAATATCATGAGGATTTTCAGGTTTCGAGTTTAGAGTAGTTGAAACACATTTTCGAGAACAGGATTCATTGAAATGCATCAGTGTAAGTGCACTCCCCGAAGAAATGCTTTAACTCATGAGCTTAAATAATAACCAAATTTAATTCATTGCAGGTACATTCTCATTAAAAAAACTGCTGGCCAAAATGCTGAAATAAACATTTAAGTACTAAGTGAACAAATTAAACTCCTTTATGATTTAATTGCACCAGTGAGTATTTCTTTCTGGAATGTGTTTCTGCTTTGATACATTTCAATACACATCATGAATTATGTTGAATGATGGCATTTCAGCATGTGTGTGAGTATGTATATACATATGTATTTTCAAACAGCACTTAAAATGTTATTTAAAATATATATGCATGTGTACATGTGAACATTCCAATTTCAACATTTATGTGTATGTATACAATACAGAAAGACATATTCCCATAAGTCCCGTGCAATGTAGTCATATCGTGGGGTATATATTTGCCAACTACTTGCAAGCATTAGCAGAAATATTCACTCTCTGCTTTCTCTCCTTTCCATTCCATATATATACATATGTGAATGTACAAATATTTGATAATGTTTATTTATCACGTGATAGACCCACAGTATTTATAGGTGGCTATTTTGATCATCATGCATATTTTGAACCACTGGAGCTATTTCGAGGAATTTTTAGTGCTTTGAAAATATACAGCATTTCACTTGTAGACGCACGCAGATTCATGGCAGTGATTATAGAAGAGGAATGACTATAAAAAATACAACAAAACAGAATTCAGCCCAAATCTTTTCCTACTCTTTTAAATCTCAGTGCAACGCTTTTCAGTCCATTGCTTCTGTCTCACGGAATTCTTTTACAGTGTTAATATCAAATTTAAAACTTATTCCTCTTAACATATGGATCGTCTAACGAGAAATGAGAACTTTCCCTGTGAAAGAGAAATTATTCTAAAAATTTCTGCAATTAAAAAAATATTTTCTTTGTGTTCACACATGTGCACCTACGCACACACACAGAAACCATACATTTTTTTTCCTTATCTAATTTTAGAGCTAACCAATTCTGATTGTATGTTTGCTGAGCATGTTATAGATAGGGGGAAGTCTCCTCTCACCATCCTTTAATTCCATAGATAAACATCAGTGTTCACATCCTTTACCTTTCTTGCACGTCCTAGAACATTCCACTTTCTCTGGCACCCACAAACACCCAGAGATATTATTATAATTACTTACTTTTCCACAAAACATGTGTATGCATACCTTTAAGGGGGATGCGTGATTATAAATAAAATACACGGCTGAAATGTAGCAGTCAGGTAGCATTTTTAATAGCATTTAACCGGAAATGAAGTGGCAGTCCTCTTTCTGCCTAGTGGGAGTTTTGTTTTCGTTTTGGGAACTTATTGCCACATGGAGCACAAAGGGACAAAATCCTGACTAGCAAGAATGGAGTCTGCCTTCTCAAGATGGGGTGCAGAATGTCTGCCTGAGCAAATAGATAACGATAAACAGACTCAGAGCTGATGAGCCCCAGGAGGTTGCCCCAAAGGAGGGACATTGTCTTTAGGGCCAAATCATTCCCAGAATGTCTTAGAAGAACCTGACCTCCTTAATATGCCGTGGCTAACTTGGTGAAATGGGAGCACCACGAAGAATAAGACATTTCTTCTAAATAACAACAAATGATAACAAGACCAGTGCATATTAGTGAAGGTCAAGAATAACTGAAGACTCATACAGTATCAGCAGCAATAGAACAGGTGGAAGCAGAAACGTCCAGCCTAGAACAGGAATGAGTCTTTTGGCATTCATGCCGAAAATGCCAGGCTATCCCTTTGAGGTTGTTGTATAAAATAATGATTGAGAGAGTTGTATATATTTCTGCGGTTCCATGGAGTTGTTTCAGTCATTTTCATTAACTACTTTATTATCTTCATAAACTGCTAACAACTCTGGCAGATTGATACAGATTTAATGATTCCTGATCAAGTTTTGGGTCTCCAGAGTGAACAAAACTGGAAAGCATGATAGTGTCAAACATCGAGTTGCACCGCTTACGTAGAGTATCTTTCCTCTTTGTCCTTTAGCTTTGTGTTTTCTCAGTAAACTACTGCTCATTTGCAAAGGCTTGAGTGAAATGCCACTTCCTCTAAGAAGTCTTCCTAGATGGTCCACCTGAGTTAAATTGCCTTCCATCAAGAACCCACAACTCTGTATCCATAGTTTCCTTATATCTATAACATTGTTTCATAGATTTTTTTTTTGGACTTAAGATTCTTTAGGGAAGGGGTTTCATATTATTTAATTTGATATGCAGAGTCCTTTGCACAGTGCCTGAACATGGCACATAAAGGTGAAATGGATAAATGATATCTGTTAATTGTCTAGTTTAACATACAGTAAGAAGCTCTGTAGATTGACTCAGGGTTATTCATTTAGTGCAGCTAGTATTTGTTTCTCCATCATTTCTAGGTTTTACTTAGAAAAGGAGAAGAGATGAGGACATAGCACATAAAAGTCTAATGAGTCATCCGATAACAATTCTTGATACCTTAGAGTAAACTAACAATATCGGAACTCCCTTCACTTCATCATGGGTCTGAGAGAATTGCACGTCTGTCCCTTGTGATCTTTTCTGTTTCTTAGTTTTCTTCATTCACAGGAGGAATTCTATAATAGAGTCAGGGATCTTGGAGGTATCTTTAACTCATACTTATCCTTTTGTCGTACACCCTTCTCAAGATTGTCAGCCAGATAGCACACACCTGGTGCCTTTTCCAGAAATTTTCCTCCACTCATCCACCCTTTTCCACATGACTTAGTTTAGTCATGAATTAGTTCAGGGATAAACACTTCAACTAAGAAATCTCTTTCCAGAAATTTGGATTTAGAACCTCAAGTGGTTAGACCAGGTTCTCGACTGTCATTAAAATAGACCATATGGTCTAAGAAACTGAGGAGAGCAGAGAAACAGAGAATTGAACATGTGTGCAGAGAAGAGAGATGAGTGAGAAATACAGAGGCCTTGCCTAAGTCCTTTCCCTGACACCGGACCACGCTTCTAGCCTTGGGTTTCACAAGACAGCCTAGTATCCTTAAAATAAACTTTTTGTTTTTGTTTTTGTTTATGTTTTTGTAAAAGGTAATTAGATTTGGGTTTCTGACAGTTGAGCATAGTGTCCTAACTAACTTACTTTCATGTAATTTAATGGATTGGTTGTCAAATGATAGTGTTTTTTTTTTTTTCCCCTTTACAATCACCCTGTATTTATACCCTCACTTTTGTATGGATGCTTTCTTAATGTAGACATTCATAAACTCCCCAAGTATCCAGTCACCACTTCTCAGTACTCCTGATCTCCTGTCACATCATAGAATATTCAGACCTTGTGACCCATGTTCAGAAACAGGTAGATCTGGTTGGCACGTTCCATCAGGTGACAGCATTATTTCAGTGTTAAAGGGAAGGAGATACATACATACGTACATACATATGTATGTAAGCGTGTGCGTGTATCATCCTCTTCATTTAGGCTAAGAGGAATGGCAGTTAGGATGACTAGTAATGTCCTCACTGTGGCATACACCACGGAAGTGTTAGCTCAGAGAGGAGGAGGTATTGTTTCGGCTTAAGGGAGCTATGGACGTACCTAAAGATGGAGGTAGGAAGAAAAACGAAGCCAATGAGGCACTGTGGACATGATAAGGAAAGTGGAATATGACGAGGATGGAGTAAGAGGTCAAAATCACGTGCAAGATGAGTTGAGCAGAAGCTGACACATTTGTGCTAGAGAAGAGTAGCCCTTGGACTGAAAGAGGGACCTTTATTGAGTATTTCACCTGCCACTGTGGGATGTGTAGGATTGAAAGTGTCTTTGTATTTCCTGTTACAAGTAAACAACTATGATCGTTTGTTAACCACCTTTTGGTGATTTATTTGCTTAATATGATTTTAATTGAGTATCTGTTGTATCCTGGGCCCTGCTTTGCACTGTTATGAAAACAGGCACTGTCCTTACTCTTATGGGTCTCACAGTCTAGTCAGGGTGACAGTAAACAAGTACTTGAGCAAATAAATCTATGATCGCCGATTATGATGGTGGCTATGAGCCTCTTTCTTGAATGTTCCGCATCATGGTGCCATCCGCCATTTCCTTTTGGAGTCAAGTACTTTTAGGCCAGAGAGCAAATATTTTATTTGTAAATAAATTCAGATGCCAGTTCATAAAGTTCAAAGAACAACTTCTAAAATAAGGCACATCATTTTTCCTAACTAGTAAACAAAATAAGTATCCACGCATTCTCTGCTTTTGAATGATCTGGGTTGCGGAGAAGTGATGACATGTGAGCACATGGGATTGACCCAGCCTGGCTAACAGGGAAATGGCCAGGGACTTGGCTGTCCATCTCCTGGATGTTAGGCATGTCAGCGATGTCAGAGAAAAGGATATTGTGCCCGTCAGGACTGACCATTATAAGAAACCCATATTAGAAAATCACGGAATGCATTAATATAAAGTCTTTTGCTCAATATTCTTAAAAAAGGATTAACGGGTCTGAGGCATGAATTTTTCTCCTGCAGTTAGGGATTTCAGAGAGCAGGCAAGGGCAACATGCACCCACTTCTCCCATTGCCTCAGGCTCACCCTCACCTTTGGCTCCAGGAAAGCCCTGCAATTACCATTCTAGACCAACCGGGATGGACTGTGTCCTGTACGATGTTTTCTCCTCACAAGCTAAAAATTACTTTAAATGCTGAAACAGTAACATGGAAAATGCCAGAGCCTAGCAATGCAATTATATGTGAAAGACAACAAATCTCCTCAAAGAATCACTACGGGACTTTTGAAAGCAAGGCAGCCCGTGCGCTCAAATAATTAAATAATTGACATGACCTGGATGAGGAGCACAGAGAGTGAAAGCCAGATGTGGGAATAGATGTTCCTGATCCCCAAAGGCAGATCAGACAGGATGCAAGCAAGATACCACAGAAGGAGCCAAAAAGCCACCAAAGTCCTTGCCTGCTGGCTAAGGTAGACTGCAATAGTTTCATGTTGTGTCAGACTACATGCAACCTGGTTTGTCCAGAGATCTTTAATTTGATATCAGTGATGTGGTCCTGTATCTCTTTGTCTGTCCCTACTAATTACTACCTCAAAAGCACTTTTTCAGTCCTTTCTAATTACTTCTAAATCAGAAATTGAGTGCCATGGCACAGGCTTTCATTTATCATATGCATAGCCTCACTGTGTGTTACACACACAGTGTGTGATAATTTCCCACAATTATCTAGCCATTCAACCAGTCAGCAAACGTGTATTGATTGCCCAGAGTAGGGGACAGCAACCAATGGCCCATGGGCCAAATCTGGCCTGCTGACTGTTTGTATATGGCCCATAAGCCAAAAATATCTATACCTTTTTAAAATGAAGAAAATCAAAAGAAGAAAAAAAAATCAAAAGAAGAATATTATTTCTGTCACATAAAAATTATGTGAAACTCAAATTTCAATGTGTCCATGAGTAAAGCTTTATCGGAACACAGCGACACCCATTTACTTACGTGTTATCTATCAGTGGTTTTCCCTTACCATAACAGAGTTGAGTAGTTGCCACAGATATTATACAACTCTAAAGGCATAAAATATTTATTATCTGGCCCATTATAGAAAAAAAAATTGTCAATCATGGCTTGGAGTACGCCCAGAACAATATGCCCACATCTGGAGATGCAGAGACATACAGGAGAAGAAGCTGAGCACCTCAGAGGTTCCCAGGCTAGTGCTCTGATGAGAGGGAGCTCAGAGAACAGGGAGGAACCAAGGAGGCACTTATAACTTATAAAGAGTCACAGAAAGCTTGCAGGATCAGAGGGCATCTCTCGAAGATGTGCCATGTATCGATAGCCATTTGGTAATGAATTTGTTGCTTTCCCAGAAAAAAGTCTTTTTAGCTTCCCTGCCAGTAATTTGGTCATGTTTTGGTAGGGTTTTGATGCAGCCATGGATTAGTGAGTTAAGAGAGGGCTAGTACACGTGGGTTGAACATGCTTTTGTTCTCACTGGGCCACTGTTTAAAACCTTTTAATAGCGATATTTCTAGAAAGTAGCAGCAACGGAAGGCTCGTTCTGATGCAATTCAATCCACGTTGGGTGGTTCATTTTGAATAAAAATTGAACCAAACCAATAATGATAATATTGAGTAGGATGTCAATAGTATGGGTCACATCAGCCCTAGTGGCATTAATAATTTGGGCCGCCAGCATAAAAAGGCTTTCGAAACACTCAAGGTCCTGTTCATGTCTATGGTTCTGTCTAACCATAGAGCAGTGGTTAGCAAAGTGACCGTTAGGGTCACACAGACCTGGATTCTAGTACCTGCTTGTTCACTACTTGTCCTTACTTGTTCATTTACCATACTAAATCACTCCCTGACACATAATTCCGAGCAGTGGTTAGCAAAGTGACCGTTAGGGTCACACAGACCTGGATTCTAGTACCTACTTGTTCACTACTTGTCCTTACTTGTTCATTTACCATACTAAATCACTCCCTGACACATAATTCCTTCATCTGTAAAGAGAATGGTTATCTCCGTTTCGTTAGGGCTGTTGGGATGCAGGCATGTAAGGTGGTTAGTTTAGCATAGTACCTGGCAGATAGTAACACTGAGTATATGTTAGCTACTGTTATCAATAAATATCGCCAATATAAAACAAAAGTCAAAGATGTAAATAGACTATAAAGAATATTTGTCTATCCTAATCTCTAGTTACCCAGAAAGGACTTCCTGCATGAAGTACAGTAATCTGCAGTTTTCCTAAATATCTGTCTGATCATAGGAACCATTTAGAGCTTTTTTTTTTTAATGCAGATCTTTATCTTTCTTCTGATCCTTTGAAAACCTTGGCTATAGCTCTGGGAATTTGCACTGAACACAACCAACAGACAGACAGACGCCTCTCCTCTCCAGGTGTGAAAACTGCTAACATCCTTAGAGAAGCTAGGTAAAATCTCAAAAATACGTATAAAACTGCTGTCCTTCAGAGCAAACCATAATTTTGAAAAATGTGGGAAATGTATAATCTGAGTAGAGTGAGTCAAAGTATTTATGGTAAGCCAACGTTTCAGAAAATAGAAAGTTTTGTGGTTCATATATGTAATGTTTATAAGGCAAGCCTCCCTCCGTATATTCTGTATCATTTTTCTTCTGATTAAAACCAGAATTAGCCTTTCGATATATTACAGTTTGGTTTCTTTTCAATTAAAAACGATCATTTCTTTTTACTTTTCTCACAAGTGTTACGTTTTCCCTTCATCAAAGCCTTGCCTTTTATTCTACTTTAGACACAAGCCCCCACGTTGCATAGACACGAGCTGAGAACAGTCTTATTGAGAAGAGAGAAACATTTAGAATAATAGGAGTTGTTACACGCACAGTAACAAATGAAATACATCTTTTGTAAATAACTCCCACCAGAAATCTTATATTTCCAGGCATCTATGCATATACCTTCATATAACAACTTTTGTGTTCGTAAAACATTCATTGAAGGCAGCTCTGCAGTTTTATAGAAAAACAACGTGCCAGGGATGCAAGAATCTTGCCAGTTCTGTGAAAAATGACACCAATTAAAGCTTAAATTGCTTGTTTTCTCATAAGGTACATATTTTCATAACTTTGAAATCAAATAATTGCTGCTTTTATATTAAATACAATAAAACAAAAAGGATGCTAGTTTAGAGGAACTGCTACAAGCATTTTAATATAATTTTCCCACCATTTAAAGTCACAAAATATGGAAAACAAGTCAAGTATGCAAAGTTCCAAGGAGATAGAGAAACTCCTTCGGATTATTACATCATTTGTCTTTTGTGTCAGGAAATGTGTATATGATTTCATTGTTTGATTAAATGCCAAAAAAAGGCACATTGCTCTTATCTAACTGATTACAGATTTTATTCATATGAAAAAGTATTTGTTAATGCTTTACCATTAGATTTTTTTTAAGTTCTAAACATGTATTTCCAAAAAAAATAATCCTCTAACTTCCCAGGCTTTATTTCTTTATTTTACATTAACAATACATGGTACTCAAATTTCCCAAAGTAAAAGCCAGTCCCTAATGATTTCATATCTGCAAACCAGGCAAACAGTTCCTTTCTGACTGGGCAGAGTGAGTGTGTGTGTGCAAGTTCTCAACTATATCATATCAATTTTCAAAAACATTAGGGAAAACACTTTTTAACATGTTGAGATCTCTAAAATAAAAGGTTTTGGATATGTGTCTCTGGGGCATTACAAATCAGAGGGGAAAATGCCATTTAGACTCTGATTCAAGTATTATAATATGTTTCGTTTAAATACCTTTATATAATAATTCATTAATGTATATGTAAGGCTGCAATTAAGCAGATGAGGTCTAATTTTCTTAACATAAAGCACTGATTAATAAATTTGTGATATTTACGTAAAAACTTGTAAAAGTGCTGTCACAGTGAGGCTCACATTTTATCTGGGGGTGCCTGAGTGACAGCTATGGTTTCAAAGAGAGATACCATGTGCTTTTCATGGTATAAACTAGCTGTCTGCATTAATAATAAGCTTGTGTTGAAGCCAATTTGAGGCTACATCGAGGGATTTCAAGGTCATTTGCCAATGGCCTGGCCTCCATTAACTTCTTCAGTAAAAGTCCCAACGATTCTTATTTTGGCCTTGAGTGTGGGTTATCAAAATCATCCCTCTTAATATTTCCACATAAATAGCTTGTTTCCTTAAATAGTCATTATATTCAGTGGGGACAGTTTCTGAAAGCTTCTCAGTTCAATAGAAAAATGCATTTGGAAAAGTCTGTTATTTTAAAATATATCTATATTTGGAAAAAGAAGACTTTAAGAACACTTTGAATATTTAATTAGAAGACATTAAAGACAGCTAAATGTTCCCCTTGTCATGGGGAGCATGAAGTGATACAAAACAGTGAGATTTCCAAAATATTGGAACTGTCAGTTTGCTAAAAGACAAGTAAGAAAGTAGGGTAAATAATTATGCTATGTTCACATACATATGTTGATTTTTTTTTTAAAAAAAGTGTTTTAATTGCTTACCGTATTAAATTAAAAAAATTGATATTAACATCTTGAGCTTCTTCCTTTACCCTGCTCTTTTGGAAAAGTCCCTCCCCCACTGGGTTGTTATTTACATTAAAATCTGTAAACAATGAAGCACTTTAACAAAGAGGGCTTGGAAGAGATTGGTGAGAAGGACTAAAGAGAAATAGATCTTATTTATTGTGTTATTTAAACCTGAGTTACATTACACCATCTTACATTTAAGAGGCAGCCTGCTAATGCAAGCAAGGGTGTCTCCTGCAACGAGACAAAGATTAATGCCATGTGTACTGATGATGCTCCACCACAATTCAGAATTCTGTGGCGCCATGACGCCCCTGTTTTCTATGGTGGTTTGCCAAGAGAAAATTACTTAAACCAATTGTGAATGCATTCCTGTTTTACTTTTTATACAACCACATTTATGTAAGTAAAGAGTATAATGAATATTTTTGAAATGATCCATCATTTTGAATTCACCTAGTTTGTGTAAAATGCAACGTAGAGTTTTTTTCTCTTGCAAGAAAGACTTTCACATGGGAATGTTCAATTTTTCCCCCTATGAAAAAGATTTCTCATAGACAACCAACCACAACTGGAATAGATTCCTTTAAACATATTGTAATGTGAGAATTTTCTTCAGCTGGAGGGTGTTTTATTCTTTAAATTGAAAGCCGTTGTTCCTCAGAACTAGTATGACAACGTAATGCATGATGTGCTAGTCACTCTTTATATGCAGAAATTGATATGCTTAAAATACATATTAAATACTGAAATGCTATGTGATATATGAAACTCCTTCAGTGTTTTAAGTTTGTGTGCTTGATAACGGGGTTACCTGCTGCAGATACATGTGGGGATTGCAAATTGCATAGGGGACTCCACGTTAAGGATTATCACTGTCTTCTAGATTCAGCCTAACTGGTTGGTTAAAGATGAAGAATTTAGCAACCAATAACTTGGGGGCGGTAATATGTATCATAAAACCATCACTTCTCACATCCAACAATTAGCCCAATTTATTCATGAGCGGCACCAAAAGACAGTGAATGTCTAAAACTTATTTCATTTCTCCTTAGAGAGCAGTTCCTTCCAAAACAGAACTGAGATCATTTATAGAGGGTTTTGGTAAAACAGTTTTCTGGATTTGTTCATTATATTTTTTCCAAGGGGTTGCTTTAGTTTTATCATCCAGTGTAAATGTACATATGTATGCAAACACACACGTACATTTCTTAAGTAAGGCTTTTGCTTATTATTTTTAATAAAAGTGTTAATATTTCAACACTTGGAAGAAGAATTTAATTTCTGATGCTTTATATCCCTGATCTGAAAAGCACTGTGTTTTACTTTTCTCTTTTTCTCTTGAATGAGCTTGCTTATGACACTTATTACTGAGGTTTTTTTTTTATCTATAGAATGAAGAATAGTATCTAATTTATAGGATGTTTTAAGGATTAAGTAAGACCTTTTGTATAAAGGAACTTGCATACTGCTTGACGCATAAGTTCTCCATGAAGTTTGTTCTTTTCCCCCATGTGCTTCCCCTCATCACTCACCCTCTGTTCTAGATATGTGAGTGAGGGCTGGATGACTTCACATTGTCATTTTGAGCCAAACAGATCATGTGATTCCTCTCATGGGACGTGCCAAACTACTTGGTATCTGAGGCCCGTTGTGTTCACCATTTTGTCATAGAGGGAGGTTAACGATTCGTTAACTCACTGAATAAATACTTAAAGGGTGCCACTCTGCTAGGTGCTGAAGACCCAATGATGTGCATATAAACATTGTTCAGGGTTTTTATTCTTGTTTCTTAATGTTTAATTAATTTCCCATTCCACATTCACTTGATTTCTTTTGACTTACTTTAGCACTTTTTCTTGCTTTTACCTTAATCAGACTGGTGTGTGCAGGTTCACGGGAGAATCCAACACTATGGAAGAGGGTTTTGGAGCATGCAGGTTGTTTAATTTTCAGTGCTGGGTGTTATTAACCCATCAGTGTAAATCTCAGACTTTTGTCTTCTAAGAACTTATATTTGGGTACATAAGAGAAAGAAGTACAAATTGTCATAATAGCAATTGACAAGGTTGCTTAAGTGTGTTGTTTGCTGTACAATTTCAATCATGTTTCATTTCCTCTAGAAATGGTATGGCTTATACCTCTTGAAAATCCAAGTTGGTCTTCTGTAGAACTACATTCGTGTAAGAATAAAAACTCAGTTCTCATGAAAGGGTCAAGCATATGTGAGAAGTCGATTAATACAAATCAAGAGCAAGAACAAATGTTTAGCTCGTACTGTCTCCCATGAGCTCAACACAGGGGATTTGGGCAAATGAATCCTTTGTTTTCACTTAGCTTGAAAACTTGGTGACTCCTTACATAGTTAAGCTTAATGTTTCCCATTCTGTAGGTATTCATTTATATTACCGTGACTGGGCTAGGGTTTCTATTGCATGGTGACTTTCTTATTTTTCTTGGTATCGCTCATCTTCTAGCAAAATGGCTGGTACATGGTGGTAAAGGAAGTTGAATCAGTCGACAGAGGGAAAGAGCTTAAGTGTCCTGGATTTCAGAGTAAAACAGGATGGACTGAGACTAGATCTCAAGGCTGTTGAATGCCAGTCCTTTGCCGTGGTCATTAACTGTGCATGTATCATTTATCTTCATCAGTCTAGCATAGCAAAATGAGGTTTTTATTGATCAAGTAATAATATTTGTGACCACGCAAGATTCTTTTAGAAGTTCCAGAGGAGTCATACTGATAGGAAGGTCTCAGTCGTTCCCAACCAGATCTCCTAAATGCAACACAGTTTATTGGGTGTGAGAGACTTTTGAATGAGCTCATAATCAGTGTGCACTCCCTCTGTCCTTCATGTACAGTAAACACCCCAGAGCAGTCAGAAGTGGCATGGACCCTCTGAACATGAATCCCGTCATTCTTAGCTCTAGTGCTGTACTTTGTTCTCAGTGTTCGTCTTTATCTCTCAGCTGCCTGGCTGCAATTTATTTGGCAAAATTTGTACCAGAAAAGGTATGCAGAGTTGATTTAGGACAAGAGATTTTCTATAACTGAAATCTGCATATGGAAGTGTGTTTGCTTTCAAAGTCGTTGCAACATTTACATTTTATTCACTGGGATGTACACTTTAGCAGTTTAGAATATATGACTGTTTGGAGAATAGTCTTTAGAAGTTTCATGACTGCGCCATGTATTTTGTAAACACGAATTTCCCAGGATTTGCAAGGAGGTCATGGATTTGATCTATGACCCTGATGTCATGATAAGTTTGGCAACTTTTCCATGCCCATTCCTTGGATCTCTCCCTTTGCTCATGTATAACCACTTCAGGGTTGGCTCATCAACTGTGCACAGCTCTGCCTCTTTCCTGTGAGAGTAAACATTTCGTCAAATAAAAACAGTTTTATGACTACGGTTTCCTTGGACAGAGTTAAAATAAAAGCTTTCCCCTTATGTAATTAAGGCAGAGACAACTGTAGACATGTTCTAAATCCTTAAAATGCTCAATCCTTCTACAGTCCCCAGGTGCCCCCTTGGAGCCAAAGTCATTTTAATTACGTATTCTAGGTGGAAGGCAAAAGACCAAATCCCTCCTCATGTGGACTTCAAAGTGTTTCAAATCTCATCCACATCTCCTCGGTTTTTCTTTCATTTAATATTAAGTGTTCTATCATTATCCTTAAACTTTCTATTGATGTACCAATTTTTATTTAAAGAAATAAAAATTGGCCGAATGAGGCAATGACTGAGACTATTTTTCCCCAGTGCCCAAGCCCCTTCCTGGGAGTGAAGTACTTCATGTTAATAACAATTTATTGCTCCTTGCCTTAGTCAAAGGATATTTCTAGGGAGCCTAAAAGAGCTAGATTTAGTGCAATCATGTGGTATCCTCAACAGTTCTTATATACATAATCCAATTAATATAGTATCCAAGGCAGCCTGTAGAAATTAGCTATCAAAAATGGGTTGTGAATAATCACAAACGTTGATGTGTAGATGTGTGTATTTGCGTGCATGAGGAGAAAGAGGGAATAGGGAGTTATTTTTTTTTTTAAGATTTCATTTATTTATTTGACAGAGAGCGAGAGATCACAAGTAGGTAGAGAGGCAGGCAGAGGGAGAGGGGGAAGCAGGATCCCTGCTCAGCAGAGAGCCCGATGCGGGGCTCGATCTCAGGACCCTGAGATCATGACCTGAGCCAAAGGCAGAGGCTTTAACCCACTGAGCCACCCAGGCACCTCGGGAGTTATTGATAAGTGGTTGTATGTAATTATTGAGAGCCTGCTATATCCCAGACAGTTGTGGCAAGAGAGATGTTGTAACACAGCCATGATCTCTAATCTCCTGGAGCCTGTGGAATGGAGGTGGGTGAGAGACAATAAATAAAGTTATGTTCTGATTCTGATAAATGTTAGAAGGAAATGAAATAGAACAATGACAAGGAAATTAAGGGACTTCTTTTATACAGGAAAAGACTCTCTGAAATTATGAGATGGAGCCAACCATGTGAAGAAAAATGGAAAAAGCTCTTTGGAAGAGAAAACACTAAGCACCAAGACTTGAGGGGTGGGAATGTATTAGAGCATAGTCATTTGGGATGGGGTTGTGCAGAAGTTTGTGGGGTTTTTTTGTTATTGTTGCTGATGCTTTAATCTGGCTCACCTACATCCTTGACCTTCCCTGGCTCTACTACCTGTCAGAGTCCTGGCAGAAAAAAGTTGGTTCACTCAAACTGATTCATTCAGGAGGATTTAATAAGGGGGTTGTTTACAAACCTGAGGGCACTATTTAGGGAAATGAGCAAGGATTGATGTAGTACCTGGTCACGAGGAAGAAGAGGGAGCCTTTACAACTAGGCTTCTAGAAAGAGAGGTTACAGAGCTCAGCAAGCATACTTAAGTGGAGAGCACTGCCCGCTGGAGCTGTGGTCTTCAATAAAGGAACACAGTCCATCCTCCGTGATCTGGAAGGTGGGGTAGAGGACTAAATGCCTTAGTGTCACTCTCCTCTAGTCCTTAGATAAATTCTACTGGTAAACCTGAAGCTGGAGGGCAAAGGTAATTTGTTGATGCCATTCGCACACTGGTCACTTCCCAAGGTACAGGCAGGATTGAAAAGGGGGAGGGTAGAAATAGGAGGGCCAAGAAGACATAGTCAGTAAAGCTCTCTTTCCAGTTCCTTCCACAGTGCCAGGCCTGATATAGCCGAGGGTCTTCCAGAGTGTAGAGTCTGAGGGGGGCATCATAGGAACTCACCATACATTTGGATGACTCTGACATTGGTAGACCACATGATAACCTAGTGGTCAGGAAGTGTTTGTGTTTTCCCCTAAATAACTGTGTTGCTGGGTGACTTAAGTGAAGAATTATGCCTCATGAGCAGAATAGGCAGCCTCTTTTAGGGTCACTGTCTACCAGGAACTAAATGTCCCTCTAATCTTTATGTTTCTAATTTGGGGAATGAAGGCTTTAGAAGCTGAAAACCATAGGGTAGTGAAGTATTATATGTAACATTTTGTATTCATTTCTTATTTGAAATAGACTCGAAGTGCTGGGAAAACAAACTGGCATTATTTTCTTCTCCAATTCCTTTTATTATTATTATTATTATTATTATTATTATTATTATTATTTTTAAAGAGACAGAATATGACTATGAGGGGAGAAGGCAGAGGGAGAGGGAGAGAAAGTCCCAAGCAGATTTCACATCCAGTGCGGTGCCCTGTGTGGGGCTGGATCCCATGATCCTGAGATCATGACCCAAGCTGGAACCAAGAGTTGGATGCCTGACCACTGTGCTGCTCAGGTGTCCCACCAATTTAATTAAAAAAAAATTTATTTATTTGAGAGAGAGAGAGAGAGAGAGAGAGAAGTGGAAGTGGCAGAGGGAGAGGGAGAGAGAGAATCTCAAGCAGACTCCCTGCTGAGCACGGAGCCTGATTTGGGGCTCTATCTCAAGACCCTGAGATCATGACTGGAGCTGAAATCAAGAGTCAGAGGCTTAAGTGACGGAGACACCCAGGTGCCCCACCAATTTCATTTTTGACTGAGGCTCACAGGGAACTGCATTCACTTTGCTCTGATAACTATTCAACATTAACCACGCGAAGAAAGAGTATATTAGTTTGAGAGGGCTGCCAGAATAACCTACAACACACTGGGTGGCTTAAAAAATGGAAATTTATTTTCTCATGGTTCTGGAGGCTGGGAGACCAAGATCAAATTGTTGACAAGGTACTGATGAGGTTTCTCTTCCTGGCTTATAGATAGCACCTTCTCACTATATCTTCACATGTGCCAAGAGAAAGAAATCACTGGTGTCTCTTCCTCTTCTTATGATCCCAGCTCTATCAGATTGCAGCTTCCTCCTCGTGACCTCATTTAAGCTTAATTATCTCCGTAAAGGCCCTATCTTCAAATGTAGTCCCATTAGTGGTTAGGGCTTCAACATATAAATTTGCAGGTGCCAAAATTCAGTTCATGACAATGCTATGGGACAACTGTTGAAAGAAGGTTTCAAATTGTCTGGCATCTGGGAGGAAATGAGTTTTGGGCCATCCTAACACCATATTTGCTGAAATCCAGAGGCAGGGAAAAGAGGTAAGCTATGAAAAAAAGAATCCTCTCTGTACCAATACTTCCCGTATACTGTTGTCCCAGAGTGATGGCTCCTACTTCATGAGCTGATCACTAAACAGCAGTGGTCCTTCCTCCACCACCTCCCTTTCCTCACCCTCCACACTCTAAGTCTTGAAAGTTATAATTTAACCTTTTAGTTTCTTGAAAGTAGTGGGGCATGGAAAATAGTCATACTATGCTACTTTCTCATATCTGGCTGTACTTACTTAGCCAATCCACTTCAGCCTAAGCAAGCTACCATTAAATCCTGGTGATTTCAGTGCACTGGGAAACTTTGAAAAAACCTAACCACTCACTACAAAAAAGACTGGAGTCAATTTGTGTCAGCAAGAAATATGAATGCCTGTCAAGAATAGGTTCCTAATAGTGCCGTGAAGTGATTATAGAGTTAACCGCTCAAGGTCCTGCTTCTGGGGGACGTCAAATGGTATTATACCTGGCTCAGCATGGTTCCTGTGTTTCGGTATGAGTAGGCACTCATTTTCAGTTTGTATTGCGAGTAGGATGCAAATCATTCTACCAAAATGTGGTTAAGGTCCCTCTTTCATCACACTGGTCAGAGAATAGTGGTCTCCTGGAGAGAACATAGTAGATAGTCTGGTTTGTTGGAAAATGACTAATGGTGGCTTTCTTGAGGTGGAAGAGAGTTAGCTAATACCATGGTGTAAATATTCCTGCCATAGCTAATTTCAAGCTACTTCCATGAAGTCCCTGGTTTCAGGGCTGGGAAGAGATGTACACAGTCAGCTCTGGCAAGGGGTGCAAGCCAACTCCAGCATACCACTGGCAGTAGGTGGAACCAAGAGGCAGAATGCTCAGGTCAGAGCTCCATCGAATCATTCTAGGTGGAAACATAGGCATGAACAACCTGTGGAGCATATTCAGGGGAGCTTAATTTCATATAGAATTTTGCTGATGACCACTCAATTAATACACTTGATGAAAGCCATTTTTGGGCAAATAAACATGGAAGAATTTTCTAGTTAGTAACGTCAACCAAAAAGAAAGGCACAATCTGTGTAATGTGAAAGCTGAGAAACAGTGGAAGGATTCAGACTAGTTTGGCCAAAAAGTTTTCCTCCCTCCCTCCCTTCCTTCCTTCTTTCCCTCCTACCATTTAAGATTTATTTATTTTATACACACACGCATGCACACACACACACACACACACACACACACACATATATTTAGAGAGAGAGAGAGAGCATGAGCACAGAAAGGGGCTTAGGGAGAGGGGGAGAGAGAGAATCTCAAGGAGAATCCTGACTGAGGGCAGAGTCCCAAGCAGGGCTTGATCCCAGGACCCCGAGATCCATGACCTAAACTGAAATCAAGAGTTGGATGCTTAACCTACTGAACCACCCAGGTGCCTCCCCCGAAAAAATATTTTCTTGATCACAAAAGATTTTCTTCTTCTATTTTCTTTCTTTACAGGGGAGGGAAAGTTAATTAATTAATTAATTTATTTATTTATTTATTTATTTTTAATTTGTTTTGTTCTTGAGAACAGACAATGGGATCAGAATATGTCTTTTATAGTATGTATTTCTAGCAACCTATATACCTTTTTCATCATTAATCATTTTCATCACTAATCATTCTCAGCATACAGCAAATCGTGTTTTTTTCTAAAATTAAAGAGTCCCTCTGGGTATTTGTACATAAGGCTTCTTGGATTAAATTGGCCCCACCTGCCAATTGGAGTTAAGATTCTAAAGCAAAACCAAAACCACTCCCCCTTCCCAGCATCCTTACTTAAAAATAATTTTTTTCTTGTCAGAAGTACAAGTCACACATTGTATCTAAAAGTTCTATCCTCTGTGTTACAAAAACCCAGAGAGAAGAAGGAGCCATCATTTTCTGTTTTGCCATTAGCATGAGCCTTTGGATGCTATTGATAGAAAGGCTCGAGTACAAGGTGGTAGTTCAGAATGGGAAGAGATGCTGCCTTCTTTCTTCTTCTGGAGCTCAGGTGTCATTGCCAAGACTCTGCTGTGTGCTCTATGTGACTGGCTTCAGTGATGGGCATCATGCATCTGTCTCTGCCACAATTCCTCACGACACCTGCTATTGCTTCTATCCATTGACTTCTGGCAGATGACAGTATGCCATTTGGAATAATGATTATTCTATATATTCTTCCAATTCAGTTTTAAATAGTAAGGCTCAAATCAATAAAGTGGAGTTTCATAGATGGTAATAAACTTGTTCTAATTCGTACCCTATAAATTCCAAGACTGCTAGGATGCTTTATAGAGTATCTCCATATGTTTGATTACTCAGAATTTCTTATATTAAAGTAGATACACGAATGCGGTGCTTAAATATATAACATATTAAGTAACAATAAACATTTATATCATTTTTACAGATTATGGAGTATTTTCAGATAAGATTGTTTGATCCAAGCAGTAACTTGGTGAATTTGACGGGAATTACTTTATTAATGCCATTTGTTAATTAGAAAATTAAATTTCAGAAAGATTAAGTAATTTTTCCAAGGTCATATGGTTAGTAAGAAAGAGAAAGAAACTTAAGCCTGTATCTTCTGACTCTAAACCAATATTGTACATGTTCTTTTAAAAATATACAAAGGCTTAACATACTTAACTTGAAAGATCACTCAGAAATTTTTTTCTGCATTTCAACTTTAAAGTCTTATTCCCTGTGTTTATAGTCCTTTGATATTTCAGTATATACCTTTCTGCTTGAAAAAAAGAGATTACTCATTGTTTTCTCAAAAATGTCTGCTTAGGGTTTGACATCAGTTGACATTATGTAAGAAAAAATTTCTCCCTAAGGTTTTTGAATTGTACAGAAACTTTAGGAAAATAATGAAATGTATGTTTTCTTCATAGATAGAAGTCTTGTCCATTTCAAGGTTGTAAAAGAACTCCCCAAGGATGTATTTTTAGTGTTTTAGTCCTCCCTCTCTCCCTCCCTTCTTTCCTTTCTCCTTCTTCTCGTCCTCCTTTTCCTTCTTTTGAAGAATATTGATGCATTTTGAATTTACCTGGTGCTTGGAGTATATGAAGTATAGATCCAGTGTGTTGTTTTAGAGGACTCTCCATTTGTCCCAGCAGCCTTTATGGAATAATTCACCTTTATCCACTGATTTGAGATGCCCTTTTTAAATTACATTTCTGTATATATTAGGTTTATTTTTGGTTTACTACAATATTTTATTACTCTTTAGTATTCATGTGATACTAATATACTCTTTTCATCATCGAGGATTTAGAATATATTTTAATATATTGTAGAGCTAATTTATTTTTATTAATCTTCTGTATCAGAGGTTTCCTGGATATCCTAATGTATTTATTTGTCCATATGAATATTATGGTTATCTTGTTTATTTCTTAAAACAGAAAAAAGCAAGATAGAACAAACCAACCAACCAAAGACAAACACAAAAACACCCAGTTGTTATTTTGGGGAGGGTTATACACAAAATATATGAGTTAACTTAAGGCAAATTGGTGTCTTTATGAGGTTGGGTCTTCAGTCCAAGGAAATGGTATGTCTTTCCACTAGCTCAAGTCTTCTTTTCTTTGTCATTTAGTAGCATTTACAAGATTTCTTCATACGAGTCTTGCAAATTATTCTTTGGTTATGTCCAGGTATGTCTTTCACTTTCACTTTCATTCTCTTTTTTATTTTGTTGGTCAGTATATTTCATACGATGTTAATCATAATGGTGATATTGGGCATTCTTTTTTTGTGCCCATATCAGTGTATTCACTAGAATACTTAAGTATGATGCTAGATTGGGAGAAGAAATAGATATATTCTTATCATGTTAAAGTATACTTTTATTCCTATTTTATTTTAAAAGCCAAAAACAAATCGATAGATTTGACACAAAAAAATTTAAAATTTGTGCATGGCCAGAAACAATATATAAATGTCAAAAGAGAAAATTCTAGGAAAAGTACTCACACTGTGGGAAAAAGGCAAATGCCACAAACATATTCTAGATCTTAAAAGTTGTCATCACGGGAAAAAAAATGTAACTATATGCAATCCTGACTGTCAACTGAACTTACTGTGGTGATCATTTCCCAATATATATATTCACTGAATTATGTTGTACATCTGCAGCTAATAAAATGTTATATGTTAATTATACCTTAATTTAAAAATATTCTAGAAATCAGTGATTAAAAAATACCAACAGGTGCACCTGGGTGGCTCAGTGGGTTAAGCCTCTGCCTTCAGCTCAGGTCATGATCTCAAGGTCCTGGGATGGAGCCCCACATCGGGCTCTCTGCTCAGCAGGGAGCCTGCTTTCCCCCTCTCTCTCTGTCTGCCTACTTGTGATCTCTCTCTCTCTGTCAAATAAATAAATAAAATCTTAAAAAAAATACCAACAACTTATATGTGGGCAAAATTTGTGAAAATGAAATACATCTTTGGCTCTTATATATATGAAAAGAAGCTCAATAATGCCTACAGTAAGAGAAAAAGTAAACCATATCAAGGACCACAGTGATTCACTTACAGATTGGCAAAAGTCTAAAAGTTTGTTGGTGAGGCTTCAGAAAAGTGAAAATTACAATGCTATAGAATACTATTTAGCTATATCTATTAAAATTCATCAATTTCACTTCTGGTAATTTTTTCTACATATGTATTTGCATATATGCAAAATGATGTAGCAGCAGATTATTCATTGCTATATTACTTGCAATAGTAAAAGACTGGAAACAAGTGTCTATGTTAATTGTCTAGGCTAAATAACTAAACTAAATAATTATGGTACATTTATACAATAGAATACTACACAACTCTGGAAAGAAATGAGAAACTTCTGAATTTTCATGAAAAATAACAAGGTTCACAGCAATGTGCTTAGTGTGCTGTGTTTTGCTTATAAGGGGGAGAAAGGAGAACATGTGTCTATTTGTGCTTATGCGTGCATAACAAAGCTCTAAAGAAATAATCAGAAATTAATGACAATGATTACCTTTGCGGACAGTGGTGTACAACTAAACAGAGGAGGCAAACTAAGAATGGAAGTTCCACTGTATACTTTTAAAATTTACTTTTCGAATTGTTGACCCATCTGACTGTATTATCTATTTAAAATTATGTTTAAAAAGACATCTATTTTGCTCGGTTTATTTCTGAGAATGTGGGTTTAGTAAAAGTTTAGATTTCTTACCTGGGTGTATCATAGGATCTTTTGGCTACATCAAAGTTGAGAGAAACATAAAGGAAATAATCTAGGGATTATGACTGAATTTCTTCAAAAGAGGGCAAATAAAGGAAGACCTAGCATAAGATGTCATGGGAATTATTGAAACTAAATTTTGGGATTTTCTATTTTTAAGATTGTCTGAAAGAAATCCAACCAAACATTATTTTCTCCTGTTGATTTTAATTTAATGTAAAATAATGTGGGGTTTTTTTGCATCTGGGAATTTTAATAAATTCATAAATAATACTCAAAGTTTTTGTTTTGTTTTGAATAACCTTACCTTTCTTAAGAGAATGTGCAAAAGGTAGTCAAGATGGTTTTTATGGGACTCTGGTTGTGTTCTCCAAGACGAAGTTCCTTATAAAAGCTGGGGAAATCCTCAGTTGTCCCATTCCCACTTCATCCGTGGAATTCCTCTGAGAGTGCCAGTCTGTGGCAAGAGAATGCCTCCAAAGGACACAGGGCCTGAGGGAGGACCATGGGTTCAACAGCAGTTCTGGGGCTTGTTCCGATGTGCTAATCCTATGACTGCTTCTTGGCTTTGCCCATAGCCTTGGCTCTGACTCTTGGCTTAGAACTTGGGCCTTGGCTTGGTTAACTCTGTGACTTCTGGTTCTGAACACTGGCTGTGACCCCAGAATAAATAGTTGCAGCAACCTCATTAGAACTCCTGCTCTGTGGTTCTATCCTGGTTTCCTGGCCCTAGGCTGTTTAGCCAATGCCAGCTCACAGACTTGAGACTTTGTCCAGAGCTGTATGGGAAAGAACTTTAGTAAACTGTGAAAGTCTATACAAATATAAGAGATCAATAAAATTATTTTGATCCAACGTTTTGACAAAGACACCAATAAGGAAAGCAGGTATATGATAATAAGCAAAAGTGGACAAAACCTTTGATGACAGCTCTCAGGAACTGGACTAGAGATCCTTTACTTCTCGATCAGTATTGGAAATGATGACCTTAATATATGCACGATGTATTCATTCCATTAGGGAAAAAATCTTATCTGCAAAGTTTATTTATTTGCTCCTGTGTTTCACACTCATATAGCCAACTTCACCCCCATCCCCCCGTGATGATGCCTCCTAGGTAACTCAAACGGAATGTGGAATGTGGCTACAATTAAACTCAACCTATTCTGTCTTCCCTCAAGCCTCTGTGCTCCTGCTCCTTTTGCTGGTTCTCCAGCTCGAGGGACGGTATCAGCACCTACCAATTGACCAAGTCACAGACCTTGACATGAACCTCACCTCTCCCACCCTTATCCCCAACTAACAATAATTATATTAATCTCTTTCAATTTCTTCTGTCTCTCTTCTCTTGCAAGCCAATATCACTCTGAAAGGGACAATGACGATGGGCTCCTGGTTGGTCTCCCCATCTCCAATCCTGCCCCTACTATAGTATTGTATGGAATAGAGAATGATATTTTGAAAATACACATCTGATCATGTCGCTGTCTGTATACTGTTCCCACCATTTGGAATGACCACTCTTCCATTGCCAGTAATGTAATTTTGCCTAATCCCCACACATTTGAAGATAGATGTCAAAAACTCCAGCAGATTTTCCTCAAGACTTAGCTCGTTTAGGACCAATTTAGTTGCCTCTTCTGGTTTTCTCTCATAGAAATCTGCCTATGCTGTCAAAGAGCTTATCACACTGTGATATCATTGCCCAGGTACTTGTCTATCTTCTCCAAAGACCATAAGACGTGTGAGGGTAGAAGCGATGAAAAAAGAAGAAGAAATTATATTTTAATTATCATATTCTTTGTTCCTAACATGAACCAGGAATATAATTAGGTATTCAATAATTATATGTTAAAGAATTGGGTAAATAACTGCATAAACTTAAAATGGAAAACAATTCAGTTACTAAAACAAGGAAGGCATCTGTTTAGTTCTTTAGAATGGTCAATTGAATGAAAGAGACATATAGCTACAAAACAAAAAGGGTAAAATGCAATAACAGATCAACAAATAAAAAGACAGGGAGATGAGGAGTTTTGGGGCATCTGGGTGGCTCAGTGGGTTAAAGCCTCTGCCTTCGTCTCAGATTATGATCTCAGGGTCCTGGGATCGAGCCCCGCATCGGGCTCTCTGCTCAGCAGGGAGCCTGCTTCCCCCTCTCTCTCTGCCTGCCTCTCTGCCTACTTGTGATCTCTCTCTGTTAAATAAATAAATAAAATTTAAAAAAAAGAGAGAGAGATGAGGAGTTTTCTAATTCTACTCTAGGTGGGGTAGAAAAGAAAAAGAGATACAAAGAGCAGCCTGTCTGCTATCTCACTATATTCTGCAAGACACTTGAAAAAAGAGAGGTGAGAGGAGAGACAGGGAGAGAGAAGAAGCAGTCACCAACATGCAAAGAAAAATAGGTTTCCTAGTAGCTCTCATATAGGAAAGAAAGTATGTGGATATCTTTGAAACTTTTTATTGCTATAATTCTTTGGAGCTCCGATGGGCAAGAGTTAACATTTTATTGAAGTTTTGCGATAATGGACATAAATGGGGCATGGCCATTACCTTTTGGCATTTGCCCCACAGGTTAGATACAATTAGGTCACATACAGGACATTCCTTAACTCTAGGCTAGTCCTCTCCTAGTAGAGATTTTACTGTCAAACAAATGTGAGTTTGCATTAAACTACCGGGCCCAAGATCTTGAAACTAAACTTTGGAGTACTGGCGAGATGAGGCTGCGAAATTCCAATGATTCTGCTTTATGATGATTCCTCTTTATCTGGTCAAAAAAAAAAAAAATCCCTGTAGATGAACTGGATATTGCTTACCCATTTGAAATGTTGTTATTGTATTATATATTCACTATTACATAGGAACTTATTTTTCTTCTCAAGACCCTTGAGCAAAGAGAATTTGAATCTTAGACCATAACTACATCTCAACCTATGGTGTAGCCACAGTAGTTATCAGGGATTCAGAAATACAACTGTTGTATAAATACAGCTTTTCTAAACTTCACCTTACCTACTATTATCTTTTTTTTTTTCTTTTAATGAGGAAGATGTTAATTCTACTCTAAGGAAATACTGGAAACAACTATTCACATCTCCATCCACAAAAGTCTTCTCAATAACAAAGTTCTTCTTACTGACTCCTTTATACAGTTTTTGTCATGTGTCTGCATCTGGAGTTGTCCTTATCAGTGTCACATTATTTAATGAGATACAAATATTGAAATTACCACCACTAAGAACTTTGGGGGGAAAGGCAGTACCATTATTAGTAAGCTTGTATTAAAATTGTTTTCCACTCTCTGACTGCCGCACTAGCCTACTGCGGCCAGACTTACCCCACTTGGGCACAATCGCCATCCTGGGCTGGGGAAGTGTTTGGTGTAGGGGTTATCCTGTGCATTGGAAGCTGTTTAGCAACATTCTTTGCCCTCTGCCCACCCGATGCCAGCAGCACCCCCACCTCAATTGTGACAACCAAAACTATGTCCAGACATTGCCAATCATCTCGTAGGAGACAAAACGGACCCTTACTGGAACTGCTGCTCTAGGGTTTCTAGCTTGTTTTCTGTTGTTTACCCAAACTTTACAGTCCAGGCTATGTGGTTGCTGCTCAAACACATTTTTTCGAATGAAGACATAAAAGTCCTCTGTTCTCCCTGTGTTTTAAATAGGTGTCACCAGGAAAAAAAAAAAAAGTTTTGGGGACTTTATGTGCTCAACGCTGTTTTAGGTATTGTGGTTGACCCCAAAAAGAAGCACACAGCTTGGTTTCTGTGCTCAAGAAGTTTTTAATCAAGTTGGAGAGAGAAGACCAAGACTCAAAGAATATGAGACTCACAGAAGACAGAATATATTGGCAATGGACCAAAAGGCAGAGTGGTCACATTCCAAAGTGTATGGCACAAGCTATGGTGATATTATCGATCTTTTGATTTGATATTCCCTTGAAAGTTCTGTGACCTATTTTGACATGTGGGCAGTGGTTTATTAACTCAAAGCCTTCTGCTATGATATATAATAGCAAAGAGAACAGTAAGAAAATATTCTGTTTAAACAAACCAGATCACTTTTACATGTGACGGCCAAGCCATGCTGGGGAGGAGGCACTGAGCCTGGTTATGTTAGTAACTGAGTGGTAACTGAAGAAGACAAATCTAACCAGGCATGGCAAGCCCATGGCTGACATGCGAGCCTGTACATTTAGAACGAGGGCACGTTAATGGAGATCATACCATGTTTTTCCGCTAGCCTCAGACCGTAGCTATTTAATGATTATAAAACTTTCCCAACATTTACCAGTTTTTAAACACATTCATTTTCTTTTATTCTGCACAACTCCTACTAGCATCAAACTGATTTGGGTCATGTGTTTTTGTGTTATCTATATAGCTTTCAAAAACCAAAACAAAAAATCCTTTTTTTACTTTTAATCATTAAAATCCTGGTTGGATAGTTTCTATCAGATTTTAATCTCCTGACAATTTTACTGTGATTAATAGTGGATCTTTGAAGAATAATATGTGGTCCATTACTATAATATCAATTTTATGTTTTAAAAAACCTCTGAACTAAATAATCTGACAAATTTCAGAAATCTCATACATTAAATGCAAAATAAGCCCTTTTTTGTAACTACAGAATTTAATCAATACAAAGGACTGTATAGAACATTAAGTTGATAGGCATTGCTATGACTAGTCACAAATATTTTGGCACTTCCACCTTCTCAGACCATAGCAGAAGGTCAAATTCCCAATGGACTTCGAACTCAGTGTGGCCACATGATATACTTTCACCAATGAAATGTGAGCACAGTAACAAATATTATTCCTAGACAAAAACTTTAAGAGGCTGTGCATGATTTTCCTTTGTCACTATAACCAGTGCTATTCCAGATAGTGCTAGGAAAGTGACCCCCGTTGACTTGCACAGAACTAGAAGAAGAAAGGAAAAATAAATTTGTTGTTTGAACAACAACTACAAATACAACCAACAAATACCAATAATAGCCAGTGAGATTGGGTGGTGGTTTGTTATCACGGTATAGCCTAGCCCACCCCGTTTGATACAAAATCCAAATTCTCAATTTTATTGAGAAATTTGAGGCTCATGGAAATCAGTGTTTGCATGTGGTCTCAAATGGGGTAGAGAGAGTTGATTCAAGAGTCAGTATCTGGACTATTTGCACTATTCTTTGCACTAAACCGGCGATTTCCAAAATTTGGAATGTGTACCAATAGCAATCATGAGGTGATTTTAGGTGTGACGTGAATATTACCTTAAATTCTAAAGACTCACATGGAGAGAAAATTAATCTCTTTTCAATGCTCTTTCATTCCTTTTGGTTACAGAAGAAAAAGGTCTCTATTTGGTGCTACTGTGTCTTTAACCAAATGAGCAATCAGGACTCAGGCACTAAGCTGTTCTAGATGGTCACCATTTCTAGATGGAATTTAATAAGATTTTTTGGTTTCATTGAGGCAAATTTTACAGTGACTCCCTCTATATGAGGTATGATTCTGGTTTTCCATTGTCATAGTCATATGAAGTTTACTTTTAGAATCTACTTAAGAACCAATAGTCAAAGAAAAGCATTAAGTAAGTAACAAGGTGGGTGATGGGCAGATGTGGAAACATTTGTGAAAACAATACACAGTGGTCTGTGGGTTTGAAGTAAACATGAGAGGGGAGGTAAAAATAACTGAAGTTGGGGAAACAAATTTTACCATGTTGAAGAACCAACTCTGTTTCCTCCCTTTTTGTAAAAAAAAAAAAATAGAAATTCTAAAGAATTAAATATTTATTTATTCCATTAATTTCTATACAACTGTGTTAGCAAGACACACTTTAACATGTACTAAAAAGAAACTGGCAAGCTCTGAATTGGGCAAAAATGCACTGTTTCTCATACTTAAAGACTGAATATCACATATAACTAGAAAAAAGTCTCTGAATATAAAGAAAAAAAAATCCACAATTTTACCGACCTTTTATGACTTCATTTGAACTTTGTACTTTCAGATTTAAGAATCTATTTAAACAATGCTAGTGTAAACTGATTTCAAGAGTATTCTCTATGAAATATTGGGATTTCTGACTACAAGTACCTTTCCTGTTGTTGCATTCTTTAAAGTCTCTGAATATTGTTTTCAGTTGACATTTCTTTTGTATGCATGTAGATAAAATTTATTTTGTCTCAATTAGATAGCATCTTTCTTTTTGTCAACTTTGTCAGGATGAGGGAGAGGCAGATGCTTTCTATTTAAAATAGTAAATATATTTTCAGTGAAAATGGAAGAAACAGTGGTTAGGGTATAAGAAAGAGAAAAGATGACTTTCATCTTTTCAATATTAGTGGAGAAGGGCTTACTTAACCAAAATACGTAACATGAGAGGAGGAGCAGGTTTTGAAACAATATACTGGGTATTATTTTGAACAATGATTCCCATACTGGATATTTCATAATTCTCAGGCAAACCCTTCTGCAGACCTGTGCTTAAATAGCCAAAATAATCAGAATGTGAAACTATATGTCGAGATCTATATATTCATTTAACTTATAGCAAGCAGAGAAGCAAAGTATCAGTTTAGGTTAATCAACTTTCAAAAGAATTTCAAAATTAAGATTCAGTAAATTTCAATATTATGTAGAGTGGTGGGAACTTAGCATCACCTATTTTCTTATTAGATCCATAGCTGAGGTGTAATTTATTGAAAACATATGTGTGCATATCAGTTTTGAGGTCTCAAGGGCCAAACTCCACTTAAAACCACAATGACCTTACAATGTGTTTTATACTGTAATTACTACACTTTACCCCTGCTACCTTTGCAGTCAGACTGGATTAGTATATTGCAATGATTTTTCTGGCTATTTCACTGAACAATATTTTATTGAATCTAAATATATTAAATGTAGTTGGAGAAAGATCTTTTGGCTATATAACTGAATATCTGTTGCTCTTAAAGAGTTTAACATCTAGATAAAATAGATTTTATTTAGGGTGTAAGAATCAAATGCAAACTGTGCTGGAATAATCCTGTATTGATTAGGCTGAGATATATGTCAGAGTTTCTCTTTCATTCTGTTGGAATATGATAGAGGCAGTTCTGCTGTAACACTCATTTTGAAAACATGAATTTGTTCCAGTGTGATCAATATATTAGGGAACAATTTGCATAATGCAAATTTTGCTCTTGCTTATGTGCAATTTTGTCTACGAGAAATACAAGGTAAGTAAATATAGAAAACCACAAGCAGTAGAATCAAGCTGCTTAGGAATACACACCACACACACACACACACACACACACACACACACACACACACACACATCTCATATGCCTACTGGCCTCCTTGTTTGCTTCATGTAGTAGGAGCCATACCCTTCTGTCTCACTTCATGTAGCCCTTCTCTCACCTCTTCGCAACAAGACATGAGCTAAACCCTTCTGAGACTCACTTCCACAAGCAAAATTCAGGTCTTTTTCAAGGTAAATTGACATTTGCTATAGTATTTATGCATTTCTTAACCATTTATCATGTCTAAGCTATGCTACTATTTTCATTAGATTTCTGAGTCCCTCATAAACTTTTGGGGTGTTTTGCCCCAACAACATTTTTTTCATAAGTCTGTTATTTTATTGCATGATTTTGCATCTATCTCAATTTAGCAGAAGTCACTGTTCATACGTCTGTTTATTTTGGTCTAATATCAATAGCAATAATAGCAATGATGTTAAATCTATGATACAGTGGAAGCTATATGAAAATTTAACACTGTAGCAATATTCACTATTTTACTCCAGTACAGAAATATTTAGACTTTTTGAAACATTGCACTTATCTCTTATAAAAAGAATTCAGACATGTCTGTAACTTTCGCAATGTTAGTATCTTTTGCAAGGAGCCATCGTTTCTCAAATACATAGTCAATCATCTCATCTGGGAAGGATAAGGTCTTCTTGGATAATAAGCAAGTTCTCAGTTTAACTGGACCAATTATTGTCATTTTGAATATTTTCCTTTCAGTGATTAAGGGACTATTGAATGAGGTTCAGTTTCCCAACTCATTCACTTGTTCTTATCTTAGGCAAATATTTATTGAGTAACTACCATGTATCATCCACCAATCTATACATGCTGGATATTGTGGTGAGAGGCACCAAAAGCTTGCCCTCACAGACCTTTATATTTATCATAAACATTGTAAATGCACAATCACATGAGCAATCAAAGAGAGTTAGCAGTAGATTTCTTGTGTCTTTGGTTTTGGAGTGAGTTTGTGGGTGGCAATCCTTCAGGATTAACGTTTAGTTTCAAATGGACCCTGACTAACTAGATTTAGATAGTTGTTCTCTTAGAAGGGAATGCCAAAGACAAGTATTTGAAGAAAATGTTCTCAAAAAGAATTGCTTGCTTCTGGAATGATCAACAGCCCTAACCAGGCCATGTTGTAGATGTGTGGCCTGGTGCCGTGTACCCAGGGTGTGTGGTAGAAAACTGCAGAAAGACTTGTTTGGCTTCTAGTGGTTTCTAAATTGAATTAACCAAGCAAACATTTCAACTATTCACCGCCAGTTGGAAACGTTAACTGTTCACATTAAACTTAAAATTTTTGACAATGTTTTAGTTCCTAATACAAATTTAGTTGAGCTCATTTAGTCTTAAAGGAAGAGGGTTAACTTATTTCATTTCTTCTAAATATAAACTTGCTTTCCTAGTTGGATTATCCAGAATCTTTCCCAGTTCTCCTGGCTCCTCTTTTCTTCCCAATTTCCTTTTGTTCTGCAGAGGGCTCCATGCCTTGGGTGAGGTTCTGAACTACAATAGAGGAAGAGGGGGCCTCTGTGGTCTGTTTTGAGTACTACGAAAATGTATCAGACAAGTTTTACTTTCTTAGAGTGCTATATAGTGAATTTTTTTTATGTGTCTAAGAAATGGAAACATTTTGTCTCATATAAAAAAGAAATATTTTTATACTGTGCTCCACTCACAGACCACATCAGAGGTATTCTAAGAATAGAATAGATCAAATATATTTTATGGAAATATAATGAGAAAAGGATGTGTTCCCAAAACTCACTCTGAACAAAGGAATGCAGCATAGTCAGAAATACTTTAATGCTCCTAACAATTTTCTCATGTGAAAGGCTGAGGAACAGCCTGGTTTGAAGAAATCTCCCACTTCTCCCCAGGCTCCCTGAACTTGAGATCAGAACTAGGAAATCTATACATTGTGAAAAAGAAATATATGGAAAAAGTGACTTGGGGCATTAACAAAAAAGGCATTTTTTGAAAGAAGAAAACATCAATATGAAACATTTTGTCATATTTCATTTCATTGATCATATATTTATTTTATATATTCCAGAGTGCTGAAGCTTAGAAGTAACTGAATTTCTGGGGATTCATATTAGATTTGCCAGTCTGTGTTTGAGGAAACTTACTGAGAAACTAAATATATTACAATTATTTGCTTTTATCGTCTTGTTCTATCATGTATACAAAGAATAGTAAGACTAAGTATATTGAACATATACCTTTTGTGAAAAAACAAAATACATCAAGGACTAAATTTATATTCAAATAATAACATTCTTTTTACAATAATAACCTACAGGTGTTCAAGAAACTAAACTTACTGGTTTTATTAAAGTCACCTGAGCAACAGATTTTCGTCTAAGCATATTACATAATGCATTGTAACAATACGTTAGTTTGCTTTTTTAGCTTTCCTAGCTGTTACACTAATGCATAAGTGTGATTTTTCTTGCTTTTCCAAGATCGTGTGTTCCAGTTTATATATTCATATTTATTCTTCTGCTGGAGTCAGTGTTGCCACCAAATGTCTGTATTGTCTTGCTGAGTTTATTTTGCTTGATAATTTTTCACTTCTGAGATATTCTAAATTGGGCAATAATATTCAGCCCCCTTTCAACCCCACATTGTAGTTTCTTAAAAAATATATGCATTCTCAATGGATTACTGTTTATGTACTGTATATACTATAGTACAGTCTGAAGGGACTACAGAGTCCCATGAAAGAAAAATCATCATAATATTTATGCATTAAACACACATATTCATGTACATATATCTATTTTTTGAAAAAACCAAAATGCATATGCTATCATGGCCCCCAAGGTAGCAATAACATATGCAGAGAAAATTTATGCAGTTCCAGGCTGTGAACAGGATTTCTAAGAGCTACTTCCAGAAAACATTACCCCCCTCCTTGTTCTTCAATCTGTCCACTTACTTCACTCTGAAGACCTTCTTCTCTTTCTAAATTGACTAGTGAGCTGGATGAGTTAGTCTAATCATTTAGGTTTGCTACTTGGTGACTTTTGAGGAGCAAATGGAAACATTTTTAAGAAAGTGTGTATGGGGGTGCGCGTGCATGGTATAGTGTGTGTGTGCGTACATGTTCTTTTGTATATTTTTTTCTCTCATAAAGAATTCACAGTATGGATACACGACTTAAATATAGGAAGTAGTTTTATTTTTAAAAAGATGAATGGTGTATTGAGGTGCATTTTTGTCAACTTTAATTCCTCTAGTTATTTTCAACTAGGATAACAAATAGAAACTATGTAACACTTAGAAATAAATTAAAAATGTTTTCAAAAGATGTATTTTTAAAATCTCACTTTTTAAAATCTTCTGAATGAGAAAGGAAACCTTACTGCTTTCATTATGTAACAAGACCTGCTCCAGGGGGATAAAAATGGTAAGAAGCAAATCATGCTCAGTCTTAAATGACATATATTCACATTTGTGATACAGTATTTATTATATTATGTACTAATATTATAATATTTAATATTTATGTAATATATCTATTTTTATACATTTATATATAGTGTGTATATTCCTGTGTTATAAGCATATAATTCTGTATTTTAGCATAATATTTAAAAATATCATATAGTATTATATGTTATTTAAAACATGCTAACCGCACTAAAATTCTGTTATTGGGGGACTTTTCCCCTAAATTCTGATTGATCAGGAGGGAATATTTGCATCAGAATATGACAAAATGAAAAATTACATTGAATTTATGAGGCCCTGAAATCTCATTCCACTTGTATTTCTTGTCTTTCGCCTCATTTTTCCATAAATAAGTTGGACATGGATTAAAGGATATACATTCGAGATCTATTTTATTAAAGTTACAAATTAAAAAATAATAATTTTGCCCGTAGTGAGATAGCCCATTCAATTTTTCATGATGTTATTTCTTAGTGATGCTTTTAAGATGGAGTTACAGTTTACCATCTTATACTTTCCATGCTTTGGTTCATTTTACATAGCTTTTTACCCAGTCTCATTGGGTGATTCATCTCACAGTAAACACTTATACCATACAATGGCCTATGAAGTCTTCTGTGATCTGGCTTCTCGCTACTTCTCAGGCAGCATCTCCTGCACTCTCCCTGCTGACTTGCTCTGCCTCAGCCACACTGGCCTTGTGATTGCCCCTCCAACATGCCAGGCAATCTCCATCTTGAAGTAAGACATTCACTTGATTGTTTCCTTTGGCTAAAACATTCTTCCCCAAATATCCCTGTCATTGACTCTCCTCCTTCCTTCCATTCTTTGATCAAATATCACTTCTCAATTAGGCCAACCCTCATTACAGTATTAATGCTTTAACATGTCACCCCAACCTTTCCCCACACTAGCACGCCAGATCCCTTTTATTGTTCAGATTTCTACTTCCCTTGTTTATTATATTTACTGTCTGTCATTCCTTAAAGGGTACAAGCTACATGAGGCAGGGATCATTGTCTTCTTTGCTTGCTGACATATCCAACACCCCATATTTGTGCCTTGTATGATACACTCAATCATGTTCATTGAATGAATTCAATGAGTGAATGAATGAATAAAAAAAAATATATAAGACAGTTTTTTTTTCAGTGACTGCAATGGCTTCTCGTCTCTCCTTATGGCAATTTCTTTTCTCTGAATATGCTCCAATTTATTGAAATTCCTATAAAATATCATTCTACAGTTTTCTTGATACATGTGGATCAATTCGGAGTGTAAAGGGAAAATCTCTTATGATTTTGGGCACTATACTGCTAGTGACTTTGTTTGTCATACTGTTGATTCATAGGAAAATTGTAATTAACTAGAACACTGAAACATATCTTTGTATGAGCTACCTTTACATTTCATGCTCCCCCTTCCATGCTTGTGTTGTTGGTTCTATGGATATAAATGTCGGAATTTGAATTTACTCATTTAACATGTGATTTTGTTATTGCTGACACAACTATTACAGGTTATTGAGATCTTCACTTCCTCTATTCATTTGGTCATTGGGTAAATACTAATTAAATAACAACCTTGTATAAGGAATAGATATACAATGGAGAACAAGAAAATAAGGATCTTAGCAGCTCTCTTAGGACTTACAAACTTGAGGGAGGAGAGGGCACTAAAATATAATCATAATGCAAAATAGTAACTGGGATGGAAGCTTCTCCCACCATAAGAACATGTAGTAGGGGGTTTGATCTGTCTCTAAAACAGGATGATTGCTTTGAGCTCTTAAAGATGAGTTAACTAGTGGAAAAGGTGAAGGGAGAAGTTTCTGTGCAGAAGTGACAGTGGAGAAAGTTTTTGTGACATATAGCAGGATAATGTGTACAAGGACCTGAAAGAAGAACAAAGCATCTAAGGTCAAGGATGTGCAGGAAAATGGACTAAGATAGGGTGCAGGTGGGTAGGGACCTGATCCTGCAGGGCCTTGAAAGCAGGGTTAATGAGTTTGTTGTCTTAGATGCTCTTACTCGTCTGCCATTTAGGAGTCCTCCGAGGCAAAAGTTATTTTGTCTACTCTATCAAAAAGTGGTGTGGTGGTGTCTTAGCTTCCTTATTGAACTTAGATATTCCATATAAGATTTATTTCAGTTAGGACACAATTACAGTCTTCAAGTATATGGACCCAAGGGAATAAGAAGATGGAGGTTGGGAAAAGTCTGGTAATAAACAGCTCTCTTTTATCTCCTCTGAGGATAGCACAGTGGGGAGTAGTTGTAAAATGCAGCAGAAAGTTGAGTAGAGCCAGGAAGCAGCACATTTTTTTTTTTTTTCAGCTTTTTCTGTCTTGGTTTATATTTATAGGGCTAGGAAGAAGAGTTGTTACAAAAATTGGATGTTGACTTTCAAATTCAGAATTTAAGCATCTTTTTGTTGTTGTTCAAACTTTACTCATCCTCAGTATAAAGGACAAATATAAAGAATGTCAAACAAATGACAAATACTAATTAGATATTAACTTAATGCAACCTGAATGTACTTTTTCAATATCCCAAAGTACAAGTCTGGTAATAATTTCCTTATTTCAGTACATCACTCCACCCCCACACATGCTTATTAGCAGGAAGTCTACTGTAGGGAGAGGCCTCCTCCTACCCTCTGAATTGTTCAAGAACCCCAGGGGCTTGGCCGATAGAAAAGTGGTGTGCATTCGGTGTCCTGCTTCCCAAAGTTTTGCTGAGAGAAAAGTCTGAGGCTTCTACCTGCCATTTAGTTAGGCCCCATTTGTTAAGGCCCCTGCAAAGCCCACAGTGATGCTACATGGTGGGGTTCCAGAGCATTCCTTGTCTGACTTCACATACATATATCCTCAGTCATTGTTTCCCAGGACAAAACTCCATACTATTGGGGCCGGCCCATGATGAGCTCTCAGTTCTTGCTCTATGCTCTGTCAGAATCAATTCTCCCCCGGAATCCGTGAGGCCCACCCATGAGCTAGAACCACCAACCCAGTCTTCTACCTTGTTCCTGGAGATGTCTCCCGGGTGGTTATTGGCATCACTTTCTCTAGATATTGGGCCCAGCCCCCTTGTTCTCTACCTATGAGGCTTCAGTAATGGGGCAGCAGGCTCTCACAGTCAGAAGGTCCCTGAGCTTGTCCACCCTTCATTCCACTTCCACACCAGTACTCTACTGTCCTTAAGCCACCCAAAGAAAGCACATGTTTTCTTATATCTTTCTCATGTATTTTCAAAATGAATAGAGGCCCTTCAAATGACCTCAAAAAGCTTAAAATTTACTTTATGTTGATACAGTTAGGACTGGCCTGAGAACCGGGAGCGCAGATGTGGGTTTGCCTTGCTTATTTGACCAACTCAAAGGAAATAATTCCTAATGAGAAATAAGGATGGATAGGGGCAAGGATCTTTCTATCTAATATGCACTGCTATCTCTCTAGAACCTAGAATGGAATCTGATATATAGCAGACATGCATTTATTTGTGCTATTAATAACTGAATGGAATAATGACTTCTGTTAAATAGATTAGTTTTTGACAGAATTGTGGACACAAAGTATCTCACCAAGCAAAAGGACAATAGCTGAATGCTTGGCTCAAAGTTTAAATTTAAGGCTATTTGTTAGAGTTTTGGAAGAGGAAATAAATGGAGAAGTATGATGAGGAGAGTAGGATGAGAGACTGAGATGAAGAGCTAGACCGTTTTTCAGAAGCAGATTACAAGAAAAACTTCACCTTTAAAAAGTATTTAGTTTCTCTTTCAAATAAAGGAGGAAAGAAATTTTCATGGTAACATAAAGCTAATCATTTTTTCTTCATTCTTCATACCCATATAAACATTCTCCGTACATATTTAGCATTCATACAAACGTTCTTGAAATAATCTCATATGTAATATATATTTAAGGTACATGACTCCTACATAAAAGTATAATTTTTAAATAAACTAGATTAAAATTCAAAATAAAAAGCAAAATTTGATAGAAAATCTCTCAAAATGTTACTTTATTGTTCCTTCTATAAAAAAACAAAGCAGTGGAATATGTAGGATAACCATCTATATACTGCATAAATTTCATATGTGATTTTTATTACACAGAGTGTAAGTCTTAATTAGATAATTTGTATCTTAACCTCCAAAAGAGACATTCTGGTCTACTGGGTACATTAAAGAGGATTAAGAACAAACCTACCTAATCATGTAATTATATACCATACCAACATATTGAGAACCTAATATAAACCACTAAGATTTCTCACGTGAAGGAATGCCTTCTCCAATAGTGCATTCTGGTAACTTTCTTTCCTTCAGGTGAAACCCATATTAACTTATGGAATAAAGTGATAAGGTAAAAAAATGTGAATTCACTTACATCTGTCACATAAATTTAAATCCTACTATGTAATTAGGGCTGGTACAGATTGAATAAGAGGACATTATTTGTTTTTAAATTCAATATATGACTGGCATTCCTTTATCTCAGATCATTTGGCCTTTGTTTTATTCCTGAAGCAATATTTAATGTCTACATTAATTCGAACTTCTTGTTATGTGTTCTCATGGAACTCTAATCTTTATTTAAATTAATATTTATTTATTTATATAATACATAAGTCTCTGTTGAGAGAGCAATTCTTGTGCTAATTCCCCATCAAAATTTCTGATTTTTCTTTGCTTGAACAACATCAACTTTAACTTCACTTCTGCATAATTCCTAGGGATTTTCTCTCATCTAATTGATTCCCAAGAATAAACTGTGATTTTTTTTTTTTAGTAGGAAAGGGAACACAATTATGATGTTTGTCTTAGGAAATTCATAATGTAGAAACACAACAATTTACTGGCTTACAATTTAGGACTACCTCGAAATGAAATTGTGAAAATATAATAGCCATTTAACCCAGAACAGCAGAGGAAATTAAAAATTATATTAGACTATATAGTGTATTTACTTGTAGGCAATGGGGGAAAAAGTATTCTAAATCTAGTAAGATGTTAATTAAAAGGCTACTAGAAGGCCAAGAAAATAAAGTAGACAATTTTTAAAGATCCAAAGAATGTTTTTTAGTAATATTTATGAGTACCTGTTCTGATTGCCTTTACCTGGTTCACCAAAGCAACCAATCTATTTGGTTTATTCAGTGTGGTTCAGCACATTGGACAATCTGGTGTTCCTTTTGTTGAAAGATGGTCAGGCCTACCATGCTTGGTTGAAAATACTTGCTATGTTTGGACTTTGAGACAACTGGAATTTTTAAGTCTCAAATGTCTTTCTATTTTTTTATTTCTGAAAACTGAAATCAGGAACTCAAATCCAAACATTCTGGGTTATCATTTAAGGAGTATTTATTTAATCTGCCTAAATAAGTTGTAACCATTTTCGTGGTAGGGTTTATATGTTATACACCTTTGGGACCCCTTAATAGCAGTAAATACTGTGGTTGAAAACATCTGCATTAAAGTAGATGAAAACAGACTTAACCTCTGACTCTGTTTCTTACTAGCTGTGGGATTATGGGCAAATTACTCAACCGCTCTAAGCCTCTAAGCCTGTAAAATGGGAATACTAGTAATATTGAGTTATAGGTAGGATTAAATGAGATAATAAACTTTTAGAACAGTACCTGGCATATTGTCAGTGGGAGATATTATTGGTAAAAACAGTAGTTTTTTTTTTTCTACTTAATAGAATACTATCTTCTGTTGGCTCTCCATAAATGTTTGGTTACGTGGTGATGATACTTACTCAGGCAGATATAGGATTTGAGGCATAAAGTGAAAAAAGAGACTAGACGATGGTCATCACACTAAATTATTGTATTCCCATCTCCTGGAAACACGGTATATTTATAGAACATTATATAAATATCATCCCTATACGGTTGATCCATTCAAGTTCTTATCCTGTGTCTATTTTGAAGAAGGCCTCAGTTCATCAACACATCCTTCCTGAACCAGTTTGAACTTTACAGTGCTTTGGAGGCAATGTGGAATTTTACTGATAATTTCATGGTGCGTGGGTAGGGGGCATGTTGGAAAGGTAGTTTATATTTGACTTCACCATGCAACGTGTGAAAAAAATGCCCATTAGACATCTTTGTTCTACCCAGAGAGGTAGATTCCTTGTCTTCCCTCAACATCAAACCCTCTTTCCTTCAAATCTACTCTCTTGTCATAAGAAATTCAGCTCCTTTTTCAAGTTTATATGCCCCAATCATTGACAAAGGCTGCAATTAGCTGAACCAACTATCCTTAGAAAGCACTTTTTAGACCATCTGTTTTTTCAAATATGCCCCCTTATGAGTCTCGCATTCCTTGTATAGATGCCTCATCCCAATAAGCACAGCAAAGTAGACCTTCCAGAAAGACCAAGATCTCCTTGGAGGAGATTCTGATATTAAGAAAATTGAAATTTTTTCCCTGTCATTACTTGTAGAAGATATTAAGTCTGAAAGGATTTAACTTATTTAAATATATCTAATATTTATCAAGGGCTTACTCTGTGCAGAGCACTGGATAGGTAAAATGAGAGAACTGAAACAGGATCAGCAGGGCCTGTGTCCTCCTGTCTGTGGAGAGATGGACACTTAAATAAGTAATACCAACAAAGGGCAGATTTTAATAAATAGAGCTTAGGCTGGTATGTGGACATAGGGTGATTCCAGGAAACAATAATTTCGATTGTCTGAAATTTTATCTCAAACCTAAAGAACGGATTGAATTTTGATTTGTAAATATTAAGTTCAAAGTATATTGAAAGAACTATTGAGGGGAGAGAAATATTTGAAAAAAGGCTGGGAGGAATAAGAGAAGTCGTGTCAAATGAGCCATAGGGATTAAGCATTGCTGGTGGGATGGAGAAATGAGAGACACTATATGGAAAGTAACCCTAGAGAAGAAGGCTGGGATAAAATCATGAAAGCTTAAGGGAAGTTAGTCATGAAAAATTTTTTGAATTGCTTTATGACAAGTGGGTTAGGGAAGAATCTGGGGTCAAGAATTGAGGTTAATAATATAATAAAGGCTTTTTTTTTGGAATCATTATATTATTGAGTTCCATCTATGATTTCATTTAAGCCACACAACAACACTGTATTATTTGCATTTTACCAAGGGGAAAACAAAGATATACAAAGGTAAAATAATTTGTTCAAGAGCACACGGTAAGTTCCCAAGCTGTGGTTCATATTTAGGACTTTCTGATTCTAAGTTCCTGGTTTTAATTTTTTCTTTTATTATGTAGGAACTGCGATTCTTCAGTTGGACAACTGAAATTAAAAGGGAGGTAGCGGATATAAGACATAGTGTAAACTTTGTGTTTATACAGAAACTGTGTGTTTCCAAGATTGGCTGGGAACGGTGAGAAAGAGCAAGAGATCTGTAGAGAAGAAGGGAAAAGAAGAAGGGCACCATTGCCACATATACCCCTAAATAGGAGGAAAGTCTTGGCCAGAATCCAAAACCTGAAAGTCATCTTGAGTAGAAGATGATCAATATGGTGTAAAATTATCATATCAAGGGGAGGATGAGCCTACATGAGAAGGATGCATGGAAGAAGGGAATAAACAGAGGGAGAATGAGCCAGGAGGACAGCCAGGCAGGACGGGGCAAGAGGTTAGAATGTGACAAGGAAGAAACTATGAATTATTCATGAAAATGGAAACTATATAAAATGCTGCAAAGCAGTCAAGTACTTACTGACTGGGCAACCCCAGGGAAAATCAGTCCATTTCTCGAAGGTACAATTTTTTTCAAGATGCTGCTTAAAAAAATGTTGTTAAAGGAAAGGTTATTGTGGGAACAAATGCGCTAACACGTGGGAAATGCTCAATGAGGTGGCAGGCATTCAGTTCCCGTTCAGTGAGGTCAGCCATCAGTGTCATTGTTATCAGCATCATCATGATCTTCACCATTATCATTGTTGATAAGAGTTGAAGGACACCCTTGGAATGATGACTCATAAGTTTTTGGTGACATTTAAGTAAGTTGTTTCCATCCTTTATGGGACAGGAACAGATTACAAGAGCGTGGGGGGAGTCAAAGAAGTAGAGAAAGAAACCCTGAAGTTTTTCTCAAAAACTTAGCAGTAAATGTGAGAGCAGAGGGCTGTGACACAATGGTGATTAGTCGAGGAGGGTTTTTCTAGAATTGGGCATTTGACTCAGAGAGGATGAAGGCAACAGAAGAAGAGAGGATAGGGGTAACTGAGTGGAATGCACTTTCAAATGGACATGGAAGAAGTGATCCTTTTAAAGGGATGTCAACTTTAGCAACTTCATAACAAAATTGTTTAATAATATGGGTTTTTTTTATACACAGGTGGGATGAGTTACAGAGTGATTACGATGGGTGTAGCCTCATTCAGTGATTCATTTGTACAGTTCAATTCCAGCATGGAGATTATTTGTTGTTATTCCCAGTTGTGCAGTGACTGAATTTTTTCCATTTTTTAAATATCAGTGATGCTGAGGAGAGGTCTTAAAGAATGCAATTTAGACTCCTGATGGTCTACAAGGACATCACTGATTTGACTGTTCTGAGAGAGAGAGAGAAAGAGAGAAACATCTCATTTCTCCCCTTGTGCCAAAGGACATGAGAGTGAGTAAATCTTCACAGGGTATGAGATTGCAATAAAGATGTGTGCAAATTTAGATGGAAATTAGGCATGTTCCCAGGGCTCCTGGAAAATTGCCAGCATAGCTCTCAAGACATTGCCTTTATAGACTATGTATATATTTATTTCTTTGTAAATCCAGTCTATAGAGTTTTCTGTTTATGATTGTTCCCAAGGATATTCTTTCTCCAAGCATTTCTCTAAGCAGATACTCACTCAAAGCCAGTTTTCAAACCATATCAAATGTAATCAGTATTTTCTGTGAAATTCTGTCTCACTGGTATTACTGTTTTGTTTCTTACAATTTCTATTGTGCAATAATCATAGTAAAGACTTAATCGAAAATGTGTAGGCATGTGTGTGTGTATGGGTGAAATTTGAAATACGGGGAATTAACAGTATTGATTAGTTATCAAACCCCTCAAGCACATTTTAAATGTACTCTTGAAATATTTTTTGTTTTATACTATAATTTGATTCCTCAGTGTCCTTTACATTCTAAGTCTCTAGAGCTTGAGTTGTTTCTGGAAAGCACAATATGATAGTATAAGTTGAAATGTAGGTTATTAATTGCTAAAATGATCAATGCTATTACTTTTCAAAATACTTGACCGTATCAATCTCTTTTTCTTATGCTTTCACTTTGCTAATTCAAACAAGCATATACTAAGGTAAAGAATACTAAACCACTTTGAGTTAAAGAAGGTTATGAATTATAGTTTCCCTGAAAGACACAAATATACTTAAATTGGTGACATACATGCTTTTTTGGTGGTTTTCTATCTTTACACATAATACTAAGTTTCTTTAAAGTAATGCAGTTCTCCATATAAAAATTTATTAACCAGAAAAAAAATAGGTCATTGTGAGATTCAATAGTTACAAAAGTGGAGAATATTAGTTTTGGATGTATATAAACTCTCATGAGTTTACTAAATACATGTATGAAATATTGAGTTCACTTCATCTGTATCTTTTGTGTTCTTTGTAGTTCTATGATATTACTAAGAATGGAACCACCAGATACTACACAGTTATTTATTAATTTCTATTTTCTGTTGATTTTATTAAATATTTATTATTACTGAATTAATATTATAATAGCTTTTCATAAAATAAAATTGGTGCCATCCTCTTGCATTTTATATTTCTGTTTTCCAAATTTATAGCATATTTTAGAGAATAGAGAAAGCATCTTGGTTGGAAATTTGGATAAAAGTCTATTTTTTAATGAGAGGTATAAGCTCTGGGCTGGAAATCAGGCTATTGGTTCTTCTGGCTCTTATGACCAGCCAAAGACCTCAGGCAAAGAGGGAAAACTATCCATATATGGGCCGGGGGATATCTGTCTTGCATCTTCTATCTTAGAGGACTACCTTTAGAATCCATCAAGAGTTTATAAAAGTTTGGGTAATGTTAAGAGCACACATTTCTTTTTTACTCAAATAATATTTTATTGTATCTTTCTAATTACCCTCTTGAAATAATTCTGTTACTCTCAACTTCCTGGAACGTTTTAAAATAAAAATTAAGTACAAAGCACAACAGTTACAGTTTCTTAAGTATTGGAGTTCTTCTGACTCCTCAAGGTTTTTGGTTTGAGGCTCATGTAAGTTGAAGTGGTTATAAACTGGGCTTATATTTCATTTATTTGTGCTAATAGTTTACCCAAGCAATTCATTACCCATTGTATGCAGTTTCAGGGCAGAAAATTCAATGAGGAATTTAATGATAAAATTTTTAAGTGGGTACATTAGAACCTTACCTTGGTTCCCATTGTAGTGTACTGGTTTGCCTTGCTGTGTATTCAATGGCATCTATAATGGTGGGCACGTAGTAGGTCTTTTCAATCTGAAAACTAGTGTCTCCTATTCATGAATATTTTCTTGAAGATGATTTCTTCCCTTTGTTCTCTTTTTCCAGGAACTCTGATGATTTGGATAGTGGATCATTTGGACTGACCCTCTAGTTTTCTCACTTTTCTCCCCTACTTTCTGTCCTTTTTTATTTCCTGAGAAATTTCTTTAACTTTATCTTCTATACTTTTTTCTTTAATTTCTATAATATTTTTAATTTTCAAGAGCACTTTTCAATCGGAATATTCATTTTTAAATGTCCTTTTTTAATAGTTATTTATTATTGTTTCATGCATGCAGTATCTCTTATCTCTGAGAATATTGATTAGAAATTTAAAAAAAGTTCTTTTGCATAAAATTTCACGTGCTTCCACCTTTCTTCTCTGTTATTATTTCAGACTCTCTCATGTTAGACTATTTCTTTAGATGTTCAGATATTTTTAATTACCTAGTAATATTCAAGAATGTGGCACTAAAAGTTTTCTAGAAAGCTCTGAGCATGTGGATGGTGTTTGTTGACTGAGGTTTCTTCTATAAATCTGGCTGGGACATTTCTTTGGGGAACACAATATCAGAATTTTCAGGTCTTCTTCTGCGAGTTGGTATATTCCCAGAGAGATAACTTCTATTCTCCTGTATGGAATGTATAAAAGTGATTTCCAGCATTTGAGGGAGAAGAGGGCCTATGCAAAGTGAGGGAAAAAAGCAATTGGTCATTTTACTTAAATCACTTCTTTTTCTCTCTTATCCTTTCATGGAATTATAATTCTCCCACTCATCCAGGCTCAAAATCTTAAAACTCTCCTAAACTATTATTCCTCCTTTATTTAGAAATTCAAATTAATAAATCCAAATCAATAGCCATATTTTATCTTCCTACTATATTGCAAGTTATTTGTTGGCAGGACCCAAAGGTCAGAGCAAGGTGAAAGAGTGGTTAAGAGCATGGAATGCAGAGCCAGATTTGAATCTTAGTTCTATGATTTATTACCTGTATGAAATTTTTAATACTTTTATCATTTCCAATGCTTGATTCTCAGCACTTCCCAGGATTTCTTCAAGACTACAAATTAATATTCTATAGTTTTTTTCTCAACAAGGAATTTTCTCTGTATATTTTATAATTTTTTATATCTTGAATTCTTTTTGTTGTGTTAAAAAATCTAGACAATGTTATAAATAAAATATTATTTACAAGTTCATCTTCCATTCTGATGTACCACATATACTTTTTCCTATTAATACTTGTGCTTAACCATACTTCTGTAAATTAAAAAAATTTTTCTCCCTCTATTACTTAGACTGTGCTTCTAAATCTCCTAATCATTGATGGATATTTTTCTGAGTTTTCAAGGTCTTTAGGAACTACTCATCTTTCCATTTACTTAGGAAATGTTTTTCTTTGGGTTACACTTATCTCCTAGAACTTTTCTTTTATTAGTGTGTGACCTATGTATTGAAGTTTTTTACATGGTCAATACTTACTCATTTTACTCTTTCTTAACAGCTCTGAAAGCCTTCCTGAAGAACGGATGCAAAGAAAGTGGTGTCTAGAATGCGTGTAAATTTTAGCTGTTCCATTCATCCACAGTGTGAAGTAACAGTAATTCAAGTGGAACTGCAGTCTATGGGAAAGAGTTAGGTGTGGCCTGTCATTAATGGCGGCGGTGTGATGTAGTGTCAAGTGTAGGGGAAGCGGTGTAGAGAGAATGTTTTGTTTCTGAGAAAGATTCAGGAATTGGTTACCATGCTCTGTTTCTATTGTAAGTAGGCCATGTTGAAAGAAGATAGCATAATGTAAAAGCATTTAAGAGCAGACTGCTCAAGAATGAATTGAGACCGAGGAATTGCTTCCACAATAGCACCAGTAAAAAGGCCCTTTTCATTTGAGTCAATGGGAGTTTGAAATATGTTAAGATGGAAATCTTCTTTTTTAATGGCAAGCTGGATGCTAAAATATTATTTACTTCTTGGTGGTTTACAGCATTGTGGTTTTCAAAGCCTCTCTCCAAAGATGGCTGAGATGATCTGAAGGTGATGTGTTCAGGGAAACTTTTCTGAGGTTAGATTGCTATTTAGAAATAGCCTTCACCTTTACTTGTTTATTTTTAAGCTTTCACATGCTTTGTAATAAATTTTTTGACTTATCCCTTAAGTGGCTCAAGTTTATTTACTAATTAATATGAAACACAGGACATTAGATCTTTTTTACTTATGGCTGGGCTTTGAATATCTATGCTATATAGTGTGGATAATCTTGGTTCCTTTTACCCATGATTTTTAAAAACACTATACTTCTCTAGAAAAAAAGCAACAATACAGATTTGAAATATCTTTGTTTTGTGTTTTCTTTTCTTGCTTGCCTAATACAGTCATACCTTTTCTAGCTGTTACAATTTTCCTGTTCATCAAGTGTAGTTTACTCTAAAAATCGTATCATCAATCGGCTTATAAGCCAAAACACACTGGAGTGATTTTGCATAAATGAATGCAGAAAACTATGGGTAACTGTCGTCTGGTAAAAGGGCAATGTGCTCAGATCTGTGCTGCAGGTGTCTCAGCCACATTACTCGGATATGATTCACCCACTCAATAAGTACTAGCTCTGATGGAGTGTGCACATGTGATTAGTGGTTGAACTCCCCTGCTTAAGGTGCTTGTCACAAAGGGCTGCTGGACTGACAATGTGGTAGACACAGCAACTTTTCTTGCCTTTTTCTTTTTTAGGTTCTAAAGAGCTTGTAAGAGTGACATGTTCTTGTTGTATTTTGTCCAACCTTTCATCTATTTCTCTATGTACATGTACACATTCAAATATATGCATAGATACATAGACATCTATCTGTGCCTATTTTTATATAAATGTAACCACAGATATACTTTAAAAATTTCTGTTAACTTAAAATATATACTGTTAAATATATATATACACATATATACTTACATGCATATAAAATTTTTATTGTATTTAAGTATACATATAAAATACAGCTATTTTTTTGGCTTTTACTCCACTCTTTCTTTTCCAAATCAAACTTTTTTTTTTTGACCAGGAGTTACCAATGTAAACAACCTAGTATTTATCCATCCATACATTTCTTCCTTTTCATATAATAAATATATATATATAAATATATGTAATTATATAATATATGATAATTATATGATATGCAATTATATATTATTATATGATTTATATATAATATAATTATATATGATTATATGTATAATTTTATATAATTATATAATAATAGATATTATTGCATTTATTTTATAACAATGAAATCACATTATGTTTACTTGTTTGTGTAACATTTTATCAGAAATCCCTCCAAGACAACTGGTACATATCTAAATATTTATTTATTTATTTATTTACTTATTTGTTATTTCAGAGGAAAAGGGAGAGGAAGACTCTCCGGCAGACTCCCCCCAAGCATGGAGTCTGACACAGGGCTTGATCTCACAATCCTGAGAACATGACTTGAGCTGAAATCAAGAGTAGAACACTTAGCCGACTAAGCCACCCAGATGCCCCCTAACTAATTATTTTAAAAGACTGCCCAATATTATATGGAAAAGATGAATCACAATTTATTTAGCCATTGCTCCTATAAATAATCATTCATCCCACTCCCAACCAACATCAGGTTTGAGCTATTACAAATAATGTCTTTGCACATACTCTTCTAAATACTGTTGATTTTATTTCTACAAGATAGAATATAAGAAGTGGACTTTCTGTTTGAAACATAGATAGATACACATAGATTTAAAAAAAATATTTAATTGTAAAAATTCAAATTTCTAGTAGGAACTACACTTCCTTTTTAAAAAGTTTGCCATTTTGTGAGTGTAAAGTGATAAGTCATTATTAAATACTTTAATATGTAGTTCTTCTATTAGCACTTTGAAAATCTTCATATATATATATATGTATGTGTATATATATATTTGGATTCACTTTTCTGTAAATTGCCCATGATTCCTTTACCCATCTTCCCCTGGGGAAGGTATCCTCTAGGATAGCTTCCGTGATTCCTGCCTCATGATATTTACACCCTCATGTAAACTTCACCCCTTAAATACAGGCTGGATTTAGTTACTAGCTTTGAACAAATAGAATACAGATGAAACAATGGAATGTCACTTCTGAGATTGGGTTACAAAAAGGCTGCAGTCTTCTTTCTGAGTGCTCTCTTTTGCTCACTTTGTATTGTTTACCCTGTGGGAAGTCAGCTGTAATGCCAGGAGGCAGCCCTATGGAGTGGCCTATGAAGAAAGGAATGAAACCTGCTGAAAACCATGTGAATGAGCCTGAAAGCAGAGCTCTCCTCCATAACTGAGACTTCAAGAGCCTGTAATGGTCAACAACTTTACTGCAACTTTATCAGACATTTAGAGCAAGAGGAATCCAGCTAAGGCACTACTTGATACTTGACCCACAAAAACTGAAAAAAATGAATGTCATTTTAAGCTAAATTTTGGGGGCAATTTATCATGCAACAATAAATAGCTGCTATATATAGGGTTCTTACATTCCTCTCATTAGTTTATAACTACTACATTATGGTTTTTTATAAACTGTCATATTCTTTGCAGATAGTTTTCCAACTCTAACATGTGAATATTTGCTTTATTTATGCTATCTTTTGCTATGTAACCTAAGATAAGTTTGCAGAGTCAAATATTCTCTCCCCCTTTTAACCATTTGACTTAACATTATGTAAAATGCATAGCATTCTAAATTTTTCTATGACTTTTACTGTTTTATATTGACATTGAAATTTCTAATTCATATGGAATATATTTTATATAGCATTACCTGTATGTTATATCTCCTGGGGAAATCCTGTAAGTTTGCTAGCTTTTTCTTTAGGATTTCCATGTCTTTGATTTTTTTTTTCTGTGTTTTGAGATATTTCCTGTACTTAATCTCTCAAGACAATTTTTCAAATTTCAGTAACATATCGACCTTCAGTTTTTGTGTTGAATTTTAAAATTCAATAACTTGTTTCCTAGTTGGGTTGTTGTAATTGAATCATTTTGTGTGGACTTACAGTTTGTTTTGTGGTGGTTAAGTTCATCAATCACCATTGTAATTCTGCCACATAGTTTCTCTCTCTAATCCTAACTTGCGTGATATGATTTTCAAGTGGTTTTGGCTACTGTTTATTACTGTGTATATATTACTGAGTAGTATAGTCTACACTACTGAGGTGTTCAAGTTTATAAAATTGAGGTTATTTAAGACAAGCTTAAGAACTAATCAAAATATAATATTTGCCAACCCCTGAACCTGGCAAACTATAAATGCCATGTTTATATTCCATTGAAATGGAGAGGGAGTCCAGACATTTGAGAATTAAAACTGAAAAATTTAGTCTTTCTTTCAAATTTAAATTATAATATTTTCTAAAGCAATATGATTTTTTGGGGGGTGGGGATTGATTTTATTCTTCTTTTAATCATCTACAAGAGGTTTTAATGAGTATGCTTAAAAAAGAAAAAATGAAACAAAATGTTAGGTAACTTGTCCAAGAAATTTGAGGAAATCAAGTGATATAATGTTCATGAATCTATTACAAAATGACAAGGAACAATGAAGCAAACTTCAAATTTGACTGAAGGTAAACTTCACTGAAAGAAAATTTACTAAGTTATTCCTTTAATTGGCAATTCAACTGAGTTGGAATATTTTATCAACAACTTAATTATGTCCTCTACTTTATATATATTTGATTCAGATTAATCCACTTGTGAGTATTCTACTAATAAATATAGAATGACTTACTAGACAAATTATACTAAAAATTGAATGTAGGTTAGTTCTATGGTTATCAATGCGTAAATACAAAGATCAAAATTAGTAAATATGACAAATGTTATATTTCTCAAGTAGAACAATTTTTTAAAAAATCATGAAATAAATAAAACCTCAATTGTCAAAATCAGTCAGCTCTTTAGGTAGGTTTACCAAAGAATTCTAGGCTAGAGGATTATGTGGGGCTGGGTGATACCTTTGAGAGTAAATTAGGGTATAAGGCTTGAGAAACAAAAAGAAAAAAACAAAAGAAAACAGAGAAATGCTGCTTCTATAAATGATCGTCCTCTTTCAAATCTCCACAAACAGAAAAACATTCCTAAATGGTATACATTGGCAATTTAGGGGCTACCATCAAGAAAATGGTAGCTAATGTTGCATTTTAAATAGAGAAATGTGGGTCTCATAAATTCTGCTTTCTTGTAGCATTGCCCACAGTTGTTTATCTTCTTGACATACTAGAATTTTTATGAGTATGTAAGATCCTTCTTTGTCTCTTATAACAATATTTGACTTAAAATCTTCTTTGTCTGACATTGATATAGCCATTCCTGCTCTCTTTTGGTTACTGTTTGCATAGGATATCTTTATCTATCCTTCTGCTTTCAAAACATTTGTCTCTTTGTATTTAAAGTGAGTCTGTTGTAAATAGCAGATAGTTGGATCATGCTTCCTTTTTAAAAACATTCATTCTGCTGATCTCTGCCTTTTAAGTGATGAGTTTCATCCATTTACATTTAAAGTGATTACTTCTAAGGAAGGACTTATTTCTGCCACTTTCAAGTTGATTTTTACACATCTTATATGTTCTTTGTTCTTCAATCTCTATTATTGCCTTCTTTCCTGTTTAGTTGATTTTTTTTCTAGTTTCCTCTTTTGATTTTCTTCTCACTTTCTTTGCTTCTTTTTGTTACTTTCTTAGTGATTACTTTTGAGAACACATTTTAACTTTTAAATATTTAACAACTTAGTTTGCATTAATACCAACTTAGCCTCAATAACATACAAAAACTCTGTTCCTTTGTAGTACTATTTCTTATCATTTTATGTTATTATTGTCACAAATTAAGTCTTTTTACATAGTGTGCCCATTCACATGGCTTTGAAATTATTATTTTGTGTATTTGTCTTTTAAATCATGTAGGTAAAAAAGGCATTGCAAACCAAAAATATAACAATGCTGGCTTTTCTATTTTCCTATATTGTTACCTTTATGATGTCTTAAAAAAATATCTTCATATAGCTTTCAGTTACTATCTAATGATTTTGTATTTCAGCCTGAAAATCTCCCTTTAACATTTCTTTCAGCAAACTTTTACTAGTGATGAACCATCTTGACTTCTGTTTAACTGCAAATGTCTTCATTTCTCCTTTAATTTTCAAGAATAGTTTTGCCGCATATAGAATTCTTGATTGGCAGGTGTTTTTTGTTTTGTTTTCTTTTGTTTTGCTTTTCCTTTCAGCCATTTAATAGTCATTCCTCTGCTTTCTGGCTGCCATGGTTTCTGATGAGAAATTCGCTCCTACTCTTACTGAGTATCCTTTGTACATGACAAGTCATATCTCTCCCTTGATGCTTTCAAAAGTCTCTCTTTGCCTTTCAACAGTTTGACTGTAAAGTGTTTCTGTGTGGATCTCCTTGCATTTATCCTACTTAGAATTGGTAGAGCTTCTTAGATGTATAGATTCACATCTTTCATCAAATTGGATCTTTTCAACCATTATTTCTTCAGATATTTTTTCTGCCCCTTTCTCTCTCTCTTCTTCTTCTGGGAATCCCATATTGTATATATTGTACTTGTTGACACCCCACTGGTATTTCTTCATTTTTTTTTTCTTTCTGTGCATCAGACTAGTGCATTTTAACTGACATATTTTCAAGTCCATTGATTCATCTTCCTGCTCAAATCTGTATTGAATCACTCTAGTATATTTTATATTTCAGCTATTATACATCACAGTTTCAGAATTTCTATTTGAATTCTATTTACAATGTTTATCTCTTTGTTGATATTTTCTATGTGTGGAGACATTGTTCTGGTTTCCTTTAGTTGTTTGTCCATGGGCTTCTTTAACTCCTTGAGCACATTGAAGACAGTTGATTTGAAGTCTGTCTAGTATGTTTAATCTTTGGGCTTCATCAGATATGATTTCTGCATAATTCTTTTTGTCCTGTGAGGAAGCAATACTTTCCTATTTCTCTGCATGTTTCATAACTTTTGGCTTAAAACTGAACATTGCATATTAAAATATAGCAACTCTGGAAATCAGATTTTACTCTCTTCCCAGAGTTTGCTATTATGTCTTGTTGTGGACTACAGTTGTCTATTTGTTTAGTAACATTTCCAAATTACTCTTGCAAGACTGTATCCTTTGTCATGTGTGGTAATTGAAGTCTTTGTCTCATTATCTCAGCCATCAGCCAGAGACTTAACAGGGATTTCCTTAAATGCCAAAATTTAGCAACTTCTGTGTTCATTAAGCATTCCCTGGTTGTTGTAAGATTTTGTATTAGTATTCAGAGTTTCAGAAGATTCGATTCTGAAAGTTTTTGCCAGCTTAATGTTTGCTTCCACAGAGGGATGGATGTATGGAACTCCTTACTCTACCATTTTTAGTGATGTTCCTCCTTGCCAGCTGTTATTTTATTCACTTTGAAGGAAACTGAATTAGGCACTAGGATTTTATTCCCTCACATCCTTTTTGTTTCTTACTGTAGCATTTGACAGAAATCTTTTCTCTTATGATTTCTATGTACATAGGCTCAAGATCCACATGTAGTTGTGAAATAATAGTTAATGCTTTGGCCTCTTAAAGCTCCGATAGCTTCATTTACTTCTATAGACTTAACATTTAAGTTCATTAAAAATAATTTAACAGGGCGCCAGTGTGGCTCAGTCAGTTAAGCATCTGCCTTCAGCTCAGGTCATGATCCTGGGGTACTGGGATGGAGCCCCATATTGGGCTCACTGCTCAGCGGGGAGCCTGCTTCTTCCACTCCCTCTGCCTGCTACTACCCCTGTTTGTACTCTTTTTCTCTCTTTGTCAAATTAATTAATTAACAGAAATTGTCATGTTAAAATGAAATTTAAAAATGTCTAGTCTTATACTAACAAAAACAAAATTTTAAATTATGATGTTATTGAAATTATCATAGCCCTTTGGGTGATGATTTTCTGCTTGTTATTTTGGGAATTTTATAGCCTTAGAGACTAGTATCATTAAACTCTTCACTTACCTAGCAGACTTGTTTATTTCTGATAATTAATTTAGTATAATAGATTTATGTACCAATAGTTCTTAATGATTATTGAGTTAAAAACTTCATTTTCTTTCAATAAATTGCAGTTCAATAATTCTATCTAAGTAGCTAAAGAAGTAGACTAGAATGTTTTTCAAAATTAAAGAAAGGGTTTTGTGAAATAGCTCACAGCAGAAATTATGAGGTTTATGCTATAAAAGCTCTTTTTTTAAAGAAAAGTATTCAAACATAAACCATAATATATATTCATATCATACTATTTGACAAAAATTATAAAATATTTATAAAAAGTGATTTAAATCTGTATAAGAAAATTACTCTTTGTTTATTCTCTACCATAAAAAAATGTCTTAGGGGAAGCTAATTTAATTTCAAAGAGTTGAATTTATTTTATTTTTATACACATCAATTATGTTATATTTAAATATGAAAATATAATAATGATGAATAAACTGGCATGAAATATTCTTCTGGCACTTTTGAATAGCATGTCTTTAATGTGGCAACTCTTAACAGTTAAAGGAACTTTGACAGTTAAGTAATCCCTTCACCACTTAAGTACAACAGGATTTTATTATTAAGTACACTGCCTGGAAATGGTGTGCTTTTTTCATTCACACTATAAACAGTTTTGTTAGATTGGTAATCCTGCTTGTCAGATTTGTTCACTGTTTGATATTAATCAGTAGGTTTATAAAAGGTGCAGCACTGGACAGAAATGAACAGAAAATACATTTTAAATAATGTTTCCATAAATCATAGAGAGTCAGACATCTCTAACTCTGAGGTGTATAGAATATTTTGACATTTTGTGGGTGGTTTGATAGCTTGCTACTAAACCAAAAGTTTAATAGCAGAGCTACTGTCCATTTCATTACATGACTATAGAATTGGCTCTCCTAGTATAAATTTGTTCCAAGTTCATGAGACATTTTTTTTCCTGAGTATTTAATGATTAACTTTTTATTTGTATTGTAGAATATGAACAATAAAAGTTCTATGACTATATAATGAATTACATAATTTTGAATCATGAGTGGTTACCACATATGTCTTCATCTTTAAATTTCTTTCTGTATTTCAGAAAACTTTCAGATATCCTTTACCTACTTATTCCACTATCTAATCAGCAGTTTTAGTCACCAAAATATAACTTGTTTATTTAACTTGCAAATGTTGACATTGATTTGGAAGTAGTTTTAAAATCCCCTTAGGAACTCCAGGATTGGGATGCCTGGGTGCCTCAGTTGGTTAAGCATCTACCTTCAGCTCAGGTCATGATCCCAGGGTCCTGGGATTGAGTCCTGCACTGGGCTCCTTGCTTTGTGAGGAGTCTGCTTCTCCCTCTGCCTGCTGCTCCCCCTGCTTGTGCTCTCTCTCCCTCTTTCTGTCAAATAAATCAATTAAAAATCTTAAAAAAAAAAACAAAAACCAAACTTTAAGGAACACCAGGATTTAGAATATGTATCCAGGGGGCTATTCTAAGGGTCATTAAATTAACAACTAATTAGCATAAAATGATGGAAAGTGACCAATGATGGTCAAGTATAATTCCTGGACAAACATATAGGTAACTTTGCTAGTTTTGCACATAGGTCTTTATTTCCAAATTTTGTAGATTACGGAAATGAATATAAAGATATGATCTAAAAGTTATTTGGCCTAAAATGTGCTTTGATCTCTTATGCTCACTAGTTCTTTCCAAGGCTCCCAGCTCTCTCCATGGCTGTCTGTTCCTCATGCTCACAGTTTCAAGGGACTAGCAAACTTTAAATACCTTCCATGCTAAGCTGAGTGTTTTCAAGTTGTACAAGAATATTGTTTGGTTCTTATTGCTTCTCATTACTCTCTTATTTCCTTCTTCAGTCCCTGAATCTTAATACTTTCCTTGCTTGATATTTTCCTCCCAGATGAAACTTCACTGTGCAGTGACATTGATCAGATCTCAGCAGTTGCTGGAGAGTAGTGAGTAACCCAAAGACACAAGGATGAGAACAAGATGAAACACAATGTTGCCCTTTTCCAACAGGAAGCAAAACTACAGCAGGACTGAATTTCTTAATCCATTGTTTAATGTTGGTTAAAATCCTAAATTACTCACATATAGATGCGAATGAGATGTCGTCTTTCAAGACTTCCATACCACCAACCCCTTCACTAACCAGTGATAGAGAACTGAAAAATTCCTGACAGACCTGACTTACATTGTATTTCCCTTGGTTTTTCATCTTACGCGTGTGTGATTACTGGTAAAATGAAGCTAAACAATAGGTATTTCAGAGTCTGTTCAGGTGCATAGCTACACGAACATGTGAACTCAGAGTCAGGAAATGGGAGGCCTGCACTGCAGGCTGCATTTGAACTGTGGCAGCAGATATATTCTCAAATGCGTTATGGAGCTGATCACAAATATGATGAACTGTGGGCCAGGAAACCTGACTTCTGGTCATGGAACTACCATTATCTCTATGCTACCGCAAGTCTCCAAAACTTCTAGGCCACAACTTCTTTATTATTAAAAATGGTTGCACTCTATGGTTTCTCAGGTCCCTTTCTTCTTTAAAAGCTATACGATGATACCAAGAGTGCTATGTCTTCACAGTAGATGCCAATAAAAGGAGAAACTAAACTATGAAATGGGGGAAGAGGAGGAGGGAGACAACTATGTTTTTATTGAAAAAAACATATTTCATATTATGCATAATGATAGAAAGGGGAATAAAGGAAATAATAGACCAATTACTTTTCTTAGTGAACAAATGTTTGCAGTTTTTAGGTTTACTCTGAGTTATAAGACTTCTTTTATTGGCTTTATGAATGACGTGAAACTCCTTAGACATATAATAATTTAGTTTGCCTTTCTTTTGATATTATGTTTATAAGATCAAGAATATTATTGATATTAAACCATTATTGGACATTTTTATTCAAAGGCTTAAAAAGTACACTGAAGTATTATCTAGGGTAGACTCATTTTCAGGAGAAAACATAAACACGGAGAAACCATAATCCTGGTGTAATGTAGGAATCTAATTAAGACTAATGAGGCAACATTAAATTTAATGTATGATGCATTTTATATGTCTCACCATTAGAGCTGCAGCAAGCTGTTCATCAGAGTCATCTTTGGTGACTATTCCCCTACAGGCATTCTTCAGCAATCTGGGATTAGGCCATGGTACTGGGCTTGCAGAGAAGCCAACACAAAAGCAACCATGAAAAGTGAGGGTACCATTGGAATCACCTGTTGGTGGACTCGGCTGGGCAAAAAAGCTAGATCTGTTCATCCTGTGGGAAAGGTTCTCCTAGGTTCCAAGGCCTGACTGTTGAGTTTAGGGACCACCAAGACTCATAGTCAGTCACCAAAGAAATTAGAAGAGAAGCAGGACAGAGCAAGTAGCAAAGAGAAGAACAAGAGATGATGGTTTCACTGGATTCCTAAGATTCAGGGCCATTACTGATGCAGAGGAATTGGGAAGGGTCCCAGGAGAAGAATCTTTCATGCTGGAATTTGCAACAGTTTAGCTGATATGTGGATAGGCACAAAGGAAGGAGAATTGATTTCTAGGAATCTGGAATTCAGAGTGTTTCACATAACATGATAAACATGTACAATAATATCTAGCACAACAAATTACAGTAGCTGATGTTTATTGTGGATTTCGTGTGTATGAGGCAGTGTTTTATGTGCTCGATGTGTATGATCTCATTTGGTTCTTATGATAACTTCATGAGGTAGCCATGATTACTGTCCTGATTTTACTTGGAAAAAAAAAAAATCCTGAAGCAGAGAGAGATTAACTAAGTAGCTACATAGTTAGTTAATGGCCAAATAGAATTAGAACACAAGAATCTGAATCACAGCTTGAACCCCTAAGGCTAGAGAAATAGGCTTATATTTTCACATGGCACAGAGAAACCTTGAAACCACACATGCTGAGATTGGGTTTATACTCTTTGCTGCAAAATGACAATTCCTTTGCCTATTTAAAATTTTAAAATTAAAATATCTATTGTAACTTGGCTCCTTAAATAGGAACCTGGAGTTCTGTGAACTTGGGTCATGCTGCCCTGAAACTTTATAAATGGCTTATAAAATTGCAACCTTTCTAGATGTGGAATGTTTCTCCTTTAAAACATAATGGGTTATCTTTTGTAATTGTTGCTGTTTGTTGACATACAAGCTTTGTACACAGTTTCTGAAAGTTTGAATTCATAGCCTTCTGGATCTTGCTGGCCCCCAGGGGGACAGTGATGAAGATTTGTTGTTAGATGGTTCAGGCAGAGGACAAACCATGCATATCCATTATGAGTTAAAACTCATTAACTCATAAACTCACTAAGTAAGTAACTAGTGATATTAAGTTCAGCATTGTGGAAATTATAGGGTTGATGTTCAAAAGAGGGAGAAAAACCACTTTTTGCTACTTTCAGTTGTTCCTTGTCTGTCTTAATTCCTTATGTACTTTTTTTCTTTTTCTGCCAGCCCAACATTGCCCCGGAAATTACAACTTTAAAATTAGTAAGTAGCAGCGCTGAGAGTGAAATCCAGGCCATGTGGCTCTGGCACCCATGTTCTCTACTACTCATTGTACTGCTTGTTAGCCTGACAGTTACTTTCCTTTGGGAAACTTCACAAAAATTTCCCTCTTAATTGCTTTGGTAATTATTATGCTAGAACCTTTTATATGTGTGAGGCAAACTGAAAAATGGTTAGCTTGAAGGTGAACGAATACTTTCTGGACAGAACTACACATAGATGGAGTTGTAGGTCCTACTTTTCAAAGAAGTGCGTCTTTACAGGGAAACATCCAATGTTTAAGGGGTTATGAGATATGGATGAACTTACCCCTGTACAATTCGGTTAGGAACTTATAACGAAGGATCTTTTCTTTATGACTTCCCTAGTTATAGGCATTTGCACATTATGGCAACAATGTGGAAAATTCTAAATCAGCTGGGCAATTCATTTTCTGCAGTCAAACGCAAAGCTAAAAAGATGGACCTGTTGTTTTAAAAAAGGATTTCCAGAGTCTCTCCTGAACAATCAGGTGCAGTTTACCTGCTGGCCTTTAAAACCAGTGCTTGAGTAAGTGATTGTCCAGTGGTTCCACAAAGGCTTCTTAAATGACATCTGTCCCCCCCTCCTTTCTGGATTGATGATTTCATTAAAAGCCATTCTCCAATTGTCGTTTTGCTTTCTCTGCTTTAATGTGGTCTGTGGGGTTCATTAGATCCACCGTGTTAATGGCATCAGCTGGGTTTAGGTTTCATTGCAGCTGAACCTCACCATTGCTAATCACTTAGCTAACAGATGCCGATATCATGGTACCTAATGACTCCTTCTGCAGTGACTACTTTATATTCCCATACCTCCCCTCTAAAACCCCAAAGTAGCATTGATTATCAGTGTGAACTGCAGGACGGTGGGAGCATTGATGGCTTCCTCTCTCATGCTTGGTTTAGAATCTCGCAGCTTTGTCGGGCATTTCCCATGATCCGTGTTCATCCTCTCCACTTCCCTACCTCATGAATGTGCTTGCCACGTGAGGCCCAAATCAGGGGCTTGCATGTCCAAAATTGTACAGACTTTTCACCAGTTGCTGCTCAATTTTTGCATCCAACATTGTCTAGGCCTCAAAGCGGCATAACTCAGAGCAATCTTAATTTGCTTTCTGCAATCTCATTGGTCCCAGGGGACACTCAGGGCCTCCAAGAGTGAGTGGGAAAAGATTGCAGAAGTATAAGGACAGTCTATTGCTCTTCAGAAGTTTCAGTATCTTGAGATAATTTTGTATCTATGTATCTCCTTTTTGGTTTCCTTTGATATCTGAGACCTGAATAAAAGGCACTGTCCGATCTCTTTCTCTCTCCCTCATTCCCCTAATGTGATTACAAAGGGAAAGATGAGGGCCTAACACTGAGGGGTGCTGGCTTTGGGGGTGTGGGCAGCAGCACAGTGTGATGGCAGAGAGGAATTCTGCTTCAAGGAAGATACTGCCCAATTTTCTAAACTTAATGGGATTAGTCATGGGAACTATTTTTAGCAGAAGTTCAACTTTATCCATGTATTTTTAATGTGGGAAAATTGTGTCCTTTTCCCTCCGCTCATGTTTGATGTATTCCAGCCCTCCTGCAAGCGTGTTTGAGTATCTTAGGGGATCTGGAGTGGAGGAGAACTTCCTCTCGGATTCTCTCTGTTTTCTTTCGTGAAAATGACATTCCAAAGCTGTTTCACTTTCTGACAGGAAGTGGAGCCTTGCCAAAAATGATTAAAGTCCGAGAAAGCATAACAGTTCCAAAGCTGCAGCCGTACTTTAGGAGTCCTGAGTTTGACATGGTGTCAAACAAATGTGAAATATTGTTTAATAAATTTGAATAATAGAGAGATAGGAAAAAATCATTCTTGGCTTATAGCAGTAGTGGTTTGAATTAAGTATGTAAAAGACTACCTATGTCTAATAAACTGAAATAAATATGTAAATACACTTGGGTAAGGTTAGCCGGGCCTGTTACTTGATTCCATTATATTAGTTATATGTGTGGGACAAAAGCCTGTGCAAGTTTAAAAGCGTATGTATCTCTATATTTCTCCAGTGTTTAAGGGAAACGACTTCTGCTTGTATGATCAAATCTGTGCAGAAGAGGTAATTATTTTTTTAATTTTTATAATTAATTCAATAAACTCATCAATGAAATCACTTAGACCAAAATAGTTTTGTTCAAAAGGGCTAAATAATAATTGAAAACTTTAGTCAATATCTGGACTCATAGGCCCAAAGGCTTTTTATGTAATAGCAGCCTCAATTATTTCACTGACAACCCTAGTTAAATTGTGTTACTTTTCCACCAGAGAATTATGCATTTATGTAAACAACCATGTGCTACCCCTCCCCCAAAGTAAAACTGACCAACATAAAGAGCATTTTTCTCAAATTAATAAAAAATATCACTTCTCTGAAAGAAAATCCTTGATGAAAAAACTTACAAAACATTTTTTTTAATTTCTTTGAAAGAAATTAGTACAATAAACTGATTTTGTTATTTATTTCTTTCACTCTTTTGTGTATATATTTGGAATATATGTTTCTAGGGCAAAAAATTCAAACTTTTCTTGAAAACTAACATTCAACCTATAGTATGGTTCATGACCACTTTTTAGACAAGTCAATTGATTAGAAGAGTCATTCAGTGTCATTGAGTACCATTTGTCACTTCATAAACAGCTACAATCTGCTGCCTACAAATGCAGAAGGACCGCCAAATAAATCACATCAAATGGTGGGAGTAGATAGTATCCCTTCATCTATAATTGGTACAGCCTCTCCTGTCACATTTGTTCGTTCTTGTGATTCTGCCGTGGATTGACACTGATGTGGAAAGGGCAGCCACTGTCAAAGACGTTAGAGAGTCTATATTTCCGTGATGTACGTGCTAATAGATATCCATCATAATATTACATTAACGTCACCCATGTATCAAACGTACAACTTAGCCATCTAGATATCTGATGATAGGCCCACATAGTTCTGTTCTAACAGGAGATAAGCTCTTGACGTCGAAGGGAAACTGATAGATGCCAGAGGGAAATAACATGATTAAGAGATATATAAGAAAGCAACACAAATGTAGCTTGCATGTGCTGTTTCCTTGGACATAATTGTAAAGCTCTACAGTTTAATTCTGGGTAACATTTTCATAAAAGATGATCAATAGATATACTACACTTTTGCTAATTTCAAAACATCTTTCATTTTAAGAATTCTTCTTCTCGTCAGGCAAAAAAATAGCTGCTATTACAATTAATGCTTTATATTATGTCCTAGGTTTAGGCTTTAATGAAAGTCTGCTTTCTTAGGGTCAGAACTCTTTCCCCCTGCAATATCTGTGCATGTGCCTGTGTGCTCATATATATAAGCAAACACACACATACACACAGGCTTTTGTATATATTATATCATACTGCCACACTAACATTAAAAATTAACATAAATTAATGAAGACAATATACTTCCATAATGTCAAGTCTTTAAACACTGTAGACCCAAGGGAGATGAAAATGGACTTCAATTGTTGCTGAAACATCTCTAATATATTGTATTCTACTCTGCAGAGATAATGGCTACATCTGCATGACAAACTGGAAAATTCAGTATTACATTAGAACAGCCTTGTTTTATTGGGTTTTTACTATTTGCCAGGAGCTTTGCATATATTATCTCATTCAATTTTACAGTAAGTGAGGAAGGTGGCTGTGTTTATTCCCATTTTATAGATGTGGAAATGGAGGCACCAAGAAAATAAATGAGGTGCACAATATTACCAGGAAAGGAAAAGAACTAAAATTTGAAGTTCAGGACTATCTGGTTCCAGACTCCTTTGCACTATGTTATGTTGTCATTCAAACTTCGAGGACTGAAACAAATCTTTGAGAGCTGAATACCTAGTAATAATACCAACAGAGAAAATGGCCAATCTGGATCCTCTGAAAACTTTCCCCTTCTTATTCCATTACTTGATCTTGGGAGTACACATGTCTGCAGAAATGGAACTTTCTCTATGAAAACTTTGTCCTCTGCTTGCAATGTTCTCTCTTCAGCCCTCCATCCAAGATATAAAGCTTTTCTAGAAGAAAAGTGAGTAGGTGTGGGACTGTTGGAAAAGGTCCAGGAAGATGCTATTTACTACAAGTACAGAAACAAGTCAATCAGTCAAATGAAAGATTGTAACTTTAATATTTAATTAGCCAACATCTTCTACAAAATTTTTGACCTTTTAGGAAGAAAAATAGCTCTTGGAAAAATGCAGAAACATTTCCCTACAAATGAATGGAACTTATAAATAATTATATGAATTTTCCAAAGGGTCTGCCTTACTCTCCTGGGAGATCTTATTTTCTAGAAAAAACTGGGAACCTGGAGAGGTGTATATCATTAGCAACGAATCACTGCTGCAACTTTGCCCAAAAGATTCTTAACTAGAAAACATGATTTTTTTGTAGGTTGACTGAATTAAATTTCATCACATATGTTTGCTTGTTGACATGAGATTTGTTTTGAAAAGGTATAATAAACCTATTGTTCTTTTCTAATAGATAGTTAAAAGGAAAGAGACATAAATCCATTTGAAAATAGGTTTGGACAAATAAATGGCAAAGAGTAATTCTAGTTATTTGATCTAAGTTATGAAAAATGGCATTCCCCTATTGATAAACAACACAGAATTGACCAATATCCAAAGCAGTCAGCTTTCATGTGACTGTGCTCATTGTCAACAAATGTTGGGAAAAGGTCAATGGTTAATTAAATAATCCATCACCTCAGGATAGAGAGTAGTTCTCAACTCTGACAATCAGTGACAGAAATATTAAAAGGTCAAGAAATGAGTTACAATATATTCTGTTTGTTATTATGTATTATAAAGATGTGACTCCATTAAAGAAGTAGAGGATAGAAAAGGTTCATATCCTTCTAGAAACATGCTTCCTAAACAAATTTTGGACTATTTACTGATATGAATACTGCGAATTCTCCTGAAGCCAGAGGCTTCTTTTGATTTTACACTTTTTGAAAAAAAAAAAAAAGATGATTTTGATAGAGAACACTGTGTCTCCCTCTTTGAAGAACTGTGATGCGGGTTGGCGGGGTGGGGCAGCAGTCGGAAGAGAAGCTTCTTTTTTGAGAATTACTTTCACCAAGTCTGGTAATTTCAAACTGCTATTTGCTCTATAACAGAACATCTTTGTAAATATGGTAGCTTTCAACTGCTGACTGCACTTTCTTCCCATGCTGGGTAATTCTATCACTCTCAGAGAATAGTAACATCTCCAATTTCCTTACATCAAGTCCAGAATAACCCTTCTGTAAATTAAAAGTGCTACACAAACTTGATATATCGATTTGACCTAATTTCCTTTTGTCAGGATTGGCTTTTTCATTATCCTTTCCAGACATTCGTTTTGGCTTTTTTTTTTTCCAGTGGGAATTATTATTTAATTTGGGCTGCCTTATCTAGCAAAAATTCTTTCTCCATCATCCTCCCTTTTTCCTTCTTCCTGCCCCAGACTGTCATTGATTCATTCTGAGTTTTCAAGTCTCAAGTGTAAGCATTTCCTTTGTGTGTGAGTGTGTGTGTGTGTATGTGTGCACACACACGCGCTCTAGGTTGACTAAAAGACCACCCATTTTAGTCTTTCCACCAGCTTTTCTCCTTTACCTCTTGGGGCCAAAATATGGAACACAGACAAGGAAAAGAGGTGCCCCAGAACAACTGCTTTCCAGGAAGCCATAAATCATGTGTGATTAAAGTAATTGGCAACAATAGAAAGAAAGCGTGTTCCTGTGCTTTGGCTCTATAGTTTTGCATCTGAGGGGAAACTGGTCAACTAGGTGCGATCACCACAGGTTTAGGAGAGATAATGCTTTATTTGGATAGAAAAATGAAGCCTCTTACTTCTCCCCTGAGAACGTGGGGCCCGAGGATGATATTATATAGCCACGTCACTCTGTTGCAATGTTCATTTATATGGCTTCTAAACGAGGGGTGTTTCACCAGGGACTTTGACCCATGACTGTGCACAGCTTTCCCCCTTGCTGTCTGGGTGATTGCTGCTGTTTCGAATATGGGCAAGTGTTATATGATTATTTTATCTCTTACTGTAAAGCGTTTTGAGAGATTTTGTATGAGAGGCAATATAAAAATAAATTGAATTGAACTATGGCTTCACCTCCCCACTTTTTAGTGCTGAAACCTTTAGAGCAAAAAGAGCAGTGCTGTGACAAAGGACAAGATTAAAACGATATCAGGAAAATGGTCAGCTCTGGAGAGCCCTGACCCTCCAAGAGGGTGTGTGTGCGTGAGTGTATTTTAGTTGTTGTTACACTTGCAAAAGGAGTGTGTGTGTGTGTTTCAGTTGTTACACTTGCCTATGTGTTAGTTTAAAACCTTACTACAACTAGAGAAAATCACATTTGTGTTCTGAAGTTAGCAATTTTAAGTCACTCGATATTCAGAATCTACTTTCAGTTGATGCAAGTCTACAAAGACAAGACTTGTTAATTATACAAATATCTTTTTTACATAACATATCATGGTGCATTCAAAGCCACCATGATAGGCCAAGGTCTGAGCCACATCATGTTACTTTCGGAATCCACAACTCCAATAATTTTTCTTTTAAAATAAAATAATCTTGGCTTAGGGTAATAGGTTTTTCCTGCAGAAATATGGTTTTGTATTTTATGACACTGCATCAATACATTATTTTAATAAATGGCTCTTGGTTCACCAGAAGTGCTGTATTTTGACAATATCAGCCAACCTTTTCATTTGTTTAAGCAGGAAAAGTGGGGTGCCAAAATAAAGCTACTCCAGAAGAACATCTCAAGAATGTTTATGAAAACTGTTACAGCTACATTTATTAGAGTTAAAGCATAGTACTCATTTGTCATGCAGAATTCCAGGGAAGTGAGTAATTTCTGTATTTCTCCAAATGCCAGCGTTTCATACTTTGAGGTAACAATTTGCTTGTAAATATGAAACTAGCAACCTAGACTGTAATGTGACAAAAGGGGGTGGGATCTAGCATTATCTGGCAATGCTTATTGGGTGTATTTGCATGCCATGCCATGGTATTTCCCATGAAAGTACATTGAGGAATGAAAAGACTTATCACATCAGGCTCTCTGACAATGGGCCTGAATTTTTAAAATTCTAATTAGATGATTTCTTCGAAGTTAGAAACAGCCCCCCTACTGGCCACCCCCACGAGAACTAGGTGTTTCCCTGGCATACTCATTCTTATCTCCATCAAGTTCTCTCTGAAACTCTGTGTTTATAGATAAGCATTCCAGTCCATGGAAAATCAGACTAATTTCAAAATTGTGACCACGCTGACTGTTAAATTATCAAAATACAGAAAGCAAATTATTTCCTGTGTCAGAGTCATTCTTGCTTGTGAGGTTGCAGAGAGCTCTCTGGTCTGTAGATTTGTTGTTTATTACTCCTTTTTATCTAAAACTCTCAACTAGATTTTCACATGGTGAGTCAGATTCTCCCAGGTATCCTGGGGTAAATGGGAATATTATTAGCAGCACATGGGGCCTCTAGGGTCTGAAAAATTATGAATGCTCCTTCAAAGGTGCTTATTATCTTAGGATGGTACAGAAAAGCATACAGTCATTCATTTCTGAGTTTATTCTTTGTGGGATAATATGCTCTGGTTCAGAAGGGCCACTCTTATCCCAGAATTAAGATAACAGAAAATACACACACACACATGTGCTCATATATATATATATATATATATATATATAATTATATGCATGTATTAATGTATACATTAGCATTTCCTTTCCAAATATCTCACTTCATAGAAAATGCAGCTGCACCTAGTAATTTATATGCAGAAGTAGAAAAAGATCTCGGGAATAAGACAGAAGGGAAAGAAGTATTTTGGAATTTATTGAGCTAGAAGTCCTAACATCTCATACTTATTTTCTCCATGCAATGGACTTGAGTGTCCGCATCCTCCCGGAATCCATACATTGAAGCCCTAATCCCCACCATGATGGTGTTTGGAGGTGAGGCCTTTGGGAAATAATGAGGTCATGAGGGTGGAGTCCTCAGGAATGGGATTAGTGCCCTTATAAGAAGAGATACATAAGAAAGAGATGATCTCTCTTTCCACCACATGAAGACACAGTGAGAAGGCAGTGACATACAAGCCAGGAAGAAGGCTCTCACCACAACTCGATCTTAGGCTTCCAGCTTCCAGAAATGTGAGCAATAAATGTTTGTTGTTTAAACCACCCAGTCCATGGCACATGGTAGCAGCCTCAACTGACTAAGCATTCTCCCGACCTCAATGGTATTTATTTTCCCTTTAGACCACGGCTCCATTTCCAAATGGATTAATCGACTGATGAAGTCACAGCCTGGGGCTCTAGTCTACTGTGCTGTTCTTCATCTGCGGCTGCAGTTACCCTGTGTCTCAGGACCTACTGCTCACACATCTGCTGTGCACCAGGACACACGACCACTCACCTTTGCTCAAATATGCCAGGGGTTTTCATGATACAGACTTCTACTTGCACTGATCTCTAAGACTGAAATCACTTTCACTTTCCTGGAGTATTGAGAACCCACTCATCTTGAAGTCCTTCTCCAATCCAAGTAGCAGAAATGAGCCTCAGTTTTCCATGTGCAAAATGGGGGAATATATAGCATCCCCTTTTGATGGCAGCTATGACAAGCACCGAGAGAGAGTGTGTGTGATACTCTCTAGTAAAATGTCCTGGTGTTCTTTAATTATTACTTCTCTGAGAACCAGAAATATGTTGTACTTAAAACACTCAGCCTCTGATTATGCATCCATATGGAAATATCTTTTTCTATACCTTGTAGGTCTTATGAAAACACTGAGCATTATTTATATCTATATAAATACATAATACTTATATTTGGGGCTCCAAACTTAGTGGGAACTTAAAAAATATTTGTTAAAATGGCCTGTCCCAAATTATCAATGTGCCAAATGTCCCAGTGTATATTCTTGGATCATTTGGACCAGTACCAAATTGAATTTGAAATTAGTTTCATTCACCAAGTTTCTTCTTACTGCAACGTGTCCTACACAGTCAGTGCTTCTAGTTTCCACCTTTGGACAAACTCCGCCGAAGAGGGTTGTTATATGAAATATACCAACAACATGTTTTGGTTTTGTATGATGTTGTAACAGCACCACGGTCCAGTTGGCAAGTTGACAAAAGCCTAGACATGGAACTTCATTTACTGGCTTTCCTGGAGCTATGGATTTTACATTGACAGCTTCCTTTGTAGCAGTCTTGGTGCTGGCTTGCTGCACCTCAGACAGCAGTGCTGTGGGACAAAGGGTCAACCTCCACAGTGGGAGGGGCACTGCCCTTCAGGTGGCTTCTCTGATGCCCAGCGTACCCATTGTCGCACAGAGGAAGAGGGAAGTGCTCCCCTTTAAAGTAGGTCCCTGTGGCGTGGCCACATATAAATGAGCGTGGTATACAGGCCTCCAAAAGAATTGTGAAATGCAAGACTTCCAAAGGTGTGGTGGGATCCTTTATCAGAGTTTTAAGATTGGCTAGGATAAATTGTCTTTGCTTATTAATGGAGAGATTTGATAACATTTCAAAAGATGAGTTGCAGAGTTTCGTGTTTTTCTCCATATTTACTTAAGCATCCTATTTGATATCAACTGACCAGCTAGTGGAATAGGAACAATAGGAACAACTTTGTCTTTTCAGAAAAAATATATAAAAATGCCTCTTAATGTTTTTTTCTTTTTTTGGTATAGTACTCTCTCCTTATCCATGGTTTCAGTTTCCATGATTTCAATTATTCAGTTACCCAAAGTCGACCGTGGTTGGGAAACAGATGATCCTCCTTCTGAGGAGTCATCAGAAGGTCAATCGTAGCCTAAAGTTATGTGTCATTCACCTCACTTCATCTCATCATCTGAGCATTTTATTGTCTCATATCATGAGAAGGGTAAGTACAGTATAATAGGATATTTTGAGAGAGAGAGAGAGAGATCACATTCATATCACTTTTATTACAGATTATTATAATTGTTCTATTTTATTATTAATTATTTTTGTTACTCTCTTATCATGCCTAATTTATAAATTAAAACTTATAGGTATGTATGTATAGGGAAAAACATAGTATATACATAGAGAGTTCAATACTATCCACTGTTTCAGACATCCACTGGGGGACTTGGAACATATTCCCTGTGGATATGGGGGTGGGGGACTCCTGTATATTTATCCACATCCCTTTTCACTCCCTCAGAGGAAGCTGATCTCATCAAAATGTGTGTGGAGAGCTAAACTTTTGTACTTAGTGACCAGCTCAAAAACTACATCCCACAAGGCACTGGGGGAGAGCCCAGAGAATCCTCATGATGCCATCTTTAGACTGAGATCACATTGCTCTGCATAAGTTGGCTGTCCAGCTAGTCATTTAAGGTTTAAGCATTTGCCAAATTGAGTTTCCCCAAACTGCATGTAACTCTCGCCTCTGTCAATCAAACCCACAAGTTTAAAATATATGGAAGGAAAAGAGCACCAAATCCTTCCAAAGATCCATTAGGTTTGCATTTTGAAGGAAGAAGTGGAAAAATATATATATATATTTTTAAAGAAGAAGTAAAGTTTGCCTCTCAGGCCAAGTGTTTTCAAGTTCTCATATGTCTCAATGAAAGCCAACCTAATTAGTATAAATCAGAGTTTTGCATTATAGACATTCAAGTATAATGAGTTCTATTATGACAGTTTGCAGTAGGTGAGATATATGTTATTCAATGGTATGTCTAGGAAACAAAATAAACATGCTTCATTTCTTCGTTAGAGAATGCTTATTTATAGTGCACTATATATCTACCTCCACTGTAACATTAAAGTTTTGACTGCTTTTTAACTGTAAAATGTGATCCTGTTGTGGCAGCTGCACTATTCAAATGATAGCTGTAGTACAGAAGCTATCAGGGAGGGAGATTTATTGCTTCCCTGCTTGGATAAGGATATGTGCATATTTACTTTTAGTTTCATTGCTGGTGTCCTATATTTTAATGACACGAAGTGATAGGAAAGAACGTTATAATAAAGAAGTCCTTTAATTCTGCAAACACAAATGGCACACTTCATATAAAACTTTGTTTTAACTTTATGTAAATTCCCTGCCTTTTTCCTTCCATGAAAAAGTCTACGTCAGGAGAGATCTTAGACTCCTGCGAGTTCCCGAGTTCCCTTATGTTTGTTGTTGGCACTTCTTTCCCACCAAAGTCATGGGAGAGGAGGAAAAGCGCGGGGAGGGGAGAGGAGAAGATAGGAGAATAGAGAAAAAGGGAGAGAGTTGAGTGAATATCCCAAAGTAGTTCAGCTTATTTTTGTGTGTGGTAACCGATTTCGGAGGGAAGTTGGTGGATGTGAAACTTTGGATTCAGCTTCAAGTCAGTTTGGAAGCACATAGCTTGCTGTTCAAAAGACAGTAAGAAAAGGATAAAAAGTTGAAAGAAATTTTTTCCAACTGATTTTGTCTCTTGTTCTTTGTCTTAATATTGTCTCGAACCAATAACCTGGTGACAGATGGGCAGAATTCTGAGCTCGCGGCAGTTTGGATTAAATCTGATAAGCATTCAGTTCTATTTGGTATTGAAACAGAGTTTGAAATCACATGAAGACAGGCTTTTTCAGAAAAGTCCATTACTTGGTAGTTTCTGATGGGTCGAAAGTGCTGCTAGAAGAGTCTTTGGAGTATTTGGGGATTTCATGATTGATATCAGGCAATACAGAGGTGCCCAATGTGCTTTCGATAGTATTAATCACTTTCTTTAAAGCAGGGAAACGTTTTGATATGTTCTTTCGTTATCCCAAACCCCTGAACTATTTCTTATGCTCATATCCTCCTCTCAATTTTTTGTTCAGGGACTTGTGGATTTAGAATGCTCTTTTAATTATTTCTGTTTGCACACTAATAACCTGTGAAATTAGCAGATATACATGCCCTATAGTGTATGAGATTTAAGGGGACATGTCTTGATCTTTCAATTGCCAAAGAAGTAATTTACAACTCTCAAGATGTCATCACATACATATTAGAAAATAAATTGGCAATTCAGAAGTCATTGAATAAGTAATCAGGTTATTTTACCTGTATGTAAAGAAATGAAAATATAGATCTCTCTTGTCTGTTTCCTTTTTTGGTCAGTAATTTTGTAGCATTGTTGGTATTTTTCAAGCTAATTTGGCGTTTTAGTACTAGAGTCTTATATGGGGATCGTTCTTTGCTCTTTAGCCACATGCAAACCATATTTCCATTAAATATTTATCAAAATGCAGTTCCTTAAAAGTTCATAGGTGTCTTTTTTAACAAAGTCCAAATAGCTGCCTTTCTGAATTAAACAGACAGACAGTTTTGGTACATGAATTATTGTTTCTGTAATAATTGCCTGCAACTGAATAACACATGGAGACCATCTTTGATAAATATAGAAATAACTGAGTTTGCTAAATCATCTTTCCATTATTTCATTATAAAGCTATGCCAGTCAATTAATTCTTCTTTCCAGCATGTGAACACATTGTGCACCAAGTACTGAAATGAGAGTGTTATGATCCTACAACCTAGAAGAGTTTAGGTACTTATTTGTGGAGAATGAAGGCACACACTTCTCTTATTATTTCCTCATGCATAACTGTCTTGGTTTAAAATTGCTTATTAATAACATAAGTAAAGTTCCAAGATGATTATTTCTTAGCACGAGTTCCTACCCTGTACCACTGTCCCCCACTTTCCACCATTTAACTTGGCAACCAATGACAAAGTTTTACTATTAATGGATATTTTACCCAAATCCATTCTAAAGATTATGGACATATGGGTTCTATTTTTCAGGTGTTTTCTAAATAAATATTTAGTATGTATGTGTGCTTATGGTAATTTAATTTTCTGTTGATGTAAAAAAAACCCTATAAAAATGCAGAATTTCACAAATTCCCATTCTGGATTTTAATATCAAACATTATAAGTGATAGCACCTATCAGAAGTATGAAATTCTTTGAGTAATACAATGAGAAAACTTCTGGTAAAGAGAAAATCATCACATGAGTAGGATCATAAATAAATTTAAGTTATTTTTGTCAGGTGCTCAACTGTATTTTATCCTAAAATTAGTTCTGTCAATTGGTTAAAAGTAATGACATCTTCGTTGCTATAAATTTAACATGAAACACTATAAGATGGTGAAAGTTTATTTAGAATTTGAAGTTAACAATTTTAGAGTCATAATTTTCGTTTGTATCTTTTAAATTCCACTACCTAAAGATGCTGCAAGGAATTGATTGACTGATTGATTTCAGTTTAATGTATGCTTTCATTAACACACTTGGTTCAATCATTTTGATTGAATCACCTGATCACTGGCTAGTTATTAACTAGAATTTGAGTAAACTGGTGTATATCCAATTTTTATCTTTGAATGAGTTTGTAAGTGGTTTGTAAATGGTCCCTGTAGAAAGTGGGCAGGAAAAGTTGAAAATGAACATTTTTCAAATGTAGTTTCATTGAAAGTGAGTTGTCCTTTTTCTAATGGAGAGGAATGACTGCATTATATAGGGAATGTGTTTAAGGTCTCCCAGCTATGTAAGTGGTACGGTAACAATATAGGAGCTGCCAGAAGAACCATTGGTATTGTAGAGAAATGCCTTCCAATAGACGTTTGCGAACCACAAATGCAAGCCTTTTATGTTTTCTAGTCATTCAAAATAATAAAAGGAAATGGGATTAATTTCAATAATGTATTTTATTAAATGTATCCATTTTTATTTCAGAATATAATAATTAAAATCACTATAGATGGAAGTGGCATTATTTTATTCATACTGTCCAAATTCAGTATGTATTTTCGCTTAGAGCTCATCTCTTTTCAAGCTAGTCATGTTTGAGGTTCTCAGGAGCTCTATGTAACTGCCATATGGGACAGCATAGCATTAGAGTCTTTGAGAATCCAAAAGTAGCACACACAGAATTGTGATTGATTGGCTAGTAACCACTGTAATTAAAATGGCCAGAAATTCCAAAGAAAATGGTCCTACTGACATACATTAATTTGGGGTCTTATAGTGAAGGCGGACAGTTTCATTAGGGAAGAATGTAAGTGTTGTAAGGGAATATGTTACTTAGATAAATGAGAACACAGGATAACATAGAAAGGATGTTCAAATCTTGGTTGGTGAAGCTAAGGAGATATGGTTTCCTGGCTTCATTATTTTATTTGCGATAAATAAATATTGTTATGTGCTACTGTCTCTGAACTGTATTGTGTACTCAGAAATAAAAACATGAATATGTTGTCTGTGGAATCCATTCATCCATGAGCCCATTGGTGTATGATATGCCTACATGTATGTTCAAAGAGAGAATGACAAGTTCTTTTAAAACTGGGCATCAACACTACAGGATATTTACCCAAAGAAAATGAAAACACTAAATTGAAAAGATATATGCACCCTATGTTTACTGTAGCCTTATTGTTAATTTTTTATTTACAGTGGTCAAGATATGGAAGCACACCACGCATCTATCAATAGATGAATGGATAAAGATATAGTATATATACATACAATAGAGTATTATTCAGCCATAAAAAAGATGAGATCTTGCCATTTGCAATAACCTGGCCTGACCTAGAGGGTATTACACTAAGTGAAATAAGTCAGAGAAAGACAAATGCCGTATGATTTCACGTATTTGTGGAATCTAAAAAAATGAAACGAATGAACAAATAAACAAAATGTAGAATCAGAGTTAATAGGTACAGAGAAATTATAAATACAGAGAACAAACTAATGGTTGCCAGAAGGGAGGAGGTTGGGGAATGGGCAAAATGAATGAAGGAGAGTGGGAGATACAGGCTTATAGATGTTGAATAAATAAGTCACTGGAATAAAAGGTACAGCATAGGGAATGTACTGAATGGCATTATAATAGTGTTGTATAGTGACAGATGGTAGCTACACTTATGTGAACATAACATCGATTCGTTCAGTCATTATGTTATACACCTGAAACTAATGTAACATTGTGTGTCAGTTATAATCAAATAAAAAAAAAAAAACTGGAGACTGTCAGATATTCAAAGGGACTGAAGAACCAGCAATCCCAGCTCGCTCAATGCCGATAGATTATGTGTATATATAAAAGGCAACCAGTGCAACAAAGAAAAGGAAAACAATAAAAAAGTTGATCTAGAAAATGACCAGGTCCAACTATGAACAATTGGCCTTTGTATCTGGGAAGATTTTAGAGTCTGAGAAAAGGGATTCATAGTGAAATGAGTTCACCTATTTAGAAGATATATGTGGGGATAAAAAAAAAAAAAAAAAAGAAGATATATGTGTTTTATGGCTACTGAAATTAATCAGTAGTTCTGCTAATAATTTAAGTATATTGGTTTGAAGTTCTCTTCAAATAATTGCTTTTTCTATGTGGAGTTCCTCACCAATAAAATGAGGATAAAAATATACGAATTAAAAGCACACCTCTGACATCTCACAGCCTGGGCTCAAACCTTGGATCTCTGTGACGTAGGGCAAGTTACTCTCTCTGTTCCTCAGGAATATCAAGTGTGAAAGGAGGACAAGGACCCTCTACTCACTGGGTTTTATTGAAAATTTTAGTTAATATATGCAAAGGGATTAGAACATTCCCTAGCATATAAGTGCTCAGTGGATATTAGTTATTGTAATTATTATCATTATTATTAAAGTTACCTGGGGAAATGTTAAATAATACACTTTCTTTGACTCTATTTCATATTAACTAAATTGGCCTCTTGGGAACTGCTAGCATTTGTAAAGTTCCCCAGTGAATCTGAGGACCGGTGGAGTTTGGAAACCCCACTGGTGGATAGAGGACGAGTACTGCTGGTGAAGCCAGTCATTCTCAAGATGAGCCCTTACTCACAACTGCAGTGATGTTTGTCTGAGACCTACACTGGAGTCACCAGGGAACTGTAAACATCTGGATGCCCAGAGAGCACCCAGGCCAATTAAATGAGAATTGGCCCAAGGTGGGTCCCAGTCACTGGTATTTTAACCACCCCCATCCTCCCCCTCACCCCGTGGCAGCAGCATGTAAAAAAAGGCAGGGAACCTCTGATCTTAGGTAGGTTTAAATCCCATATCCTAATTTTTTTTTTTTGAGAAAAATGCTTCTAAGGTTTTAGATGATGGCAAATTGACATAAAAATAGCACATTAAGAAGAGCTTTATGAAAAGGGTGCTTAACTGACCCAGTGTTATCTTTCTCTGCCCTTTTTTATATGGATGAATAAAGACAGATAGGAGTTAATTGCTCTTCAGCTAGATCGAGGTCAGTCTTTTGTACCGAAATCTTAGAAGTAGGTTAAACAGGAAGGTATTTTTTGTATTACTGTAGTTAACCTTGACTTGGGTCATTTATTGCAGTGTTTCCTAAACTTAGCTGAGCATCAGAATCACCTGGGGAGCAATTTCAAACATAGATTTCTTAGCCTCACCTCAGAAGATTTTGATTTGGTTGGTTTAAGACGAGACCCAGGAATCTGAGTTCCTTAAAAGCTTCCCATTAATCCTAATGATATCATTATCATTCGCCGTGTGTAGTGAATCAAGGTAGCAATGGGTGGCAAAACTGATGCTAATGTTAGTAATTAGAAAATGTTGACATAATAAAGAAAAACAGTATTTTTTCCCCTTTGGTACATAGTTAGCTAAATAGACCTTCCCTGGCCACGACTTATCTAGAAAGCGACTTTTTCTTACCCCGTTTGGTACTTGGCATCCAATAGGATCAAATGTTATGAAAACTTGTTAATGAGACAGAGCAATTTCTAGGCTCTTTGTTATATAATTAATCCTCACAACAATCTTTTGGGTGGGAAATATTGCCTCTATTTTACAAATTAGAAAACCAAAACCTCAGATGGTTAAATAACTTAGTTGCAACCACATAGCAGGTAAAAGTAATGGAAACTGAAGTAGAATCCAGGTGTTTGTAACTCCAAACCTCTGCTCATACAACTAATGAGCATCAATACCCTGACAAACACTACTCCTAGTAATAATCAGTGGCAGACAAAAAAAAAAAAAAAAAAAAATTAGAGGGTGAGTGCGCCTGGGTGGCTTACTTTGTTAGAGTGCCCAACTCTTGGTCTCAGCTCAGGTCATGATTCAGGTTCTTCGCACTAGGCATGGAGTCTGCTTGTCCCTCTCCCTCTGCTCTTTCTCCCGCTCTCTTTCAAATAAAAAAATAAATAATAGATAAAATATTAACATTTTTTGGTAAGTTTTTTTTTTGGTAAGTTTTCATTTTAAGAAATTTAAAAAAAACACATTTTTTTCTGGTATGTGTGAAGTCTGATTAGTAAGAAAATAAAGTTGCTTTAAAAAATATTTTCTCCGGGTGCCTGCGTGGCTCAGACAGTTAAGCTTCTGCCTTCTGCTTGGGTCATCATCCTGGAGTCCTGGGATGGAACCCCACCTTGGGATCTCTGCTCAGCCGGGAGCCTTCTTCTCTCTCTCCCTCTGCCTGCTGCTCTAATTTCTTGTGTTCTCTCTGTCAAATAAATAAATAAAATCTTTAAATGCATATATATATATATATATATATATATATATTTTCTCTAAACAGTTGGGTTTGAGAGGTTCTGTAGACCCATGCTCATAATTTTCATGTGTTTATAATGAATGAGATCATCACAGTAAACCAAGATAGACTTCCATGTTGAAGAATATCTGACTCCTTTAATAGGGTAAATAACAGTTGGATAAGTCCTTAAGGAGCAACAATTTAAGCCTTCAGGTAAGCCTTGGAGTCAAATTTAGGAAAAAATAGGAGAAAGGTATCCAAACGACCAACGATGTTTCTATAACCTTAAGACAACGTAGACCTACTTTGCTCTAACAATGAAATTCAAAGAGCAGGATATTCTCCAAGTAATGAGAAGGAGTGATCTTGCCAGTTTGCTATCTGAAAATATACTTGTTTTTCACTCAATGTTTAGTCTTTGGGACATTTTGAATCTATTTAGGCACACACTTGGTTTGTGTAATTGGAATTTTAACTTCTCCTATGTAGTGTGTCAGATGTCTTTCCGCGAACCGCAGTAGGATCTTGCGCATTGCTCCCTTGTAGCACTTGTTATGTTCTAGTATCATTGTACTGCCCAATTGTACATCTTCTGTCAAAGGTCTGATCATTTCCGCCAGTGAGTAGTGCAGGGTCAGACATCTGGTTGGTTCCCAGTAAGTAGCTGTTGGAAGAATGAATTGATGAGATTAGTGGAATGAAGAGCCTAAAGTGTGGAACTGAGCTATGATTTTTCTAATCAGTTCCTCACTGTGTGTAGAGTGATGGGCGCCTTGCTTCCAATCATCTAGTAGCTCACGGAATGACTATAAGCTATCAAAACCCTTTTTATCCCTCAAAGGAGCGCTCGGCTTGATTCAAGTGCATGTAAATTGTGGGAAGGCCTAGAAACACTTTAAATCTCATAAAGAAAAGAAAAATATCTATTACACTGATTTTGATACAAAGTTAAAAACATACCTAAAGAGGAGACTGAAGTTGAAGCCACTATGAAGAGTGCAAGTAGGGACATGCATAGCTTTACATTAGAGCGCAGCATTAGTGTTTCATAGTCTAAAAACTTAAGAGCAAGTAGCAATAGTGGCATATGATATATTAAAAAAGATTTAAAAATGTATTCTTTCACCAAATGGCATAAGTTAAAGTAAGCTGTCAAATTGACAGCACATTAATGCCAGCTTCGCATTAGCACGTACTGTATCACGGTGGAAATTGTATCCATTTTATCGAGAAATTAAAGATGAAATCTGAGAAAAATAGCTTGAAATGCTTTTTCTGTTTTTTTTTTTTTTTTCAATTTTAGAATCATCATTACTTGCTAAAATCCACTCTAAACATAACTGGAAGAATAGCCATAATAAATCATAATAATTTATATCAGAGCTTTATTTTGGGGAAAGTAGCATTAGATACACTTCATACTACTTACTCAAACTATAATTATTTTCATTAAACTATAAAATTGCTTACTGTAGATTTACTCTAAACACATAAAATCATATGCTGAACAATGAGCACTACTAGACCACAAATGTTCAAAATAACTGAAGTCAAGTGTAAAATAGCAGTCCTTGATTTATACTTTTTAATTATATATCTTTGTAGACACAATCAATGCACTTTTGTGGGTTTATAATATATTCCTTTTTATTTTGTTGAAACATCCGACAGGCTTATTCAGTCTCTATCCTGTTAATTAAAAGATAGTGTCAAAAAAAAAACCTTATGAAAATGATGTCAGGTGCCTATTAACACAAACTCTCAAGTAGTTTGTATCTGTCAAGAGTACAGATTATTCTAGAAATGAGAGAGGTCTGGGGGAAAAGCTAATAGGTTTTGTGCTTTGTGATATGGGGAGGTGATATTAAAGGTGGTCAAATAATCTTGAAAAAATCAAGGAGACTTAAAATATTGTTCTGATGCGAGTGGTATATCTCATACGAAGGGAGCAAAAAACGAGGGAATTGAGGGCAGAGCATCTGAAATTGCTTTCAGTATCCTTGTTGTTGCCAAACAACATATTTAACAGATACCTTGACGGTTTTATTTTTTAAGTACTATCTTTGCCAAGAAATGTTTACTTTTGTAAATTGTGTCTCACCCTGTGTTAGCCAGGGATTTCACTTCATGGGAATAGAACTGGAATTCATTTGTTTCAAGACTTAGGTATCCTCACAGAACTTGTGAATATTGACAGTACCTAATGTATGTCTACTGTTGTAGAGGAGATGCTTTCTACTGTATTAAAACATACACAAAAGATAGTTTACAAACATAACAAATTTTTTAAATCTTTAGTACCAGAAAGACATTTTTAATTTTGTAATTGTTACAGATTTGACTAGTAAGGTTCTTTCTGATGTTTTGACTGGATCTCTGTATATACATTCCTAAGAAATGTAGAGAACAAACTTTTTTTTTTTTTAAATTTCACTAAAATTTAATTATTTGGGTTGGCTATCTATGTTTTTAAATTCACTTTGAAGTAGCAAACACTCACTTTGCTAGTTTCTGTACAGATACTAGCAAAATCCAAATCAGTGCAGCATTCAGTAAACTTGTGTGGATATTGCAGTTTTCTTGTTCAAGTCGAGGAAAAGAAGTGTCTCTCTTTTTGAACCTTGAACAAAAACCACAAGTGTATTCTGACTGAACCAATTTAAGTCACCTGCTGCCGATGAATTGGTTACTGTGGTCTGGGAAGCATGCATACATGAGTGGCCTAGACTTGTTTATATCAACCCCCTTCAGCCTAGCCTGTGGCCAGCAAGGACAGTCTACTTAGTTCTACTGCTTGGCTCAGATCACTCACGGCCTCTCACTAGAAATATGGATTGGGATGATAGTGCTCAAAGTATATCACTGGAAGGTGTTGGTTCTGTTAGTAAAGAGAAAAGAAGTTGTTTAATCATTTTAATTCAGAGGCTGCAAGCAAAATTTTGCATTATAATGGGAAAGTTAACGTATTCAGAATGTCCCAAATTACTTGTCCTATGTTCCTTTGTTTTTGTTTTTGTTTTTGTTTTGTTTTGTTTGCGTAAAAAGAATATAACATTAATGGCAAGAAAAATAATATTTCTTAGCAAAATTTTTTATCAGTTGCCTGTTTTTGCTGAGAATCCTACTCACTGTGTCATATTATATTTATTATATTCACATATACATATATTCTCAATTCTAAAGTGTATCAGACTTTATTAAAATAGTTTTAAGTCATTCATAATATATCAGTTTGTTCCTTGATCAAATTGTTTCTCATTTGAAAGCTACTGTCCTCAATGCATTCTTTTAAAGAAATAGAAACCAAATTCGGAAAAAAAATCTATGTTAATATTACTCAAGTGGATGTGTGAAAATTAAATTTAATGTAGCTTAAATATCACAGGGCAGTGCAATTTTCATCACTAGAGGTGGTTAAGAAATGTGATGGTGGTGATGAAGACATCTACAAAAGTTGGAGTGCTCAGTTTAAACAAGAAACAATAGTATATTTAGGTAAATTTGGTATATTTTGGGCAGCAATTGGGTGATATTTCTAGCCTTCTCAGAGATATATTGGCTATTTTGACATTTTAAATTTTATGTCACATAATATAATAATAATTCTAGTTATATGTTATTTTATCTGCCTTAATTTCAATTTGTGTTTCTTTAAAATGACTGGTTGTATATAGTTTTGTCTCACAAGATACAAATGATCAGCCTCAATCATGGGTGACTTTCAATTCATATCCATAAAATCAGATTAAGATGCTTAACTATGTCTCAGATTATCCAGATAAACTGACTTTCAAATTCAACAATTGTGATATTTGAATATTTCTGTTACAGCTCTCACTTATAAATTTAAAAATAGTTTTAAAAAGGCATTATGATTGCATCTGTGTATTCAAGCTCAATTTGTTAGTGTATAATTCAGAAAAATATCTATATGAATAATATTTTGTTTTCTGCTCTTCCTCTACCTCTTTTGTCTTATAGAATAAAGGTAATGCTATGTGGATATGATGTTGAGATTAAACTCCTGAAAGTCAGATGTTGTTTCAGGGATTTGAGTGAAAATAGAATACCTTGGTCTAAAAATTTTTCAGAATTACATTATAATAGACTTATGCTAAATCTCTACTGTGTGTAAAAATGATAGTATAACCACTAGGGGTGACTACAGAGTGAAGTGTCATAGAAACAGCCAGTGAATGGTATTTTTTTATGTAGTCACCTTGAGATATACATTAGCTAAAACTTTTAGTAAGTGACAGAAATTGGAATCTATTCACTATCATGACCAAAAAGTCCAAAGGTACGGTTGGTTTCAAGCTTAGTTTCATACAGGGGCTCAAATCAAGTTCTGAGGACTTGGTCTCTCCTAATTCCTTAGTTGAACTCTGCTCCTTTCCATGTTTTGGTGTCATGGTCAGCTTTGAGTTTGGAGCAGGCTGGCTCCTCTGGTCACAATTTCACTGCCTCACAACACCATGTTGGAAGCAGTTGCGAGAATCCTGAGGCTAAGAGTCACCCTAGCTATGTAAGCTCCAGTCACATGTCCACCTTTGAAACAACTGCTGAGCCACTGAGTGATTGCTTGCCTTGTTTAATGCTGTGTCACATGCCTGTTGTGGGATTCCAGGAAAGAGCATCAGCAAAACCACATGAAGTCTCCAAAGAGAATAGGGACTGTTGCTGGAAGAAGAGGAAGTAAATGCTAATAAAGCAAATGTTTACCATGCAAGTCTGTTTGGGCATTATGGCTAACTTTACTCAAGATGTTTCTGGAACTCTTGTCTTAGTATGGAAAGCTTATGAGGCAATCGTTCCTCCAAAATAGTCCTATTCTATATTCCCAGTACATTTTTTATTGAATAAGATTTTATAAACCTTAATTAGCCATCACACTTGTTAGCTCTGCTGTGACTGACTTTTGACTAGTTCCAAAATAGCATTTGTCTACACCGGGAAAAGGGTTTGCTCTTGTTGATGATATTAAAAAAGAGAGCACAAAATATTTTCATGTTAATTCCAGAAGCTCAGCTCTGAAAATATTCTGGGAAAATAACAGTATCACTGACATAAATGTGTAATATTCCAAGTTGAATGACTTTAAAGAGTCTACACTTATTTGGAGAGATATAGTCTGGTTTATTTGTGTATAAAATATCTCTCTATAGCAATGTGGTTATGAGCATAGGCTTTCAAGCTTGAATCCCAGGTTAGTCTCTGTGTGGTGTTGGAAAAGTTATTTAAGCCCCTTCTTTTTCAAAATTTCCATTTATAAAATAATGATTATAAATATACCTGTTTCCTTGGATTGTTTGAGGACCACGTGCATTAATAGACATTTCCTGATAAATGATAGTTATTACTATTATTTAAAAAATACAACTAAAATTACTATATTCTATGTGAGAAGAAAAAATTACTCTATATCAACAAAAAAAATATCAAACCTATAGTCAATCAAGAGTACAAAAATATGCCATAGGTAGGATGGAAACATGGGATGCAGATTTGAACCTTGACTTTTCCTTAAGTAACTTTGATTTTAGGCAGACCTCTACACATCTATAGGCTTCAGTTTCTTCACCTAAAAAATGTCTTTTTGTAGCAACAAAATTGGATAATTCTGTAAGTAATGATGCAATCCAGAATGAAACAGGGACCAGAGTTGGCTTGGGTTAATTAAGCAAGACATCCCAGTAGACACGTGTTTGGGGCATGGTTTTGAAGTATATTAGGGAAAAAGATTAGTGGAGGGAAAAGAAAGTAGTAAGAGGGTTTCCCAGGTGAACCTAAGCAGAGGCCAGCAGCAGCTGAAGCATAGAAGTAGAGTTCATCAGATAACTTATTGGGAGGGCTACGCTTGCTCTGATTAGTGTATAGAAAACGCACTGTGAAATAATAATAGTTGAATATAGAGAGGCATGAAAGATTTGTCTACCACACAGTATTGAAGGCTAGGCTTAAGATTTTTTAAGTAACAAGAAGTTTCTCTGAATTTGTGAATAAATTGGGGAATAAATGGTATTTGAGATGATGACAAGCATTTTGAAACAAGGCCTACCACAGCAAGCTACACATTGCAGCTTTTCCAGAAATGTGTGTTGCTTTGAAATTCACGGAGTTTCAAAATAGAGACCCCTGATTGAAGTGCTAATACATCATGGTCTTCATATTATTCTCATGATAAAATCTTTCATTTTAATCATACAGACCTACCTCTGCTTTTTAAAGGTTGTCTATCTCTCACACTTAAACTGAAGTCTAGGAGGTGAGTGTATTCTTGAAGTACATACTGTGTATGGTTTTCCTCGATACTGTATTCCATTCTGAAAAATGTTCCCTCCTATTAGGGAGGGGCTGACTTGGACATAATTTAATTCTCAATAGGCCTACAATCATAACATTACTCACTAAATGTAGGTATAATCAAGGATACCTCTTGTAATACTTTGCACCTATCTAAGACTCACAAGAGATGAAATTTCTAATTTAACTGAGGTTAGTACCTAAATATTCACTTTCCTATTCTGCACATATTTGTTTTCAGACCCCTTTAGCTTGTTCTCCTTATATCCTTTCTCAAAAAAGCTAGTTGAATATTACCCCTTCTAATGCTAATTTCTCTATTAGGCTCATTCCTTGTTCATGTCCTGCAAGACCTATGAATTTAAAGTCCAACATCTACTCTACCTTTCTACCATAACTAGTTTCTTAAAGAGCACACTCTTAAGGAAAACCAAATATTTGTATATATTAATTGACATTAAGACATAATGACAAATACAATTACGACATTAATTGTGGGGCACCTGAGTGGCTCACTCAGTTGGGTGCCTGACTCTTGGTTTTGGTTCAAGTCATGATCTTGTGGTCAAGAGATCAAGCCATTCAGTGGGCTCTGATCGGGTCTACACTGAGCACAGAGTCTGCTTGAGATTCTCTCCCTCTGCCCCTCCCCCCAATTTGAGTGTGGACACACGTCTGTGCTCTCTCTCTCAAATAAAATAAATAAATAAAATCTTTAAAAAATAGGCATTAGTTGTATGAGACATATAACTAAAAACTGAGACTAATTTACAGCGTGATTTTAAACACTTGATAGTATATACAGAGAGAGGTCTATTTTTTCTAAGTAGTATAGGGCTGAAAATATTGTGGAGAAATTTAAGGAATTTGGAGAATGTAGCCGTAGCGCACTAATATTTATATACACATTACATCCGCAACAAGAGGAGAGTGCTACTACAGGAACAGAAAGTCCCCAAATTTCAGTGGCTTGAAACAGCATGGTTTCTTTCGCATTCCTGCTGACTGTGAATGATAGGGTGGGTGAGATTCTGCTTTGTGTGGTCTTCACTTTAGTTTTAGTCTGGCTGCTATAACAAAAATACCATGGACTGGGTGGCTGAAACAAAAGTTTATTTCTCACAGTTCTCTATTCTGGGAGGTTCAAGATCAAGACATTGACAGATTCAGTGTCTGGTGAGAACCCACTCCTAGTTCATAGATGGCTGTCATCTTGCTGTGTCCTAACATGGTAAGGGAGTGCTATGGCGTCTCTTTTTACCAGAGTATTAATCTCATTCATGAGAGCTCCACTGTCATGACCTAATCACCACCCTAAGTCCTCACCACTAAATAGAGACACATTAGGGATTAGGTTTCAACATATGAATATTGCAGGGACACAACCGTTCAGTCTATAGCACCAGAATAAGATAGCAGCCTTTCTCTGGAATACTCTGGTTACTGAGGCATGAAAGCAGAGAGTTCATTACACAGCATACACTGGCTCTTAAAGCATCCATGGGTCACTTCCATTCTCATTTTTTTTTTTTTTTTGCATTTTATTTATTTGTCCTTTTTAAAATTATTTGAAGTATAATTGATATACGATATTATATTAGTTTCAGGTCTACCACATAGAGATTCAATAATTCTATACATTATACAATGCTCACTATGATAAATGTAATTATCACCTGTCACCCTGCAATATTATTACAATATTATTAACTATATGTCCTATGCTGTACTTTTCATCTCCATGACTTATTTATTTTATAACTGGAAATTTGTACCTCTTAATTGCCATCACCTATTTCATTCATTCCCCATCACCTTCCCTTTGGCAACTATGAGTTTGTTCTCTGTGTATATGAGTCTCTTTCTGTGTTTTTTTGTTTGTTTGCTCATTTGTTTTGTTTTTTTAGATTCCACATATAAATGAAATCATATACTATTTTTTTTGTCTGTCTGACCTTTTTTACTTAGCATAATACATTTCAGGTCAGTCCATGTTGTCACAAATGGCAAGATTTAAAAAACAAAAAAAAAACCAAAAAAAAACCCCCAAAAAAACAAATGGCAAGATTTTGTTCTTTTTGTGGCTGAGTAATATTCCATTGTATATATATTACCACATCTTTATCCATTCATCTATTGATAGGCACTTCCATTGCTTTCATATTGGATATTGTAAATAATGCTACCATAAACATAGGGGTACGTGTTTCTTTTTGAATAAGTGTTTTTGTGTTCTCTGAGTAAATACTCAGTAGTGGAGTTACCAGATTATATGGTATTTCTATTTCTAAATTTTTGAGGAAACTCTCTACTGTTTTCCACAGTGGTTGCACCAATTTATATTTCTACCAATGGTGCACAAGAGTTCACTTTTCTCCACATGTTCACTAATACTTGTTATTTCTTGTCTTTTTAATACTATCCATTCTGACCGATGTGTGGAAATATCTCATGGTTTGCATTTCCTTGATGATTAGTGATGTTGAACATCTTTTTGTGTGTCTGTTGACCATCTCTGTGGATTCTTTGGAAAAATGTCTCTTTAGGTCCTCTGCCCATTTTTTAGTGAGATGATGCTGATGATACTGATGATGGTGGTGGTGATTATTTTGATGTTAGATTAAAGATGTAAATGTAAGACCTGAAGCCATAAAACTCCTAAACAAAAACATAGGCAATAATCTCTTGGACATCATCCTTAGTAGCATTTTTCTGTATGTCTCCTCAGACTAGGGAGACAAACAAAACTAAACTATTGGGATTACACCATACTAAAAAATTTTTGCACATCAAAGGAAACCATCAACAAAATGAAAAGACAATCTACTGAGTGGAAAAGATTTTTGCAAATGACATATTCAATAAGGGGTTAATGTCCAAAATACATAAAGAACACATTTTTTTCTTAATTTTATTTTTGAAAGAATTACATTTTTTAGAGCAGTTTTAGGTTCATAGCAAAATTAAGAGGAAGGTACAGGGATTTACCATATAGGCCCTGCTCCAACATAAGTAACCCCTCCCATTATCAATATCCCCCATGAGAATTGTATATTTGTTACAATAAATCAACCTACGCTGACACATCATAATTGCCCGAAGTCCATAGTTTATATTACAGTTCACTCTTGATGTTTTACTTTCTGAGTTTGGACAAACGTATTATGACATTTATCCATCATTTAATGACATATCTATCATCCATTCATAGGGCAGAGTATTTTCACTGCCCTAAAGATCTTCTGTGCGCCACCCATTTATTCTTCCTCCTCTGAACCCTATGACCACAGATGTTTTTACAGTCTTCATAGTTACACCTTTTCCAAAATGTCATATAGTTGGAAGTATACAGTATGTACCCTTTTCAGATTGGCATCTTTCACTTAAGAATATGTATTTAAGATTCTTCCATGTTTTTTCATGGCTCAATAATTCATTTATTTTTTAGCAGTAAGTAAATAGATGGACCACAGTTTGTTTATCTATTCACCTCCTGAAGGACATCTTGGTTTGCTTCCAATCTTGACAATTATGCAGAAAGCTTCTATTAATATCTGTGCAAGTTTTTTTGGAGATGTAAGTTTTGAATTCATTTTGGTAAATGCCTACGAGCACAATTGCTGGGCAGTATGGTATGAATATTTTTATTTTCATAAGAAACTGCCAAACAGTCTTCCAAAGTGGCTGCATCAATTTGCCTAATAGTTACTCATTATCATCTTAATTTGCCTTTCCCTAATGACATATTATGTAGTATCTCTTATTGGTTGCATATGTTTTTCATATACTTATTTTCCATCTGTGTATCTTCTTTGGTGAGGTACCTGTTATGATATTTGGCTAATTTTATAATTGGGTATTTTTTTTAATTTTGAATTTTAAGAATGCTTTGTATATTTTGGATAACAGTCCTTTCTTTATCAGATGTGTCCTTTATAAATATTTTATCCCAGTCTGTGGTTTTTCTTCTCATTTTCTTGACACTGTCTTCCACAGAGCAAAAGTTTAACTTTTAATGGAGTCCACCTTCTGGTTTATCAATTCTTATCAATTCTTCTTCTTCTTCTTTTTTTTTTTTTATTTTGAGTAATCTCTATACACAATGTGGAGCTCCAACTCAGGACCCTGAGATCAAGAGTCAGATGCTCTATTGATTATGCTAGTCAGGTGACCCATCTATTATTTTTTTCACAAATCGTAACTTTGCCGTTATATCTAAAAATTTATCACCATAGCCAAGGTAATCTAGGTTTTTTCCTTTGTTATTTTCTGGGAGGTTTATAGCTTTGCATTTTGTGTTTAGGTGTGTGACTCATTTTTTTTTTTTTTAAGATTTTATATATTTATTTGACAGTTTGAGAGTTCACAAGTAGGCAGAGAGGCAGGCAGAGAGAGAGGGAGAAGCAGGCTCCCCACTGAGCAGAAAGCCCAATGTGGGGCTCAATCCCAGGACCCTGAGACCGTGACCTGAGCCGAAGGCAGAGGCTTCAACCCACTGAGCCATCCAGGCGCCCTAATGTGTGACTCATTTTGAGTTAATTTTTGTGAAGGGTGTAAACTCTGTGTCTAGGTTCATTTTGCATGTCCTTGTTTAATGGTTCCAGCACCATTTGTTAAAAAGACTGTCTTTGCTCCATTGCATTTGCTTTTATTCCTTTGTCAAAGATCAGTTGACTGTATTTATGTGGGTCTATTTCTGGCCTCTCTATTCTGTTTCATTAATCTATTATCTATTCTTTCACCAATACCATATTGTCTTGATTACTGTGACTTTATAGTAAGCCCCGAAGTAAGGTAGTGTAAGACCTCCAATTTTGTTCTCCTTTAATATTGTGTTGGCTAGTATGGGTCTTTTGCCTCTCCAAATACACTTTAAAATGAATTTATCAGTATCCATTAAAAAATTTGCTGAGATTTTGGCTTATATTGCATTGAATCTATAGATCAAGTTGGGGAGAACTGACTTTTTGACAATATCTAATATTCCTATCCATGAACGTGGAGTATTTCTCCAATTTATATAGTTCTTTGATTTTGTTCAAAAGAGTTCTATAGTTTTCCTCATATAGATTTTGTACATATTTTGTTGTATCTAAATATTTCAATTTCTTTTGGGTGCTAATATAAATGGCATTGTGTTTTAATTTCAAATTTCACTTATACATTGTTGATATATAGGAAAGTGATTGACTTTTGCATATTAACCTTGTATCCTACAACCTTGCTACAACCCCTTAATAGTTCCAGATTTTTTTTTTACTTTTTTTTTATTCTTCTGCATTTTTTACATAGATAAGCACATTTGTGTTCATTTGTGAGCCATTTGTGAACAAGGGCAGTTTTATTTCTTCCTTCTTAGTCTGAATAACCTTTTATTTCATTTTCTTGTCCTATTACATTAGCTAGAACTTCTAGTACAATGTTGAAAAGAAGCAGTGGGAGGAGACATCGTTGCTTTATGCCTAATCTTAGTGGAAAATCTTGAAGTTTCTCACCATTAAGTATGATTTAGCTGGCATTAACATTTATTGTTTAAAGTATGTTGTGTGGCTATATTATTTCAAAGGTGGCAGAAAAATCCAATTCTACTTTCTTCTGAGAAAGAGACTGGGAATATTTTGTGAATGGCAAAAATGACTACTACATTTATAAGAAAGCAAAATTTTTTTAACTTTTAGAAAACTATTAAAATAATGATTTTTCAACTTTAAGAATCTACATATTTAAGTAAAGCATGAAAGACTCAATTTTGTAGTGCGATGTTAACATTGCCTTGCTCAGAAAACTTTGTTTCTATTTCATAGGCTCTTGAATAAAATTCCATCTCCATAGAAACTGGCACCTCTCTGCACCCTTTGTGTCCCTATTCTCCTACACAAATATTATTGTAAACAATGTTGAATGGAATTTCTTCTGCTGCATCAGAATTTTGTATGAGAAGCCAAAGATGAGAAGAGGCAAAATGGCTCTATATTCCAAAAGAGGACATGCGCCCCTCCTCATCCAACTGATGTAAGCAGACGAGTAGATATTGGAATGCATTGAGTGAGTGGTAAGCTATAGGCACAGAGGGAGAACATTTTGATTTCTCTCCTCCCCCTTGTTCCAAACCTACTGAGGACTATGAGAAACTTGTTCATAGGTATTGGAGTATCTACCAAAAGAAAGACTGACATCTTCCTCTCCTGATGAAAGCTTGATGAGCCCTAGAAGTTCATGAGGCCACTGCTGGCACAGACATCAAAGTTCTCCACTCTGATAAAGGTAAAAGTTCTGAAAGGGAGCTTTATATGTGTATCATGGAGTTTGCTTGAAGTTAGGCAAACAGAGAATTCTGAAACAGAAATAGAGCATCTGTAACACAGAGGAAGAAGAGATAGAAGCATCAGGGAAGCCTGTACCATCAATGTTTTGTATGACAAGGGTGTGTGAGTATCCCGTGGTTCAAGTGGAGGCCTCAGAGGCCTCCTGTGTCATGGGAACTGCACCCCTAAGAAACTGCCGGGCAGACAGCCAGAAGTAGGAGATGAGAGTGAACAGAAGTCAGCCATAGACTGCATCATCCATCTTAGGAAACTTCTGGGAGATGGCAGCTCTGAGGAACCCACAAAAACTTCAAGGCTCAGCATTTGGATAACTGCCCCTCACACTTTCACCTCACATGTATCCCCTTTGACAGCCCAACAATGTTGAGATGCAAGAGAGATCCAGAAATAGCAGAAAGGCAAAGAAGCAGTGAGAATCCAAAAACAAAAAAAAAAAAAAAAAAGGATGGGGAGTGAAAAAGCAAACTATGCTGTCCTTCACTATTGTAGGAACCTCATCACAAGCCAAGATTCAGATCTGACGCAAATGGCACTTTAATTTGGATATGAAATTAATATTTTGATCTAGACTGTATTTTAAATACTGAAAGAAATCCATCTGGGGGATTTTTCTTCAAAGGACAGAAAAAGATTACTAAGTATCGTTAGATGGTGTGATTAATGGAAAAATAAATAATTTTCTTATTGAGACCATTCCTGAATACATTTGTCTATTTCATTCGTCTTTTGCCCACAATATTTGAAGAACAGGACACTAGGAAGGTGGGCTGAAGGACTTGGGCTTGGCATGAATGGGGACTGGCCTACAGCTAGAGGAATCTAGACTCAAGGTGATTTGGCAGACCATGTCTACGAGTGGAACTAAAATTGAAAGCCTGATACTCAGTCAAGATGAGGCATCAGTACAAAAGGAAGGGAGACAGAATCCAAGTAGAGGCTAACAGGATGAGAAATGAGAACACCAGATCTTGTCGAAGTTCCAAAGAAGAGAAGGGAGATGGAGCATTGAGATGTTTTGGCTACTGCAATATTGCTGCAGACACATTTTACACTGAGTCCAATAGCCTTAGCTGTTAAGACAGCTGACCCATGTAAGACACCACCTGGAAAACTTCCTATTTCTGGCATTGAAATTCCTACCCATTCTTCTGGGATAGTTATAAAGTCACTACCTCTACAAAATATGCTTACCTGCCTCTTCCGGTATTCCCTGGCTGGAAATTATCTCTTTTCCCTTGGACTCCAATAACATGTTGATATTTACACTTACATATAATCGTGCCCCTATATTTCCCATATGCATGTGAAAATCAGTAGGGTTAGCAGTTACATATACACAGAAAGTATTTAGGAAGTATTTGTTGGGTGAATATTACTGTGAAAATAAATGCACAACTTAGAATAGTTTTAAGCCTGATTTTTTAAACTGCAAAGGAAGTTGCAGATGAAGTCAACATCAATAAGTGGTATTTATTAAGCAATCACATTTACATATCAATGTGATAAGCAGCATGCCAAATAAGTTAAGTAAATTGTTTCCAATTCTCTGAGAGCAACTTGCAACCTTCCGATTTTGTGAGGTCCAGAAACAGATTGACTAGAAATACATGTGGGATGCTGTGAAATCGAGAAGATAATTTACAAGAGGAGCAGGATGGTTGACAGTGCCCAACAATTAGAGAAAGATAAAATGATAGGCAGTAATACAAATTAGTTGTCGGGTCAAATATAATAAGAAATTATTTTTTTCTTTTTAGCTATCACCAAACAGGTGGCATTGAACTTGCAGACAGAAGACATACTACTTTTTTTCATGTTCTAGTTCTTCCTGGTAATACTGAATGCAGGCAAGTCACTTATGTCTGAGTTTATTTTTTTTTGTTCCTGAGACTGTAACTGGATGAGTAGACTTCATTTATTTTTTAGCAGTAAATATTTTTTCCCCAAATAAAATCTCATTCAGAATTGCAATAGGAAAAAAAAAAAAAAGATAAAACTGGAGCTGTTTTGGTTGAATGGGCATTGAACCTCAGGGATCCTGGGCTGCAATTTCTGCTTCCCTCAAGCAGTTGCAATTGATTCTAGACATTTACATATCCACATAATACAAGTAGAAGACTTCCGGTATGGACTGCCTCTTCCATTTGTTTCTCTATTCAGAGTCTGTTTTACAATGGCCGTTTCCTAATCTATGAAGAGTGAAATGTACTTTTCGATCAATTTTCTCACTAAATATTTAAAAAAATATAAGAATAAGATTTAGGCAAGTGTAATTCCTAAGCTAAAGATATAGAACCTGAGGCCCAAAAAGGCCAGGGACGCAAGCTGGCCCACTCACCATCCTGGATCTGCAAATGTACTTGTACTTAAGGTTTGCTTTGTTTTGTTTCTTTTGTTTTGTTTTTGCCTGCTGGAACTTTCTGAAAATTTTGTGAACATTTTTTTTTTTTAAGTTTAGTTATGTATTTATATAATGGTGATGTCTTAGGAACTTTATTAATGTTCTAAAATGGAAATATCTTACGAGTATATTTGCATACTCGGGTTTATATAAGCTGTAAGAATAGCAAACACCTGTGGGTAGATCTATACTATATAGAAGAATATGAGTTCAGTATCAAATACTCTTTAAAATTAAGACAACGAATTTAATAATCAGAGAAATTGAACTGACATGCTAGCTTACTTGGAAGACCCTTTATACTAGAAGCTAGGAAGATTTATACTACAGGGTCTTCCATGCCCCAAAATATTTATTCCACTGCAACATTTGTCTGTCAGGTTATCTATAAAAAAGGGAAAGAGTTATGAGAAGTCTGATTTGAAAAGATTGTCCCATGCCTGCATTTGCTCAGGCTCTCTGCCTAGAGAATTTAGAGTAGAAGAATAGCCATAGGCATTGATGCACTTCCGGTAAAACAACATTTGGAAAATCCTTAGTTTTGATCGACTACCACCAAAAACCATGCTCCTTCCTGCACATTCTTTTTGAAATAGGACATACCCCAGCTTTGTGAAACCAAGCACAGAAGAATAATGCTTGTTCTCAAGCCAATTGGAGGAGGGCAGTGTTCAAGTCATCACAAATATTGTTATAAACAGAACAATGACATTGGCAACATCATTTGATCTTTGTGCCAAGGATGAAATTAATGTCATATGCTTACTCTGAAGGATGACTAGAAGTTAAATTTCCACCAAGCACACTTAAAAGCAGTGCTGTCCTCTCTCACTTCCATTTTTCCTTCTGATAAGTCAAGAAACTCTCATAAACAATACTGCCTTCTTGAAGATTTGAAATAGCAAAGGAGGCTCCGAAGTTTAAAAATTATTTTAATTTAGAGATATTTTGTTCTTCCTTGAAAAACAAAGAGACAAACATACAAACAAAACCCTCCAAAGGTATCAACATTTTCAGCGAACAGAAACTTCTTCCATTCTCTCCCAATCTCATGCACCTTCCATGATCGAATAAGTTCCTTCAGGTGTTAGGAGAATATATTATGACATGGGTCCTTGGAGGTTGACCACATCCAACTCTGGCAAATGCCTACCATTCCCAATCTGGGATAGTTTGCATTTATGATTTTCTTCGTGAAACTTCTCTACTTGTGGTTTGGTGCTTTGTGAAAGAGGTTAGTACTGGATGAATGTGGATTCACTTCCCGAGTTATACATTTTCTTTAACTTATACCTGACCAGGTCACCACAAGACAAAAAAAATGAGATGCAGAGTGCTCTCAGGTTGGGTAGGCAAAGGCACATAGGCAGCTGGGCACTGTTTGCACTGTAAGCTTTTGATTTTGTGTTTGCTTCCTGGTCCCGCAGGTGCCAGATTTGGGTGAGGAATCCCTCATACTTATACTCAAAAAGCCTGAGAAAGAGCGATGCTATGTTGGTATTTCTACCCTCCCACCTGGGGGGAGCTTTCAAGCTAGGAACTTTCAAAGGAAGAATATATACCTGGGAGTGGGTGAGAACCAAGGCCGATCAACAAGTAAGGTTTGATGGTGATTCATTACTGAGTTGGATAGAAATAGTGATCTCCTTAGAGGCCATGGATACTTCTGTATTTAAACGCCAATTTCACTGAGTCTGAAAAACCCGTGTCACTTTTAGTTTTGGCTGTGGTGGCTAGAGATCCATGAATAATAACATGGTCGAGGTTGCATTTTCCTTGAAATATTTGCAAATTCCTTAAAATGCATTAGAAGAAGATTTTCCCTTCCTGTGTTGTGGTAGTCCGTTATCTTATTCTAGACCTGGAACAAAATATGGATGTCATAAATTTTGTCATTTTTAAGGTTTAATTGGTCACATTATTACAAAGGTAGTCTTGGGGGAAAAAAAAAACCCCACATACCACCTTGGCAGTCAATAACAGCCGGAACTGATAACCAAATTTCTTTAATATGGCTCTTCACAAACACTGGCAGAGATTAGGAAGTTGCTGGAGTTGGAAGGATATCACTGGAGGCTCTGGGAGTTTCTTCTGAAGTCATTCTGAATTAGCAGCTAATGGGGAGCTTTCTTTGATAGCGTTATTATAATTAAATGCAGCTGGATGAAAATCAACCACAAAGAGAACTCGTTTGTTTATCATTACTTCTGACTTTGTTAGCAGATGTTTTCGAAGTACCATAGTAGCCAGCTTAATTTGTCTCTGTGTAATGTGAAGCAGGTAAACTCTGATTAATAAACTGACAAGTACATTCCTTAATTTCTTTTCTGAAGTTTCCTTCTGTGACTCTTACATGGCACATATGTCAAATCTGGAAAGCACACGGATAAACATTCAATTTCTTTTTATATATGTCAGGCCAGCTGAAATGGAGGTGTCAGTCGGCGGTGAGCTGGCTTGTCAAATGTTCATCTTGAGAGCTGCTGTGGTATTATCGCATGTAAGTAGGCTAGTGAGAAAGATAAACACATATGGCACATACGTACCAGGCTAGAGAACGACAGCACTCTCCGCTGTAATCACTATTGGCTTTCCATACGGGACTCAATAATTTTCAGTAAATTGGATCCTTTATGGGCTTAAACATTAATTCATCTATTTAAAAAGGGTAATTTTGACATATCCTTTGCTTATAATAAATGCCTCCTCCACTTCTTAACAGGCAGACTTCCTCACCGCCCACTTTGTTCAACACACTAACTTCAGTGTCTTCATTCAGAACGTACTTTCTACCTGCCTCCCTTTCTGTGCTAGAGTGCAGCTCTCCTCCCATTTAAAGAACGTTTGAATGTTACACCCCTCTCCAAATCTTTCCCACATACCTGGAAAGAATGTGATTTTTTTTTAAATTGCTTCCCAAAGTTTAAATAGGCAGCATCTGTGATTCACATTGCATCCATTACTAATACAACAAAATGCATGTGCTCTATGAGTTTGTGCTTTCTTTAAGATTAGTATTTGCTCAAGATAAAGTTGCATATGGGCCTGCATGTCCTTTGATTTTTTTGTGTGTCCCTGTCAATGTTATCAGTTTCACATTGTGATGTCTACATCTGTTTTTAATTGCCATAATACCTATCATAGTACTGAGTACTTCATATGTACTTGAAAATCACTTTTTTTTTAAAGCCCCATGCTCTACCACATCTATTGACTCATTTATTGCTTCTGAAAATTGACTTCTATGGAGACGTGTGTAAATGTGTATATTTATACGTATGTTTGTGTTGTCACCTGCTTGCTGCACAGAATTCATTTGGACTGAACTTAGCAAAAGGGATGAAAAAACTGGCTAACTCTGAGGTTCTTTGCAGATAAGCACAGGGAAATGTAATCTTTGGCACTATCCTACTTCCCTTTCTTTAAAGGCCCGATTGAGTTTAAAAATGTTCTTCATGTAGGCAGAGTGGAATAGGAGAGTGATCATGAGCTTTGTGACCAGATGGGACTGAATCCCATCACAGCTCCCTACCAGTTCCCCAAGGCTCTGCTTTGTCATCTATAAGATTTAGGACAATAATACCACCTTGTGAAGATTGGAGATAATATATCTAAAGATCTTGGCACATAAAGGCCCTCAGTACATATTAGCCAGTGCCATTAGAAATAAACAATATGCGGGGCCCCTGGGTGGCTCAGTCGGTTAACTGTGCCTTCAGCTCAGGTTGTGATCTCAGGGTCCTGGGATCGAGCCCCACCTCGGGCTCCCTGTTCAGCAGGAAGTCTGCTTCTCCCTCTCCCCCCTGCTCTGCCCTTTCTCCCATTCTCTCTCTCAAATAAAATAAATAAAATTTAAAAAGAAATAGGCAATATGGTATTTCAGTAGAAGAGAAAAAGGTTAAAAACAATCCTTGTTGCAGGGAACAGTGTGAGTGGCCCGCGGTGCTGGTGTTCAGGAATGATTGTTCACAGCATGAATTAGAACACCAATTTAGATGTTATTTCGTGCAAAAACTAACAAAATGTTAAATTACAACTAAAAAGCAATCGAAATTCATTAATACCAAAACAGTATTTCTTGTGAAAAGCGAACACCTATCTGTGACCAGCTGAGTGCTAACTGTACATTCAGCTCCCAACCACCAGTTGTCATTTGATTAAAAATAATCCATTTCTAGCAGGTACATTTCTAATTGGGAGACTTTTCAAGGAAGCTTCATTAAATGCCCATGCTCCACAAAAATTTTCGAAATAATTTTTCATATTAGAAATGTCAGGATAATTAGTTAAATCACAATCTTAGGTTGGTTTATAGTGAGGACCAAATGTGTGTTTGTACCTTTATGTCATTTGGAATACTTGAGAATTTTGTCTGGACTCTTTTAGCCTTTTAAGTTTTTTCTCTAATGGGAATCTGTCTTTCCTTTCCTTTCCTTTCTCTGGGGTGAGGAGAGCAGGGCTAGAGTCACAATGTTTTAATAGAACTGCAGATTAGTTAATTTTGAAAAAAATCCTTGTTAAGATGATTGCCCTTGAGGAAAATCCTTCATGTGTGAGTAACTATCTTTATTATTTCAACTACTTTGCTAGAGAATAGAATTACCTGACAACATTTTGAAGGAGGATCATATGCTAACTGTGAAGTGTGGCTTACAAACAATGGGGCATATGCTTTCTGGAAAAGTCTGCCTGATGGCGAGTCAGAGAATTAAGTAAGGGAGTCATTGCACATGACCCTGATTCTTGGCTCTGTATTTTAATTTATCTCTTAAGGCGACCAGATTCATAGACTAGATAAAAACAAAGATATCCAGCATCCTTTTTAGGGGATGGAGAGTGGGAAGCCCATGGGGGACTGTCCTTCACTTGAAAATAGCTGAAACTAAATCACATGCGTCTTTCTCAAAGTGGCGATCAGGGACATCTATTGTGCCAGGATGTGGATTTACTCTGAAATCTAGGGAAATTATGCCACGTCTTAAAAATCATTCTCAATGGTTGCAGCATTCATTAGGCTGGTGTGAGTGCCTGTGAGATACTAGCTTGTCAGATAATTTGTGGGTGCAATTGCTTAAATAATGCCATTTGAGCAGTTAACAATAAAATAGCATTATTTAAGCAGGATGACTGTTTCGCTATCACTAGATCGCAACTTGATGCGTTGTGAGATTCAGAATAGATACTGCAATTTTGGAGACCATGCCGTTTTTGTGATATTTCTTAGGTCCTTTTGAGTAATGCTACTTAAAATGTGCTCAGGGAGATCTTTCTTTCTCTTTCTTTCTCTTTTTGTTAAGAAATTTTTTTCTTTTTCTTTTTCTTTTTTAAGATTTTATTTATTTATTTGACAGAGAGAAAGATATCACAAGTAGGCAGAGAGGCAGGCAGAGGGAGAGGGAGAAGCAGGCTCCCCGCTGAGCAGAGAGCCTGATGCGGGGCTCGATCCCAGGACCCTGAGATCATGACCTGAGACGAAGGCAGACGTTTAACGACTGAGCCACCCAGGCATCCCGGGGGAGGTCTTTCTAAGTAAAACAAGAGAGTGATATAAAAATGTGAGTATAAGGAAAGCTGAGGCCAGGTAGATAGTAGATCTCAAGGATCTTGGGAATGGCCCTTGCAATGAAGCAGAAGGTCTTCCACCAGCTGCTACTGGAAATGGATGTCCATGATTTTTATCGTAATGTCTGGCATATGAGGGGTTTATTGAGTGCGAATCGGAGGGAATCAGGGGGAGATGGGTGTCAGAGCTGGAAGCCGGGAGTCTGCAAAGGTGAGAGGGATTCTGTAAAAGCTATCTGTTCAAATCAGGCAAATCTGGCTGCAGGAAGTTGCTGGAATGTGTAGAGCTTATTCTTTGTGTTGAGGAGAAAAAAAAAAAATGTGTCCAAAGTTAAGGAGACCAATACGAGAATGTGTGTGAGTAGTGCTAATGGTAATTCTTCTGGTGATATGTGTCTGCTTTTAAATTTCGAAAAGCGCTGACCCTGGCTTCAGTCCTCCCAGCTCATCTCTTAAACTGTTTCTGGGCCTTCATCTGTTTGCTCTCAGCCTGCAGCACTCCAAGAGACTGGGGCGAATGTGGCAATGACCTTGGTGATGCCCTAGAGTCCCATGTCTCTGCCTCGGAACGATCTGTCAAAGGATGGGCCCTCCTAAGAACTGCATCCCTTCTTGAAATTAAAGAGAGAAGGGGGACTAATTTGAAGGATTGCTTCTAGACTTTTATCTATTTCTGATTTTTACCCAGCATCTTTTGTGAAAAGTTGCACCGCAAAAGTCTGCAAAAGAAAATAGAGCAGATGATGGAAACAGATGACTAAAGTCAGCTGTTCCCTAAAAGCGGCAATAATGTCAGAGTGGTAACTGGATAATCCATTTTGTTTTGGGTTTTGTCTATTTTTCTTGTATCTGAATTGTCACTTGGTTGTCTCTTATTTATACTTCAGCGAATGGTTCACAATGTGTGTGTGTGGAGACATGTGAAAAGTAGCTGTATTGTAATATTTATCATTAAAGAGCTGCCTTTGTTTCATTTTACAAGCATCACATTGATGATTTGAATAATAAAGCTGACTGGCTTACCCGCTGAAGGTTGCTTCCATAATGGAGCAAATTTATGTACCGAGGTTCTCGTTTTCTTTATTAGATAATTGGACAAAATGCTGAGAAACTGCTACTAATTGAGCACTCATTGCAGCTTTTGTCTATATTGAGGCTGGACAGGTTTTCTGATGTTTGCAAAAGAATTAAATATCCATGAAGGCTTGCAACAGCTTCTCTCATCCCAGTATGTTTTCATTAACTTTAACTGAGTCCCTGGGCTTAAATGTGGTTTATCCCAGAATTTTAACACTCACCTTTTATAAGAATCACATATTGGAGGATGTTTTCATTTTAGGAAAAAAAGTGTGATCAAAGACAGGTCATATGTTTCCTTCTTTGAGGCAGCAGGGGCAAATGGGCAAGGTTCAGATCAAATGTTTTTGCTAGCATGACATTCAATAGGTAACAGTTGCCCTGAAGCAGGGCATGAAAGAGTTAGGGGAAAGAATAATAGAAACTGAAAAACCTTTGAAAATCCATATAATATTAAGTATTTTGAGAATCAGAAGTTGAAAAAATTTTCTTTATAGGAAATGCACAGTAAAGCATAGCTGTGCTATTTCAATAAAGCCTTCCTCTCCCCTCCTTCTACCCCCATTCAAGTTTGAGACCTAATAGTCAGTCGCTCTTTGTCTTTCAGGGGCATTTCCTTAAAGTCCCCTTTACTTCCACACCACGTCTTGGACTTCAAGTCTGTCTTTCACAGGATGTCTCGACTAATTTTCTGGAGGCACATCTTATTCTGTTATGGGTGACATTGAAAAATAATAAACAATTTCCCAAATTTAAAGTAATAAATGCATCACCTTATTTAACCCTGACCTACTTAAAAGATTATTTTCTAATCATGCATTTAGGTTTGCACCAAATTGGAAGAATTACCCGCTCTTCTGAAGCAGACCTCTGTAGGTACGTACCTCTGCATTTGTGCTCCTTCTCTTCCTGAAACCTGTACTCCTCAACTCTTTGCAGTTCTGGCAGTTGAAATTCTATCTATCCTTCAAGGTGTATTCTGGCATGCAGCCTCTGAGATGGCCCCAATGATCTTGCCTCTTGGCATTCATGACTGTGTAATCCCTTCCCATTGAGTGTGGGCTGGACCTAGTGACTCCTTTCTAAAGAACATAGTAGGGCAAAAAAGGATGAGATGTTACTTGTGAGATGGGATTATGCAAAGACTGTGATTTAGATCTTGTTCATTCTTGCTTTCTTGTTCTTTCACTTGGAGGGAAGCCAGCTGCCATCTTGGGAGCTGTTCTGTGGAAAGGCCCTGATAGCAAGGATCTGAGGAAGGCCTTCAGCCAATGACCAGTAAGGACCAGAGGCCTTGGTCCATAGTTTTTGAGGAGCTGAAGCTTGCCAGCCACCATGAGAGTCAGTTAGAAGCAGACTGTCCCCCAGAAGAGCCTTCAGAAGACCCTACACCCCAGATGCCACTTAGATGGCAACCTTGTGAGAGATTCTCAGGCAGGGGCATCCAGCTAAGTTCCACCAGGATGTGTGACAGAAACTGTTGGGCTGATAGTTTTTGCTTAAGTCACGAAATTTGGGGAGTTGTTTTATAGTAATTAATAGCTAATAGATTTCGGTACCAGGAGTAAGGTTTAAATCCTTGAAACCTATAATTCCTCTAGTAAGAAGTAATAGCTCTCTTTTATATTCCTAGAATACATTGTGGATATTGGTATTTTGGCCCATTTCAAATTCTGCCTTCTTTCGTTTCCATTTGTACATGGCTTTTCTCCTGTATTAAACTACAAATTGCCTTGAGGTTGGAGGCTATACCATATTAGTCTTTGAACTCCTTTCTCCTAGGATTTTGGCAACAGATTTTATGTAGTAAGTGCTCAATAAATATTTGTTGAATTGAAGTCAGTGAATATATTTAGTCATACTTCAGCGAGCCAAAGTTAGTAAATAAGAACAGTTGGCCATTCGTGTCTAAAGATTTTACAGCTCTTGGGTTTTGTCATTAATTTGTAGGTATGAAGTCTGGTGGTTTATTCAGGGACATCTTCCCAAAAATTTCACGATACTGAACATTATTTCTTTTTTTTAGAGAAGTGAATTATAAGAAAACAAAATGTTGATGAACTTTCTATAGATTCAGCTAATATTTTCCCAGGTTAAAACATGAAGACTCTTACATTTTTTATATGACAACATCTACTGAACTATCAGGATCGTGAGGATGTTTTAGACTTAAAAATGATAGCTACCTGGATAATATCACAGCATCAATTTATCTTTAGAAATTCTCTTTTCTTTGCTAAATGGTTCAGTGTGACATTTGTTTGCTACCCTGTGTAGTGGTTGAGGACGCACAAATTGCTTATGAGCTCTGGTATTGCCATGCAGTAGAATGAATGTTGTTTTTGGAATGAGATAGTTTTGGCTTGACCTTGGGCAAGTTACTTAGTCTCTCTGAGTGTTCTACATATGTCTGATGGTACATAGATCCCAACCCATGGGTTTTAAGGAATAATTGAGACCATATTTGTATATATATGTGTATACACATGACTATATGTATATATAGAGAAAGAATCTATATATTGAAATATTTTATTTTTTGAAATATGTATGTATATATAAAATAATTGAGACTATATATAGATACTATCTACATATAATCGATATAGAGAGACTATTTCTCTCCATTCTATTTATCCAAAGAGCTTACTACAGTGTATGGGAATTAGAAATTATTAAGTAAATGGTAGCTAAACACCAGCCTATTCTTTCTCTTGCTAGCTGTTTGATCTTAGGTGAGTCACTGAATTGGATTAATCATGAGTTTCCTCAACTGTAAAATGGGAGGAATAATGGCACTGCAAAGTGCTGCTGTGTTGATTAAATATGATACTCACTATAACATCCTGGGATCATTGTACAGTATTGAATGCTCAACATAATTTAGCTATCGTGTACATATGATGTGCATATGTCTTATTTCACCTATTCAAAATAATATAAATGTGTACTGTAAACTGCAGACTTCACAAGAGTGGGTGGTCATTTATAAAAGCGTCTAGGATGGGGTCTATTTCCAATATCTCACTGGATTCATGGGTCTAGGAAAAAAGCTGGGTAATCAATAGGTGACCAATAACGGTTTGCTTTTGCATATGATAATGAGTAGATAAGGCACCAGGCAGGCTCCAGGTAGCACTGAACAAACTGATTCCTCTTAAGGAATTGGTCAGTATTGGTCAGCCAATGGACTGTTTAATCACCCTCTTGGCCAGTGAGCACTAGCATCCCACAGCATTTGCTTTCCTTTTTTTCTTCCTTCATGGCCCCTCTTGTCCCAATAACATCCTATTTTGCCTCCAAATATCTTTTTAGTCCCAGAAAAGAGTTTGGTTATTTTTCCAAAAACACACACAGGATTCTTCTCCTGGTTAAAACACACACCATATACTATAGCAGGTTGAGTGGTCTAGGCTCAGTTAGATAGCAGGGTCATGCTTTAGGCCTACTTACCTCCCATCAGAAAAACTATCAAGTATGTTGGGGAACTTGTTGCATCCTGATTTTAGATGTGACCATGGATAGCACAGCTCAGGTCTCTTTCAAGAGAAGAGCCTACTGCTTGGAGCAGATAGAGTTGACAGGCTGTCCCAGTTGTTCCACTGTGAACTCTGAGACCATGCTTTCCCTGGTTGCTCCCACCAGTAGCTGAGTATGGTGAGGGCACTCGTGCAGACCTGCTCACTAAGACTTCTTCCTTTGACCTGGCTGACAATTTCTCAGAACGTCCCTGCAGTCTGGGAGGCTTCCTACCCAACTTTTCTTTCCCCTGTTTTTTCACAGGTATCAGACCAAACATGTGATCTGAGATCTTGTCCTGTTTAGTCCTGTTCCTTTCTCCTTTACCAAAGAGAAAAGTTGAACCCCTAGAATCTTGCATGTCAAATTCTGCCTTGGCTTCTCAAAAGATCTGCATTGACACAGTTGGTAGTATGTTACCGTACTGGAAATAGAGCCCCATTCAGTAGGGATGCTATCCTGGAGCTATTCTACTGCATGACCTCACATCCAGGAATCTGTGCCCTTCAGTGAAGAGAATATGCTTGTGGTCTCTGCCAGGAAAGAACCTGTAAATTTACACAGAAGGAAAATAAATGTCTCAAATTCATTACCGCAATCGTGGACCCCTCAACTCAGTCTTATAATTTGTATCTTTGTATAAGCATATTTATTTAACATGTCTACATGTTTATATACATTAATTCTCCAATTAGCCTATAATCTCCTTGAAGGCAATAGTGGTATCCAATTTATATCAATTTGTACTTTCCCTTCTGACAGTAAACACTTTTGAAACATGACAAATAATAAGTGTAGAATTAATAATTCTATAATGAGTCCAAGAAGAATGTTTGAGCATTCAGATCTAGGTTCAAATCCCAGATGTGCCGCTTCCTGTCCATGCAACCTTGGCCATGTTTGCCTCTTTGAGCCTCAATTTTCTCATCTGTAAAATGGGTTTCGTGAGGATGAAATGAGAAAGTGTAGTGAACACAGTCTCTGGTGCAGCTAGCCATCTACGTATGGTATCAAGAGTCAATTTCCCAGAAAATAATGTTAACTATTGTTGTACTGCAAGTTGTCCATAAGCATATTTCGTAACAACATGTACTTTACAGAATACAAATAAATTTGCGTAACTTTTTTGGATCCCAGCTTTAAAGAAAATTAATCTTTATACTGGACTCTGCTCTCTAGATACTCAATATTTATTATACTGCTAAAATAATATGTATAACAAAACGTAATTATAACATACCATAATTATAATGTAATTGTACTCTACTTAAATATATAATTATATGATACTATAATTAATTAACGTCATTCATGATATTGTTATTAATGCTTATTACTAATAGTAATTATTATTAATGAAAAAGGATTAGAGTAGTATTGAAGTCTTTAAAAACACAAACAATATATAAGAAAGCTGTGTTCTTAGCTGAGTTTCTACTATACAAACATTCATCTTTTATATAGGTTTACCTATCCTATGGTCTTTATAAACTTAGAGTATTCTGAGTGACGGGCTTACAGTAATTTGCCCAAGGCCTGTTCTGTTGGGTTTTGTGAAATAGGAGGCAAAAGTTTTCCGTGGTTTACCTATCCCCCATTTTCTTATCTTCTCAAGGCTGGGCTCCTATGCCTCCCAAGTTTACCACTGGCTGATGGGAATGAGTTACCCATGTTGATAAGTTTAGGGATAAGACTGAAGATAGCTCCCAAGGCTTTCCTTCTCTTTCAGGGTAATGTACAGCTTAACAGTGACCTTCAGAAGATGACAACCTTGTTTTTGTTTTCTAATGAAAATATCCTAGGTGGCGAGAATATTAGACTATGTAAGCGCAAACCACTGGGGAATAGATTTTGGGTGTGTGACTACTTTGGTTAGCCCTGAATCATAGCAGAAGCAGCCATGTCTCCTAATCACTTCAAGGTGAGCCTGCAGTTTTCACCCTGATGCTATCAGAGCAATTTAATATTGCTTGGAAAAATACCCTAATTCCTACAGAAACTGCAGTTTTTGATAACTGGATCAAAAGATACGGGTGATTTCTGCAACATGTCTAGTCCTCTATTCTGCAATGGTAAAAACATGTTCTTCCTAAGTATCTATATAATCTTTTACTTCTTATGGTATATAAGCCTGAATTATCAAAGAATTAATGAAGATGTTCATGAGTGATAAGCTACAGTAAAGAAGATTTTGATTGAGGGGTTATTAAACCCACCATGTAAACTTTCTGACAGCTGAGAAAAACATGAAACTAAGAGAAGACATTTCAGTGGGTTCTCTGCCCAGATACAGGATGAACCTTTATACCACAGTGAACAGAAACGATTACCTTCTGTATTAATACACAGTTTTTAACAGCAACTACTCCCAAGGTTCTTTCTATTAGCTAACCCGAATATTTTATGCTATAGCTCAGGAACATTTTTCTTGTTTCCATATTTTTAAAGTACTTTTTGATTCATAGCAGAAAGAATTTTCACATAGTATTTTCCCATCTGCTTTTAATTTGCTACTAGAATACCTCTGCCTTCCACTGATCTAATTCCTGTTTTACAGAGAGCTGCTTTACTTGGCCTCACCTCTCACCTTGGATTCCCTTCTAGCCTTGCTTTCTGACTAACATGCAAGAATGTTCATATGCACATACGTGACAACTGTAAACGTTACATCCAAACGAGCAGCCAACTCTGATGCTGTTTGCTCCGAAACATTCCACAATTTTATCTGTATTTCTCCACAGCTAAGAACACACTTTTGTTGGGGTGCCTGGGTGGCTCAGTGGGTTAAGCCTCTGCCTTCGGCTCAGGTCATGATCTCAGGGTCCTGGGATCGAGCCCCGCATCGGGCTCTCTGCTCAGCAGGGAGCCTGCTTCCCCCTCTCTCTGCCTGCCTCTCTGTTTACTTGTGATCTCTCTCTCTTTCTGTCAAATAAATAAATAAATAAATAATCTAAAAAAAAAAAAAAAAAGAACACACTTTTGTCACTCTTATCCAGAACAATGAGGTCTCTGAGCTTTGTTTTTCAGTACTCCCACTGATAAACATTTTTGAGCCTCAGCTTCAGTTATATTGCTTATAAGTGAACTGCTCTATCATTTTATTATATATGTTATAAAATGTATAATTTTATACATTATAAAATGAATGCCAAAAGGTGAGACATTTTGAAGGGTAAGATAAAAAATAATGAGAAATAGAATTTCAATTCCTTTTCTTTCTAAATGAATTGCCTAGTATCTCCTCAAGGGAAGTACATCTCATGTACCCATCTTTGGAGACTATTGGCCTGAGATAGAGCAATAATAGTATTTTAATCCATGTTCTTGTCTTTTAACTTGTTCCCTTAAATTCATCTCTCTTTAGCTGCCAAGGTGATCCATTTGAAATGTATATTTGGCCTTGTCATTCCACAGCATAAAGTGATTCAGGGGTAGCCTCTCCCAGGACGAAGTCCAAACCCTCTTGTACAAAACTTTTCACACCCTTTCCCCCAGCCGCCTTTACATCTTAATCTCTGTCTTTTGCAACAGCCTTCCCATTTTAATAACATGAAAAAGTTTGTAGTTTGGCTCTGCACATCCAATTTTTATATCACTCAGTGCTTTTGCTCATTCTATTCCTTTCACCTGGAATAACAGGTGAATCACCATTCCAAGGCTCATTCTTCAGAAGTGAATCACAATTCTTGAATCACCATTCCAAGGGTCATTCTTCAGAAGTCATCTCAAGCGTTTTATCTCCTTTTTGAAGAATCTTTCCCAGAGTGATTTTACCTTCTAGATGTTATAGGCATAGGGAAAAGGCCGATGGGGTTAATCAAGATCTACTATAAAATTTAGCAACCAGAAGGAGGGAAACAACCTGAAAACTTGAAATGAATATGTATTTACTTATTTAAGAACATGACATGTCATTATATCAACCAATCAGCTGCTATTGCAACTCAATACAAATGTTCTTTATTTGAGTTATATAAAAATTGCATTCATCTGTGATGTGTAGCAGTATTTTAGTATGTTTCCTATGATATGGACTAGGACCTCAAAAAGTAATAGTGCATCAAGGCTACCAATATCATAAAATATCCTTGACTTTATGGTGTTACCACACGGTTTTGAGCACTCAGGTCATTCAGATTTTGTATTGAAATTATCTCATTTGTCTCTTTTCACTTTTTCTAGTATATAGCAATCATCAATTTAGAGCAAAAGGCTCATATACCAGGATTTAATTTCCTCACTGTATTTTGTATAACAAAATGCTCAGTAATCAAAATTTTAAGTAAAAAAATTTAATGAAACTAAATAATATATCTCAAATACAAACATTCTAAGCATTAAGTAAAATTTAAGTTTAAAACTATAAATACTATATGTATATTCTTACTCTAACATAGAAAATTAAAATGATACATAAAATATTTTTTTTCGAAGATTTTATTTATTTATTTGACAGAGAGAGAGAGATCACAAGTAGGCAGAGAGGCAGGCAGAGAGAGAGGGGGAAGCAGGTTCCCTGCTGAGCAGAGAGCCCAGTGCGGGGCTCCATCCCAGGACCCTGAGATCATGACCCGAGCCGAAAGAAAGAGGCTTTAACCCACTGAGCCACCCAGGCGCCCCTAAAATATTATTTAAAAATAAAAAATATATAAATGAAGACAATTACATAAAATTACCAAAAATATTTGATCTTTTAAAAATAATGATGTGGGGTGCCTGGGTGGCTCAGTAGGTTAGGCATCTGCCTTTGGCTCAATTCATGATCCCAGGGTCCTGGCATTGAGCCTCATATTGGGCTCCTGAGCCTTGCTTCTCCCTCTTCCTCTGTCTGCAGCTTCCCCTGCTTGTGCCTGTGCTCTCTCTCTCTGTCAAATAAATAAATGAAATCTTTTTAAAAAATAAAAATACTGTGTTTCATTTCTTGAGTTTTAAGAATTTTTTTTGAAATTTTCTTCAATGGCTGAAATAATTATTTTTGAAACTATACTAGTTGGAGAAATATTAAGAAGATAGGTATAAACTAAAACCAAATACATTACTCTAATTACATTATCATCAAATAAAATCATTTTTTGTTTGATAACTTTAGGAGAGCATTGTAAACTTTCTCTCTGGAATTTCATCCAATCATTTCATGAATAGCGATATAATTTTGTATCAAAGAAAGCATTTCTAGTTCATCTTCAGTTTCTCTTTTTAATTGCATATGGAAGGAAAATTCAATGGAGGGTTACCTTATCAATATTAATACTGGTATGTTTGTGTTACATTTGTTCAGAAATTCTCTGTGCAATATCAACTTTGCTTTGTTTGCTTTCACTTTCTAACTCCTCCAGAGTATTATGAAATTTTAGAAGAATAATTTTAAGTGAGAGTACTTTTATATAACTTGCGATTTTAATACTGTATGTAACTCTGAGTGGAAGTGATGTTCATTTGACAAGTGATTTCACTCCAAATTGGTAACTTTTCATTAATGTTGATCTCAAGAGGTTTTTATATTTGTCTATATATTTACCTTTACTAAAGAACTTCATATTTTCATATGGCTTTGAGTTACTGCCGAGCATCCTTTCATTTCAACCTGAAGGACTCTCTTTAATATTTCTAGAGGCAGATCTGTTGGTAACGAACTCCCTCAGCTTTTGTTTATCTGGCAATGTCTTATTTTTCCTTTATTTATTTATTTTTTTAAGTAAGCTCCACACCCAGTGTTAAGCCTGACATGGGGTTGAACTCATGACCCTGAAATCAAGACCTGAGCAGAGATTAAGAGTTGGATGCTTATCCGACTGAGCCATTCAGGCACCCCTTCTCTCCCTCATTTTTGAAGGACAGTTTTGGTAGATATAGAATTCTTGGTTGACTTTTTTTTTCTTTCAGTACTTTAAATGTATCATCCCACCACCTTCTCGCCTGCAAGGTTTCTACTGAGAATCTTATTAAAGATCCCTTGTATGTGCTGAGTCACTTTCCTCTTGCTACTTTCAAAATTCTGTTTGTCTTTGTCTTAAAAGTTTGATTAGAATGTGTCCTGGTGTTGTTTCTTTGACTGTATTGTACTTGGAGTTCACTGAGTTTCTTATATTTGTATATCCATGTCTTTTGTCGAATCTGGGAAGTTTTGAGAAATTATTCCTTTAAATAAGCTCTCTACACCTTTTTTATTCTCTTCTCCTTTTAGGACTCCCATAATGTGTGAACTGATCTATTTGATGGTTTCCCAAAAGACCTTTAGATTCTGCTCACTTTTCATAATTTCATTTTTCTCTTCAGATTCAATAATTTCAAATGAGCTGTCGTCAAGTTGACCAAATCTTTTTTCTGCTTGTTTGGGTTACTGGTGAATGCCTCTTGTATATCTTTCAATTCAGTTATTATATTTTTCAGATCCAAAATTTCTGTTTCCTCCACCCTAATCTCTTGCTCCTGAGTGTCTGTGGGTCTGTAGAATCCTTGCAGTTTTCACAAGTCGTAGCTGTTGCTTTTTGCACTTCTTCCTAGTCTGAGATCTGAATCACTTTTGTCCATTTGTGCTTTAAGTTGGGTGACACATAGACCAGTGCCTCAGGCAGCTTAGAGTCAGGTTAGAAAGTTTCAAATTTGGCCCACACTCTTCTCCCCAAGTCATTGAGTGAAACTGGAGTCTGACTGGACTTCTGCTTCCTCCAAATTGGGGAGACAAGGGTGAGTAAAAACATCCTGAAATTTTCTACTTTTGTATGTGGTTTTCTTGGTTGAGTGTTTGCTTGGTTTCTGTAGATGTCTGATTGAATTCCAGAGTGTCTGGAAAATTATTCTTGTTAGTTTCAAAGGTTTTGTTTAGTGTTTTCAGAATTTTTAAAGTACTGCAATAGTCATTTGAAATACCCCAGTCATTTGAAATCAGTCATCTGATTTCTTTAGCCTCTACTGGTGTAGTTGCTTCTTTGGGCTTGAGTTTCCTCTTTCATGGCTGACCTATTTGCTATGGCCTTGGATGTGACTGGTCTATGGGACTTCAGTATCTCTTGCCATGGTTGACTACTCTAAGAAAAACTTTCAGAACCACTGACTCTGGCTAGAGGTTGTTTTGAGAAATTTTTATCCTTCTGCCAATTGGAGAATGAAGGACCTGTTTAGGCAAAGACACCTACTTCAGAATATTCTTCCCATATTTTATATATAATATATATAAATAATTATTATATATAATATATAATATTATATATAAATATTTACATATATTTATATATAATATAAATAAAAATAAATAAATAAATAAATATGTAAATATATATGTATATTTAGTTGGGGAAGAAGGGGTAAAGTAGAGTTGGGATTGATTGAGTGGGGGAATTGCAGGAGCAAAATAGAAGAAGGCCCAAATGAACTTTAAGTAAAGATTTCAGGGATGGGGTGTTGGGAAGGACAGGGAAAGGGGAATGGTGAGCAAAATTATTCACTTGTGCTCAAAATAATGTTATTTCCTCTATTCACCCTTTGCATTCTTAATATAAAATAACATGATCTGTACCATATGGCAATCTGATCCATCTTTGTAATTCCAATATCTAACAGGGTATATTAAACACTCAATTGGTGCTCAATGCATGCTGAACTGAAATGACAATTATCTAGTCTTAAAAGTAGTTCTGAATGAAGATCTTTAATATATACATTTCCCACAAGAAAGTTATTTATTATTAAATAATGTTACATGAGTCTGTCCATAAAGTATATGACAACTACCTAAGGTTGAAATATATGTGAAAAATATTTGTAAATCCATGTTACTTTTATCCCTATGAAGTATGAATGAGATTATGGGGATGATGAATATTATTTGTTCCTTAACATAAAAGTTTCTAATTCTATTTTCTCTCTTTTTCTCTCTTTCTCAATTAGTCAGTCAGTGGTACTGAGGATATGTTTGTTCAGGATTTTGCAAAGTGTTATCAGGCATATTAAAATGTCATAGTTATGGTCCTAGGAGAACAATACAATATACCTGCTCCCATCTCATTTGGCAATGAGTTTATCTTTTTCTAAATGGGAATTCTTAAACTTCTGCCCAGTTTTATTTTCATTTTTGGTGAGTGAGATATGGAAGAAGGTGGAAGAATAACCTAATTTAATTTTCTTTTGAGAGACAGTCTTGTGTATAGGAATGAGCTTTGGACTCAGCAGCAGCATATCCAAGTTCTACCCTTAGCTCTTTCACTCTTCACTGATGTGTCATTGTTCAAGGGGACTTAATTCTTCATTTTCTTATGTTAAAATAAGTATAATCACAGTTCCCTTACAGGGGAACCTCTCTGCACTCCTAACAGAGTTTTGGGGGTCCAAGTGAGAGCATTTGTGAGAAGACGCTATAAAATGGATTATTGTGGTGGTCTTTCCCTTCAACCCTCACATTTGCTCTGTTTTCTCTGTTGAAGGAAACAATAAATTGAAGGGCATAAATTGGCATCACTGAATGCTCAAGGTAGTAGCCCATACAGAGCATAAGATGCCAACAAATTTTCATGCATTGGAAACAGGAATATTTGGATAATGCGTGTGTGTGTGTGTACGTTTGTGTGCATTATGAGATCATGTCTCCGCCAAGCCTCACAATTCTCCAGGGGCTTTCCAACCCACTTAGCATAAAATCCAACATCCTTCCTATGGCCTTCAAGACCCTTTCTCTTATCTCACATTTATTTCTCCTCATTCCTCTCCACTCCTACGTGGAGTGTTTGTAACAACAAATGTTTGTTGTTACACAAACATTCCAAGCCCATTTCCTGCTCAAGGATTGTGTATTTTAATTCCTCTTTCCCAATACTGTCATTTGCATGACTCATATTTTCTCTTTATTCGGGTTTCTACTCAAAGGCCACCTCTTCCAAGAGGCCTTCCCTGATAATCTATCTAAAATAATATTTCTTGTCTCTCTAGCCACATAACCCCACTTTATTTTTGTTCTTAGGACTTAATGTCACCTCTTTCTGTTTTATATCTGCACTTTTAATTATTCTTGTCCTCCACTAGAATGTAAACTTCAGAAAGGCAGGAGCTTTGTCTGTTATTTTTCTGTGTTTGGTGCCTGGCACATTGTAGATGCTCAATAAATAATCGTTGAATGAATAAATGACTGGCTGGATGAATGAACAAACATAAATGTACATTCTGTGAACTCTATGTAAGATTTGTAGCCAAGTCTGTATTTTTGGAAGTATTATCTCTTGTTGTAGATTAAGCACCTGATCGTAGTTAATAGCACTTAGCTTTTCCCACTATTTATAATATCCCACTCTTTTGCTCTTGCCTCAAAAGCCTGAATGGATTCTTTTAAGCCACTGCTTTGAAGGCATTTGTATATTTTTCTAAAGATGTTTAATGAGTTGGAAATAACCATGCATGAAGCACTTTTAGTGTAGCCTTTATAAAGTTAGCCTTTACATTTAGAAGTCTTGTTAGATAACTCACTGGAAAAAAATGTATTCATTTATATCAGATTGTTTCTATCACAGATGATTTTTGAGGGTGCTTTTCAAGTAATTTAAAATATGAGGTTATAGCAGAATGACAAGACACAGATCCCTAAAACACAGAAATTCAAACTGGGCTCCGGCCGAACTCTATGGACAGTTTTCCTGGCAGCATCACCACGTAGGCAGTTAGAGGCAACTCTTCATACAAGGCAGTGGCTTCTCCTGCTGGCACAGCTGCCGAAGTTGAGGAAAGCAAAACTAATCGTAATGACTGAGATTCCAGATTTTAGTGCCCTAAACACTTATGAGAGTAACTGCCCTGTAAGCAGAGGAAAAATTAGAGAAAATAGGAAATTATGGAGAACTTAGCACAGTTGCATTGACTCTGACTCGGCTACCACAGTAGTGCTGAGTTTTGTTATGACGGCAGTAATTTTTTTAGTGATAGGACATGGCAAAGGGTGCTGAGAGCAAGGGTGAGGAGCAAAAGGGAGAAGTCTGTAATTCCCTATTAGGTAGAGACTGAATGTTCTTACAATATGTAAACAGATGCAACCATGTTTACTCCTTAGTTAAGAGTAAAACTATATAGCATGGGCACCTGGAGACTTTACAAAGGGAGGGAGATACCTTCAAAAAAATCATTCATAAATATGTAGAGTAAAAGAAGAGGTGTCAGGCAAGTGTATTTCTTTGTGGTCTATCTTCTTATAATTGAGGAGACCGGTTTATTCCCAGGTTTGGCCAGGAAAATATTTATCCTAATTTTCTTTGTTTGCTTTCTTCTTTTGAAAAAGACAAACAACTTTGAAAGAAACGTTAGTCTGATATGCTAGGAAGTTACTTGCTGAGCTCCGATATGACAATGGAGAGCGTTGCTGTGAGCCAATCAGGTGCTGCCTGTGGAGATGTTTTTGTTTGCAGCATTTTCACACATACTTATTCAATAAAGCTTTTGTTTTACTGACATTGGAAAACAGTGCACTGCATTATGCTGTGATTTTGAAGTGACAGTGTCAGTGGGACTAGGGTAAAAGATTTGAAGTGAATTGAGGCTGAAAACGAAAGCTTTGTTTTTGCTTAGTTAGGAAGGAAAGTTAAATTTAAGATTTTTTTCCCACTCTTGCTTTCACCATTGGAAGGACAAAAACAACCAAACAATAAGAGAACAACAGGAAAACCAAACTTGTGTCCCTGTGCACTATTTTAAGTGAGAGAATATAACTCCAAATCCATCTTTGTGTTTCTTGGGGAAATAAAATTGTCACAACTGCTCATGTCACAACTTATGATAGGCAAGACATATTTAACACTCAATAAATAATATAGCTCAATTGAGTTAAAACTTGACATTCTGTAAAGTGTCTGGTCAAATAAGATAAAGTGATATTTAACCAGCAAAGAACGGTGTCTGTTATCAGAGTTCCTGTGATAAATCCAAATCATAACGAATTTCTTGCTTCTATCTGAGTTGTATACTTAAAACATAGGCTTTGGAAAGGTAAGGCAACAAATCATGATGATAAACCCGCTATAGGACAAATTGCAGTACTCTACTACAACTCTGCCCCTGGAATTCTGATTGACTTTGGTGTGCTGCCGTACCTCAGCAGGCCTTCCTCTTCTTCATCTGATTGAATGAGAGAATGTAACTGCACTATGTCTAATACGTCTTTCTGTTTAAACACTCTATGAATCACCTTGTTTCAGAAAATAAGTCATTCAAATGTATGCAGTAAATTCAAGAGTTAAAATATCACTGACCTTCACGTTTACGGAAAGGGGAGGTGATTGTGGTTCTCCTAACAATGCTCCCACAGTTCTAGTTTTCGATCATAGCACTCATGTTAATTGGTAATTGTTTCATATGTCCTTGTCCTCCATTAAATTCTGATTCTTTGCATTCCTGGTGTGGCAGTTTCTCCCATCTTAAAAAATAATTGCCCAAAAAATAATTGCCCCATGATAATGATCATCTTTTATCACCTTTTTTTCCTTCAAATTCACAAATAATATTTGTTTCATTACTTACTTTCCTTATTTTTCTAACTCCCAATGAAAAATCACTAGTCATTTTTTAAAAATACTTCTCAATGGCACCTGACCTTGGCCCTTGTATCCTACCTTATAGGAATTAGTTCTCAGTCATTCCTAATATCCTAAGAATTAGTTCACTGCAAGCTCCCCTAATTGATACATTTGACTTCTAGAACCATCAGATAAATTATTGTTCCCAAATTATTGCCTGTAGTCAAGTCTTTGCTCCTAAACTGTAACTACCTTCCGGTCAAATTTACTCAGACACTTACTGGCGCATCAGGTTCACTATGTTTAAACTGGAAACAATGGCATCTCTTCCCCTGCTCCCCAAATCAGGGATTTGGAAGCTTTCCAGATTCTTTTTTTCTGTGTTATCCTCCTAACATGGCTCTAGCCTCTTATGTATCCTAAATCTTAGATTGTACCTTCTTTCTTCTCATGTAATCCATCAGTATTACTTTAATTTAGACTTTCAGCACTTCACACTGGAGCTATTATTTTAGTGTTGTATCAGGTCTCTCTGTTTATTTTTTTCTCTTCGATTCATTCACCACACTGCAATCATAGGAATTATTTAAACCTGCAGATATTATCATGCATTTTACCTACTTAAAAACTTTTAATGTTTGCTGTTGCCTTCCAGACAAGTTAGAATATCAGAGCATGAAAGGCCCTTTTTTAAGGTATCTATTTCTCAAAATTCATCGATTGAATTTTCACCACCTGCTTTTAGAGACATCACTATAGTCATACACACTACTTATAATTTTCTGAACTTGGCATACAGCTTTATATCTGTATCTCCACACTTTCCTTACCTGGACCCAACTACATGAACTTTTTTATGATACTCCCCTAAGCACAATTGGTTGTTCTCTCTTTGAGTTTTAGTGCCCATCCCCCATACTTTGTCCAGACCTCATTTATCTTTCTCTCATAAACCATGTTTTATTTATATCTCAATCTCCAGTACCAAACGTTGTTCCTGATAAATAATAGTTACTGGGTACGAACAAGGTATCAAACGTCTCAGAAAATAGTTGGGAAGTAATACTAACAATGCAACCATTTTACTAAGGATTTTGTGATCTTTTCTTGCGGCCCTTTCTCCCCATAAAAATAATCCGTGAATAAAATAATTAAAGCAGGGGATAGGTCGGTATTAAAATCCTGAAGGATAATGTGGCTGTCGGTGGGGAAAGATCAAGAGGAGGAAGCTGGAGTATTTTGGGCACTTCTGAGGGGGAGATGGAGACCATCTGGAAAGGAGGATGCTGCAGGAATGAGAGCCAGGACGGAGATAAAAGTGAAGGGAAAGTAAATGGTGGCTGAACAACATCAAAGAGGCAACCCTATTGCAGCACTGAGCAAGTCACTGTGTGCTCGCTCTGGCAGAGATACAAGTGGGTGGCATTGGACGATGTATCCCAATGGTTAGGACAAGAACTAAGAAATGGGGCCATAATTTGGTTTAAGACCACTTCCTCCAGTGTAGCTGGGCTTATGTGCTCAGGACAAAGTACAGGAAACACCAGGGTATGTTCTGTGTTTTCAATTTCTTTTTATGTGCAAATGTATCTAAGTGTGTGTTTTCTACTCTAAATAGCTCTAACTTAAACTATTAATTTAAAGAAGTCCTTATTAACATGCTTAGCTCTTTTTCCTTTTAAAGAAATCCACCCAACTACCATGAGTACACCAAGAATATGATTTTAGGTAATGTCCCTCATTTCTTAAAGGAATGATTCTGCGTTTGGCCATGGATTTTTCTTAGCCGAGCTCAGGTAGACCTGTCTGTGGATAAGAAATTCATGTGACTGAAACAGGATACTGTATTTATTTGACTTAGGAAAAAAAAATCGTAAACATAAACATCCTTTTCAACCATTTGCTTACAATCAATTGCTAATGATAGATAGAAAGCTTTGAGAGCAACAGGAAGTATAAATAATATAGGAAGAAAAAAGAGAAGAGAATAGTGTTAGCAATAACAGTTGCAGATGGTTAGCGTTTTCCCTGGAAAGTATTGTTTTAAATTTCTGTTAAATCTTGCCAGATTTCGGGAGACTGTTTGATCTTAAGTAGAACATGTTGCCACTACTTCAGTGATAGTAAATGCTGCTGAAACATTTACAAAATAAAGATCAATACACTGGAAATGCATGAACTTATTTGTTTAGGTGATAAATCCATAAGGGCCATAAAGAAATTATTTTTTGTGTGGTTACATTTTCAGAAAATCAAGTTGGGTCCTTCAAAGTATTCCTATAACATCCATGATCTGAACTGGGTGATTTTACTTGGATGGAATTAAAATTTTAAAAAAGGTCAAAAAACCCTTTCAAAATGCATGTATGCATATACATATTTTCGTATACCAGCAATTAATTCCTTCCTTGTTCTGTAAACAATGAAAACAAAACCAAATAATATTTAGTAATTATACTGGTAGTAATTCTAGATACTGAGAGACTTTAATAGTGTGGTTGAAAGGAAATACTTGAGTATGTTCTGTAGATGCTTGGCTGACTCACAGCTCAGTGTTTCACACAGCAGTGAAATGATGAGACATTTACTATTGTGTTACAATCAGACTTATTTGGCTGCTTATCTCTGGAATTATAGAAAGAGATGTGATAGCTGTGGCATCTCCAACTTGAGGAGTCATTAATCAATGAGAATATGGAACCAAAAGCCAATTAGTGTTAATGTGTGAGTAGTACAAAATAGCAAACATGGAAAAATAAAGACACAAGATAAAGAACAACAAAATACTCCCCAGTAAAGGTATGACTACTAATATACTAATTTCCTATTGATGCCAGGAGAGGGTTGGTATTTTAAGTCACTTTCACATTAAGAGCAATTCTACTTTGGTCTATTTGCAAATCCAAATAAAAATGATAGGTTAGTATCAGGTGTAGCTTCAGACACTGATTTATTAAGGAATATGAGGAAGAATCTAAAACAACTTTAAAAGCTGTTTTAGGGTAAGATGGGTTATTCTAAAGAAATTCTTTGGGAGTTGTCTCTCTTGAATTTACAGTCACAAATTTATATTCCCTTTGTGATGTAAGTGGAAATGATCCGTCTTCTGTTCAAATTGCTGGTCAATATGTCAGTCAGATCAAATGCCACTAATAAGATGCTAAAAAGTGCTTCAGAGGAATGGGGGATTTCTTTAACAAGACATAAAGTGCTTTTTAATCCATTTCTTACTTGTTAAAAGCATTATGACTCTTACAGATTGTTCTATCATGATGTGGTTTTAATCCTTTGTGAGAGGTGAAAATGCATTGTGGAATTCTGAAATATAAGAATTGAGTCTTGGTAGTCTCCTCAATAGTAGCTCTACCCCAAGTCTGAGGTAATAACATAGTTCTGGAAGTACTGTACCCAATGAAATGTGGAAGATTTTTAAGGAAGGCTATAAAATATTTGGGAATTTTTTCATGAATTAAATTTTTAAAATTTACTTTTGACTTCTAAGGAATTTGGTTTCTCATCCTCTGAATCAAGTCCCCTCTAGAATACCAAACCAATGAGTAATCATGGGAACCCTATGAAGAAGCAAAGATAGTGTTGCCTTGTGGATGAAAGAGATTGCTTCATTTTTCACTTGAAATTAGGTACCTCTGGGAGTACGAGCAAAATTACTATCCTTTCCTCGTTTCTAATTGCTTTCTTTATAGTGACCACCTCTTTGATTAAATTAAATTAGATTTTACTGATAGCTAAATGTTAGAGGTACAACAGTGAGTAAAATCCTAAAATCTAGGGGGAAGGATAGAGACCAGGGTGGAAGGTGGTGACAAATTCATATCAATCTGCCTGCTGCATGGAGAATGAATTGGAGAAGGGCAAGGATATGAGATGCCATACTATTGCAATTGTCTATGTATGGTGCTATGGTGGTTTGGAGTGGGATGGTAGAATTTGTGATAGGATTGTGACTGAAAAATATCTCATGAGTAAAGTTGTAAGACATGATGATGAGGTGGATATGGGGGAGAAGAGAGGGTGCGATCATGAGTGCTGCTTTGTATTACTCAGTAAATGGGAGAGAACATTGGAAGTGGGCCAGAGGCTGGGGGTAGAGTAAATGGGAATAAGAATAATAATTTATCTTGAGACATTTGAGACATATTAAATCTTTTTCACCTTTATATTCTAGACTCAATTTAAATTGTTATATCTCAGTAAAAGGTAAATCAGTTAATTAGTGAGGGTAAGATCTACACCTTTTATACAAATATATAAAATCATATATATATACACACACATATAGTGCATCATGATAAAAAAGTAAAATTTTATATTTCTCAACATGGCATCACTTCTATTTTTTATATTGTGAAGCTTTTCTCAATTAAGATTTATACAGTTGCTTTTATGACTCTCTTAACAAAGTGAAAAGAATTTGAATTCTCTTTGTTTCTTGTCTTCTTAAAAATACTATGTTTACTGTCTTTTAACTAATGGTCTATATATGGAGCATCTTACAGTTGCCAATAATCTAATGGATCATGACAGGCATTTAATTTTGACTGTTTGGGAGCAAGGATTTCCAAGCACGGTTTTTCTACTCATATATTTTTTTTAGGATTTCCTTCTCTCGGTCAGGGAATGTGTGTTTTTGCTTTAGGAACTTTAAAAGAGACTTCTCTGCTTTATCTCCAAGCCTAGTAACTAATCTAAGGATTAGGAAGTAGGACTGACCCCCCTCCCCCATACACACACACACACACGCGCACACACACACACATACATACTCATGAATTCTCTTTTAAACAAAAAATGAAGAACTATACCAAATGTATATGACCAAGTTTGGAAAAGAATGTTAATTCTTTGGTTGTGTCTATGCTGGCAAATGATTGAAATTTTGTGGTAATTATTTGAATATAACATTAAGAAAACCTGATTTGAAGATCTGGGTTCTCATTTCCTATTGAATTATGTACAAGTTCTTTGGCATAGCATTTAAAGCGTTCCACAGCACGCCACTGAGCCACTTTTCTATCTTTATCCTCCTCTAATCCCCTCTCTCTAAGCCTGTGCTCCAGACAAGCTAGACTGCTTGTCATTCCCTACTTTTCCTAATACTGTTCTCTAGACCTGAAATCTTTTGCTTTCTTACCAGATCACTTCCCTTCTTGCTTTTCATTTCCTGCCCATGTCCTATTCAAAACTCAAAATTTTGATTACTTTTCTCTCAAGGCCTATCTCAAATGTTAGCTGTACCATAGCAGTGCTTGGTTATTTTTCTTGAAGCATTTTTAATAATTTGCATCCTTCTCTTATGCTTTAACCTTGTAAAGCTCCTACTCATCCTCGTTTTTCTTATTGTGACTATCATAGTGACTTGCACATATCATACAACCAATAAATATTTTTTTGAGTTAAGTTGACTCGTCCCCACTGACAGCCACTATTTATGTTAGACATTGGGAAATTATTCAAATCACGAAATCATCTTGTTTCCATAGACAAAGGTACCGTACCAGGCTCTCCCCATTATATTGCCTCATTAGGCCTCATTCACCAAACATGGGTTGAACACCTACTAATTGCAGTGTGCTGTGTTACTCTGTCCTGGAAACAGGACCAAATATAATTACATAATCATGTGTCAGGAAAAATATGTAATTATGTGGATCTCACATATTCAAAATAAATTTCTAAAATAAAATAATTAGACTAACTTGATATCAATTAAATCTTGTCCAAATAAAGACAGAACATTCAGCTTTGTTCAATCTCATGTAAATGCTGATAAAGAGAGTTAATCCTTCCACTTGAGAAAAACAATTAACACATATCTAACCCAGGCACTCATTTATTCAAGAACTTTCTGAACCAAATTCATAAGTAAAGAAAATTTTTTCTTCTCAGTGCCTCAGTTATTTTTCAAAGGTGCTTCCAAGGATTTTGTTTCAGAGTCTGATTTTAGGTATGCGTCTCAGGGTTGGTTATAAACAGGACAGAAGGAGAGTTGAAGTCTGGCAGCCACAAACAATTGTGGAAAATCTGTGAAGTAATATTGTCCTTGCAACATTTTCCGGCCTGCTTTTCAGGACCCATGGGCTTTAGATAAGCATTAGGTATGTGTCCAAAATAAACCACTGGGTTTTTAAGTCACTGTCCATCCTTGGTGTAACTTTCTCACAAATCATCAACTTCATAAGATACACTCTTTTTCCATGATTAAAAAGTTGGGGGATGGGGAACTACCTGGGTATGCATGATCTGACAATTCACTGTTTAATTTAAAAATTTATGCCCAACATTGCATTCATAAAATGACCACACAGTGATTTGTAAGCCAAAAAGCATAAGAAGTGCATTATGGGTAAGCAGTTTATTTTTGTTATTCTTTTGAAATATTCAGCTGGTATTAAAAACAGATCTTTTGAGCTGGAACAACAGTGGTACAGGTAGACTTCCTACTTTTGGAAAAGATCTGGTCTTTAGCTTATGGGAACCAAGCCGAAGCAGATGTGAAAAGTTCAACTAAAGGAAGAACAGATTAAACGCACTTTTGTGGTTGAAAAACCAAAACAGATGTTATTATTAAACCACAAAAACCTGGGTACATTGAAGTAACACTAGGTGTCTGAATTTTAAATTTGGATTTGAAATAATGAAGACATTTAAAGTTACACAGGCTGTTGTGTGCCACTAAACTCTTAATTTCAAATCAAGCAGTTTGCATATTAAAAAAAAACTTTCAAGAATATTGAGCTCTGTCATTGTTCTTATCATCTGAAAATGAGAAAGCATCTGACGATAAAAAAAAATCCTTTTGGTGATTTTTAAATTATTTTTCCAGAGCATTTTGAAAATGTTTGTTTACATATATACATATACATATGTTTGTGTGTATATATGGAACAGCTAGGAAAGGTCTAGACTACTGTTGTTATAATGTAAATCTTAGAGGGAGGGATCAAGTCACAGGGGAGAATTAAGGTGATATCAATACGTGAATGCACAGACCATTGACCAACTTCCTGGAATTCTTCCCCATATATGACAGCTCTACCATGGGTTATAAAGTGATATGGAGAAGCAAATAAAACTCAGAATTGTCCTGCAATGGCATGACTACTCTTTGATATTTAATTTTGGCTTTCTCAATAACTTTTTGTTCTAATATGGCACCCCTTCTGCATCAACACAAAGGAGTTAAAAGTCCAAGTTAAAAGGGCACAGAGACAAGGTGTTATCCAGTGAAAAATCCTGTACTAGAGAAAAGCTAGCAGTGAGAGAGGGTGTTAAAGGGAAGGTAGCAGTGATTGCATCATAGCCTTTGATCGTTAATCTAGATATGTTTTACACATTAGGCCAAAAGGGATGTATTTAGCTAAAATGGACATTAAGGATGTAGTCTTTCACCTCTATTTGGAAAAACGAGTGTTGTGTGATATGCAATGATTTAGGAGAGGGCTGGGAGGATGCCAAGCTCTCACATCATGTGGTCTTCGAACATTGGATGTGAATGAGTCTCTATTAATTGCCTATCCCCATTGAAAGAATTCTCTTTTTCACTCTAGTTCTCAACTTGGGAGAAGAAATGGGGTGAATCCTAAACTGTTTGAGGCATTTTTTTCAAATCACATATGCTTTTTGTCTCCAAATGAACATTTCTGAAGATCTTTAAGATGATTCCAACTCACACCCTTCACTCCCTCACTCTGCCCTCACAACCTTGAAAACCAGTTTTGAACATTCTGCATGGGAATGACCCGTGCTTTAGCCTAATGCCTTCAAAGACTCATGATGTAACCAGACTGTTATATCATCATATTGGTTACATGTTGGACTCATAATGCTCAGATATATATTTTACTAAATAAAATATATTATCCCAATTTCCCTTTTTCTTTTTAATTTTTAAATGTGGTTATTATAAAATTTAAAATAACTTAAGTGACTTGCATTTGTGGCTTGCATTTTATTCCCATTGGACAGCTCTGTTCTGTCTGGTAAAGAAAAGAGAGAGAGAGAGAGCGTGCAAAGATATGGTCTATATATACAATGGAATATTATGCCTCCATCAGAAAGGATGAATACCCAACTTTTGTATCAACATGGACAGGACTGGAAGAGATTATGTTGAGTGAAATAAGTCAAGAAGAGAGAGTCAATTATCATATGGTTTCACTTATGTGCGGAGCATAAGGAAAAATATGGAGGACATTGGGAGAAGGAAAAGAAGGGTGAATTGGGAGAAATCGGAGGGGGAGATGAAACATGAGAGACTGTGGACTCTGAGAAACAAACTAAGGGTTTTGGAGGGGAGGAGGGAGGGGTGTTGGGTGAACCTGGTGGTGGGTATTGAGGAGGGCATGTATTGCATGGAGTATTGGGTGTGGTGCATGAACAATGAATCTTGGAACACTGAAAAAATAAAATTAAATTAAAAGAAAAGAAAAGGAAGAAAGAGAGAGAGAAAGAGAGAGAAGCATGTGACTACTTTGAGGAAATAACATATTACATCCCTTTACTTTACACTGTACTCAGCCCTTAACAGCAGTTTTGACTGTGTGTGAATTTCATTTAAAAATAGGGTAGGCAGTAAGCAACTCTGAGATGGTAAGTAATAAGGTAAGATCTGAAAGCAAGCATCTCTCGGGTGGCTAGATCAATATAACAAAGAGGAGAGATGGCATTTCAGCTGGGATGCATGTGAAAGGATGTCCTTGCCTGGCCTGAGGACTGTGCATAAGGAGTAGTCAGCTCTGGATGGTGTAAACCACATTCTCCAGGAATATACATTCTAGGTAAGACCTAGATGTGGATAATCTAGTGTGTGGAGTACTTTGGAAAAACTGTGAAAAAGAGAACATGAATGGAGAAATGAGAATACATGGGAGAGATGTAACTCTCTAACAACTGGGAATCATTTATTAAACCATTCTTTAATTCCATAAATATCCATTGAGCTTCTATTGATGTCAATTCATGCCTCTTTCTAGACAGTAGAAGGGGAACCGAAGAAACAGAATCTATGTCTCTCTGATGTTTGCATAGAAAGGGGAATAGAAGGGTGACAAACATGTAGACAAATGGTTAGTATATCATGTTTTTCTATGAAGAAATTTAAAGTAGAGCAAGGGAATAAGGAGGCAGGGAGTCTTAATTTAGAAAAGGTGTTTAAGGAATCCCCTTTAGGGAGGTGACAGTTGAACAGAAACATGGTTGAAGTGAGAGAGCAAATGAAATGGTAACTGTGGGAAGACTGTTCCAGGCCATGGTAGTGGATGTTCAAATGTCTGAGGCAGGTGTTGTGTGGTATGTATCTGAGGAATTATATGGGACCAGTAAGGCTAAAGAGGAGTGAGGAACAGGGAGAGCTATAGGAGGTGAGGCTACAGAGGGGACTGAGGTCAAGCTGTGCTGGATCTTGGATGGTAAGGCAAGGATTCAGAAGTTTATTGTAAGTGAGATGGCAATCCTTTGTAGAGTTTTGAGCATAGTACTGATGCCATCTGGTTTTACATTTTAAAAGATCCATCTGATGGTAAATAGAACACAGATTCTAGTGGGGCAACAAAGGAGAAAGATTGGTGAAGAAGTAGTTCAAATAGGCTAAGTTAAAGCTGGTAATAGTTTATACTAGAGGACTAAAATGGAAGTGGTTACAAATGGTTGAATTTTGAATGTACTTTGAAGTTGAACCAAAGGGTTTTCCTGATGTGTTGTATTTGTGGGAGGAAGAAAGAAAAGAATCAAGGATGACTCCAAGGGTTGGGCTTGTGTAGCTATAAAAATGGAATGACCATTTACAAAGACAAGAAATCTGTAAGAAACAGTAATAAGCCAAAGATGCATATTGTAATCTACATGGAATCTACTAAAGGGAAAGCTAGAAAATGTATAGATAACAAGCTAGTAAAAGCTAAAATATAATGATTAAAAATATTTGACTAATTAAAAAGAAAAATCAAGAAAAAAGTATAAAACCAATGATTCAAATAGAAAACAAGGTGATGGCAGAGATAAACTCAAATATTAGTAATTACTTTATTTTTAAAGACTATTTATTTATTTATTTTAAAGAGAGCGAGAGAGAGAGAACACGTGAGTGGGAGGGGCAGAGGGAGAGGGAGAGAGAAACCAAGCAGACTCCACAATGAGGTTGGAGCCTGTGTGGGCTCAATCTCAGAACCCCAAGGTCATGACCCGAGAGAAACACCAAGAGTCGGAGGCTTGACTGCCTGGGCTACCCAGGTGCCCCCAGTAACAACTTTATATGGACTAAATAGTCCACTTAAAATTAAGATGACAGAATGGTTAACAATATAAATTCAAAAGAAAACCCTGCAGTAGAAACTGGTAGGAAAGAGTGAAAATTAGAATTCAGTTTTGGATATGGTAAGTGGAGATGGTTAGTTGGCACTTGACTATTGAAGTCTGGAGTTCAAAAGACAGATCGAGACTGAATATGTCTGTTTGAATCACTAGAATTTTCAACAGTTAAAAGTCTATCTTTCAAATTCATGGTTAAATAGTGACTTAGCTAATTGGCTATTGAGTACTTAATGGAGATGTTTTAAAGGAGATTCAAATGCCTTACTGATAATGTATTAATAAACTTGTAATCCCCTTCTGGGATTCCATATACTATCAAAGAAGTATTTCACTGCTAGGGAATTCAGACCAGATGGTTGCTACAGTGTTTTCCAAATCTAAATTTCTACCCTTAGAAGGTAAATCCAGGATCAGTGCAGGTGAACCATTTCATTTCTCCACAATAAAACGTTCCTTGTTGTTTTTTATCTAAATCATGTGTAACAACTATGAAGCCTACTAGCTCTTAAACTCCTCTCAAGGAGTTCCAAGTTGCCCTGAGACTCACTCATTTTCCTTGATAAGTGCCACCAGGCAATCACTGGTACAATTTATTTTGCTAAAATTTTATTTTGTTAAAAATATTTGGAGATGTGTGTGTGTGTGTGTGTGTGTATATACACACACACATACATATATAATTGGAACAGGGGGATTCAGATTTTTTATTACACTTTATCACTACTTTTCTAAACGTATGACGAACATAAAATCTCAAAAATGCTGTCCTACTATGTAGTTGTTTTTCTTAGCCTATACATAATTATCATTTTAACAGTTCTTACCACTATAGCTCTTGATTTGGGGCTCATATTCGACAGGTGGTCTTTTTGATGTAAATTTTTTTTTTTAATTTTGTTATACTGAACCTAAGTAATATTTGGGACTTAAATCTGTAGGTTTATAGTTTGCTGTTAAATGTTATCTTCCTTATCTTCCTATAGAATTCCTTGGCAATTCTATATATTAGAAAGATCTGTTTGCATATTGACTCTGTATTCTAAAATATTAACTCTCCTCCAAGCTTTATGTTATCATAAAAATGAATACAATTCCTTCTATATCTCCTAATCTAAGCCATTCACAAAAACTTTTGGTGGAAGTAAAAAACAGAAGCCCATGTATACCATTTCAAATATAGTTCTCAGCTTGATAATTATCAAAAGCCTATATTTACATTTCATCAGAGACGAATCTACCATAAGTTAATTGCGTAATATTTTCTACATGACACCAATAAGGGCAATTTTAGAGAATTGAGAGAGGTAGAGAGAAAGAGAAAGTACTGTACATAATGGAGTCTCTCCTTCCCTTCTTTCTGTTCAAGTGATGTATGTTTTGTGATTGCAGTTCTCATGGAATTCCAAGTGTTCATAAAGTTCTGAGTTTGATCACTTCGTCAGGCTGAGTGTGATACTAGTTTTTAAAGATTTGGAGGGATAATACAATATAGTTTGTAAACATGAGCCAACTACTTCATATAATGCTCAATTACGGAAAAAATTAGTTCCATAACTGCAGAAAAAACTGGTTGTATTGTTCTTACCGAGACAAACATATTAAAAACAATTTCAAAGACAATTTTGACCACACTGTATTATTATCTTACAAATAAAATGTGAAACATTCTACAAAATAAAACTCCTCTTAACCGTACCATGACTTAACACTAATCTCCATTTTATCAATGAAGACATGATGTATAATTTCTGATGGGAATAAAGATAAATTATTCTTTTGCTTTTCCCTAATCTCCTAAACTAGAAACATTTCTGTAAAATGAAGTTAGGCTATTGAAATTTTACTTATTACCTGTGGCTATTTGCTAACTTCTAGCTGCCCTTTCCTTTTTTCTATGTGATCACGAATGATATTTTCTAGCACATTTAGCTTTTGATATTTTCTAGACTTTAAAAAAAAAATTGGGTAGATTCACGCATACTCAGATATTCTGGCATAAATGCAGAGGGCAGTACTAGATACTTCGTGGAGATTTAGTTTCCTCATCTGGCCAAATGCTTAGCACTGGCTTTTCTATCTCTGTTCATGCAGTTCTTCTTTATGTACCCCATTTCACACTGCCTTCAATGCCCAGCAAAGATTCTGCATTTTCATAAAGTTTTCTCTGAACAACATGTTCTATGCTAAACCTTTCCTCTCCTAATGTATTCATCACTTCTAAAATAATCATTCACTGTTTACAAATGTTGTCTGGTAATCATTCATTTATCATCAGTATTTGTAAATATGCCTTGAACCTTTACTATAAATCAGGTATCATCTTAGGTGTTATGAACATAGAAGGAGCAAATAAACTCTCTTATAGGCTAATCTAGTTGTAAAGATGGTACATTTAAAAACATGTCTGCAATCAAGTTGGGTATGGTTTAAGAGAGAGAAGTCCTAGATGCCACAAGAGCATGTAGTTGGCTCCCTTCCCTGGCTGCACATTGGAATCACCCAAGGTTCTAAAACAAACAACAACAAAACCCCAGCCCATGGTCTGATTCACCTGGTGTAGAATAGACCTGAGGCAGTAGTAGTTTTAAAGTTCCCCAGGGTAATTCCATTGAACAGCCAGAGTTGAGAACCCCAGATCTCTCCTTTCACTGAAAGCCTGTGGGGGACCCTTAGTGTAGAGGTATTGACACATGTCCCTCTGGCCAACATCAGTACCTCATTGGGTCTTCAACTTTTCACAAAGAACGGTAATAAAGAAGTTTGAAAAAAGACTGGGTTTGCTTTTAACATTCATTTTCGTGGTTCCAGCATTTAATTAGAAGACTGCGGATTCTCTGTGATGCAGCTGCCAGGAATAGCAGCAGCCCCTGGAATTCTTTATCTATAACTCATTTAATAAATTGAATACCAGGCATCAGTGATCTTCATCCTCATAGAAAGAGAATAGCATCCATTTTATTTCTTTCACCAACCCCTTTCCATGTGGTGTCTTCACCTTTATGCTTTATCCCCAGCTTTTCTTTAAAGATTGTTCTCTAGGCCCAGGCACTTTAATTATTTTTAAGCAAAAATGGACACATTCCATGTCTACTATGGATAAAAAAGACAAATAATCTTACTAGTTAGCCAAATTTACCCTTACCAAAGAAGAAAATTGAGGTACGTACTCTTTTAAGTCAGGCTAAACACAATATTGCTTACATTATACAGGTAATTGAAGAAATCAGGTTTTCCCTCCACCCACTGTATATCTAGATAATTGCCTCATCCCCCCCTATCACCCTGTCCCCTTATTTTTCTGCATAAACAACCTGGGTTTCCCTTTTGTGGTATTTGCTTTTTCTTTAAAAGCAAACCTTTCTTCAAAGGTTAAAAAAAGAGAGAGAGAGGGACTATCCAGTCTGCATCACTACTTAAAACTATTAGAAGACAGCAATTCACTAGTTGGGACAATACAATTCAAAACACCAAAAAGATAACAGGTTTTGAGAAATTGGCATATGTTAGTGATTATGCAATCATTCATTTCCCACAGATTTCTTTTTATAGGAAACTTTGGAAAATCCCAAAAGAGCTGACCGAGTCATTTAAACCACAACAGGTTTCTTTCAACATCAAAACCATGGGTAGGAGTGGGCGAGGGATAATTTTCTTTTTCTTTTCTTTTTTCTTTTCTTTTCTTTTCTTTTCTTTTCTTTTCTTTTCTTTTCTTTTCTTTTCTTTTCTTTCCTCTTCTTTTCTTTTCTTTCCTCTTCTTCTCTTTTCTTTTCTCTTCTTCTCTTTTCTTCCCTCTTCCCCCTTTCCTTTTCTTCTCTTCTCTTTTCTGTTCCTGTCCTGTCCTTTCCTTTCTCTCCTTCTTTTTTAAGAATGGATAACTTGGTCTGAGTGTGCAAAGCTGTGGCTACCCCTCCTGTGGACGCCTTCTGAACAGCAGATCTGACTTCCTCCTCAAACCAAGGCATCCTGAAAACATCCAAGCAGAGGAAGCATTTTTTCATCATGACATGGGAAAGGGCCACAGAGATCCAAATGGAAACGGACATTTCATGTGAGTGACTATTTCTACCCCAGCCTGGCATCTTGCCTAATTCAACAGACACTTAGGTGGCTGAAGAGGGAAATTTTTGTTAAAGTGAATCCAGCCTTTTGACTGGTGGCCGAGTTCCTTGTGCTAGCTGGCAAAATTCACAAATTTTTCTTTTGGTTGTTGTTGTTGGGTTTTGAAAATACTTCATTTCCTGGCAACAGTTTTCTTTCTTTGGTAGATAAAGGGAAAGATCTTTTCCATCTACTCCATATAACACTCCTCTATCATCTTAGAAACTGTTTTCTCAACCAGGCAGGATCCCCTAAAGACTCACTCTCGCTCTCCATGGCCTCTTGACAGCTGGCTTATAACCAAGTGGTCTCAGAAAAGTCCTCCCTTTCCCTGATTGTGTATGTCAGCGGGAGTCTGTTTGCTGTCATCAGAAGGTTCATCTTACATGTATGACCACGGGAGCTGTGTGTGTGTGTGTGTGTGTGTGTGTGTGTTTGTGTAAGGAGTGGGCACAGAGCCCAGTTTTAAGCTTTCAGGATACTCAAAAACTATAATTGAGAAAATTAGAGATTAAGATGGTACTCCTTCCCCTGTTGCTCCCTAGGTAGCACTGTAACATCTCTTGTTATGGGCCACCTATCATGTTGATGTAATACACACCACTGTGTTAATCAAAGATAGACAATCTTCTACACTTGTGGCAGAGTGAATTGATACCACCTTTCTGGGTAGCATGGTAGCATTACAAGTCAAAGCTTTAAAAATCATATATCTGTACTTAGGAATTGATCTTAAGGAAGTATTCATGAGTGTACACTAAGATTTATTAGCGAGGATTTTCATCGCAAAATAAAAAGTGAAAACAAATGTCCAACATTTGGGAAATGGTGGTGTCCATCAAACAGAAGAGTCTGTAGTTGTGTTTTTAAAAGATACACAAAGATATGAGATAAGATCTTTGACATAATGTAGAGTGGAGGAAAAACAAGAGTAAGAAACTGACATAGTTTAATGACAGCTTTGTATAAATATGTATGCACAACTGCATAAATAAATGACTAATAGGAAATACACCAAAGTTGTAGCAGTGATTTCCTCTGTAGAATGTTATTCCAGCTAGGATGGATGGATGGATGGATGGATAGATAATTAGGTAGATACACATAAAACTGTTTTTGTAAGAAGGAAAACACACTTTGTTAGATACAAAAAAGGCAAATGTTTACCTAATCTGTAAATAATATAAATTATGAAAATATCCATATCAAAGTAAAAAGAAGTATTCTATAAGGATAACCATCACAGAAATAGAACTAGCTTAAAACAAATAAGAAATTCTAGATAGAGCAGAGGACTAAGAGACCACTTAGTTCCTCTCTCTGTTTTCCCAGGGAAGAAACAAGAAGCAAAGAGAGGTGGTATCTCTTTTATCAAGGTCTTATAGTCACTTTGTGATTAAGCTAGAACTAGTCTTAGCCCTTAGCTCATTCGAGTATGCAAGACATGGCATTTTACTGTCAATGTTGTTCTTTCTTTGTTTACATGTAGGTCATTGATTTTGATTAAGCTTGGGTTATTTGGTTGGCATATTTACCTCCCAAACAGTCACCTGTCTCTTGATATCGTGGGTGGTTTGACATTGTAGATTGTAGAAGGTTGTCTCAATATTAACAATAGCCCTACATCTTGTGTAGACGATGTTTGATAAGTGTTGGTGTGCAGCAAGAGCTTCTGTCTTTGAATCTGTTGCTATTTATGCATCTGAGTTTTAATGTCGATGACTTTGAATTTGAGAATAATCAAAAATGCAAGGGAAATAAGCTAAAAGAAATGATTTTTAATCCAGTAACACAAAGTTCCTTCCGTAAGGTATTTTTTTCTGCACCAAGTACAGAAACTTGTAAGAATTCAATAAATACTTGTTGACCAAATTAATAAACACACAATGTTTTCAGAAGCCTTTTCCCAATGGCATGGAATTATATGTAGTTAGAATTGGCAGTACTGTTTAAATAATTCACATAGGTCTTTTCTTAAATAGTATGATAAAATGTCTTCCCAAAGTACAAGAGTGGCTTCAGTTTGGTTTAAATGGTTCCCTTTCTCAATGTGTAGATCTTATGTTGCAAATATTAACTGTGAAAACATCACGTTAATACTTACCTGGTATTATAACTTTCTTACAATTCAGTCAGTGAGTATTTATAATTTCTAAGTAGGGGTATTTAAGTTAATGAGTTCTGAATACTATTTATTAACTGTATCTTAATGACCCATTCTTTTTATTGAAAACATTAAAACCTTTTAGAAATCACTTTATAAATGCGATTTTAATCTTTGACTATATTCATAGACCACTGCTTTCTCAGGAGAAGAGATTAAATGATTCAGGTTTAAAGAAACAAATTACTGTGCTAATCTTCAGGTATTTCTCTTCCTGATACGACCACTCAGGTCTAATTGTGGCAGCACAGGCCCATTGCAGTGTTGGTTTCTCCAGTGCTCCATGGAGTTATTTGTCAGACTTGAGATTTGGTGTAAGAAACACTAGCCTTAGGCTCTTTCTGAAAAAGACTGGCTCCTCTAAAATAATTCATAGAGTTGGCCTCATGAAAAAGTGGTTGAGTCCACCAAGTAGAAGGACTTCAAATGCAATACAAGAGCTTTTAGTAGCATTTAGACTGATGTTTCGGATTCTGAGAATTAACCATTCAGGCATCTCTGAATGTTGTGGACTGTTGAAGAGCAGGATCGCTGGAACTGTCCCACAGTGGTAAGGTTTTTAGTTTGACCATGGAAGTTTTGAACAAATCGGGAAGTATTACTTAAAAGCCAGGTGCCCAGCTTCCTTTGATAAATTGCAGGATCTGGTAACCCTGGGTTCTCTTCCTCTCGTGGTACTGATTAGTGTGTCCTGGGTAGAGGCACCTGCCTGTTGAGATGAGGCAGAGACCCTTTACCGGCCATGCTCTGACTCTGACCTAACCTGTTTTACTCAGACATTAATGCATTTCCAGCTTCATCAGTATGGACTTTTTATTTTTTTGACCACAGTCAAAGGACTAAAGCATTGTCAGTGCTGCCTTCTGCCCCAGTATATTTTGTAACTTGACTCAACATTTAACCCCATCTTGCATTGGAAGCTATGCTGAAATTTCAGTAGGTAATTCCCTTTTATTTCCTTTTATGTGTAAATTATAGGCTCTCTTTATTCATTTATGCCTTCCTTCTATTTTTAAGGAAATAATACAAGGCTTCCTAACCAGCTTTTCTGGGCTACAGCAGACTGTGCTTTTCTCCCCCTTTTCTGAAATCTTATGGCATGTTTTATCTCTAAGACTTTAGTTCTTAAGATTGGCACTGTAATATTGCTTTGGAATTCAATCCAGTTCAAAGTCAGACATTTTTCTCCACAAAGGGCAAGAATAATGCCTTTTGCCAATATTACATATAATACTAATATTTTTACTAATATTACTACTAATAAACTGGTGTCGATTTACTAAAATTCCTAATATTACCAAACCTAGGAGAGCGCTGTGTGCATAGCAGATCTATAAGTATACTCGTTGATTGAATCAGTATTTCCACTTCTTTACTATTTAACCTAAAACATTAATTTCCTTCAGTATGAAAATTACTTATTGAACTGTAGCATATGACCCATGATACCTAGCATGTCAAATAATATCACCTCCTTCTTCATGTGTTTAGGAAGAAATATTTCTAACAAATGCAAAACACAAAAATATAAGTTCCTGCCCTGAATTTCTATTGCCTTATACATTTCTTCTTACCACTGCTGAGTCAATGTTTTCCTCTTTTAATTTCTCTATTAACTTTAATTAGGCTCATGAGTTTGCTGGCCAGGTGGGTTTTCCCTAAATACTCACAACTCCATTTTCCGGGCTAACAGTAGAATTAAGTTAAGCTGCAGATTTGTGGCAGAATCTAACATTATAAGCTATGGAAGGTTCCAATGTCACCACAACTCATTTTATCCACTGAGGATTTCAGCAGGCAGCACTTTTAATAAGCCAGGCTCGACATTTTTCAGGGAATACTTTGGGATCCATTTTTGAAAGCAATATTGGTTATGATTCCACAGCTGGAAGATTTCTGAGGAAATAATGTTTTGTCCTCTTGAAAACATACTTGGTCCATACGGCATACAGAACATAATAACTCTAAGCAACCGGCTCTCAATTTTACTAACACATATCTCGAATACGTAATTTTCCAATGGCAGTGTAGTAGGCAGATGATGGAAGAAGAGTAGAATTAGTTTCAATTCACTCTTTTATTTTATCTTATTTTATTTTGTCTTTTAGGAGACATAAATTGCCTACATTATTTATGTATCTTAGTGCATTAACATAGATTTCATCTGTAATTTTCTTACTAAAAATCTTGAAAGAAGGAACAGAACAGAGCTGAAAATCTTCCTGCAATCATACAGGGCATTAGATCGTCTCAGGTACTGGCTGCTGGTTTAATAAAAGGATAGGATTTCCATTTACTCCAGGCAGGCTTAATGTATTGTTCTCGGAGTGAGACAGTCAGAATGAGTCAGGAGCCAAAGAATACACTTTATAGACACAAATAATCGTAAATTCAGAATGTCACCTTTAGGCAGAGGCATTTTTATTATTGTTAGTGGAGCTGCTGAGTAGGTTTGATGTTTTATTCTCTTGAGGACTCAATGTTCCCAAGTCCTGGAGCCCTGTCTTTATCAGGCTCGCAAGGAGGGAGCCCAGCCAAACTTGCTTCCTATACTTCTCTATGATTGATAGCAGATGGCATGCTTTAAAATAAACCTATCCATTAGCAGTCCTCAGTGTTTTTACTCAAGGCATTTACAACTGTCTCAAGCAGAAAACACATTCACTCCATGAGCTAGTTTCAGTCCACAACAGCTGTACAGGTGCAAATCTCTCAACTCTTAAATAGTAGTGAAATAAACAATGGCTTTTTCTCTTACTCTATTTAAGGGAGTATACTTCAAAGCTGCTGTGGAATTACTCTCCTCTACAACAGAGCTTCAAAGGATGGAGTTTTATTAAAACTGAGTAATATTATGCAATGATATGCTAGTCCAAAGAATGTATAGATCACGTGGCGGATGTTATAGTTTTAAAATGTGTTTCTAGGCACACAGATTTAGTGGTAAATTACAGTCTCCTAGGAGTGTTTGTGATGAGGTAGAAAAGAAGAAACAATACTCAACAAGAGTCCTTGGCGGCACTGAGGTCCCTGATTCCATGCACTTCTACCAGAGACGTGTAGTCTCCTTTCCCCCTCCCCTGACCCTCCATGTTTGCAAAGGGAATGTTCACCTGAGCTTTTACCATAGGATGAGTTAATGGTTTCTTTTTAGGCAGCCAATTGAATTTCCTTGCATATTAGTAGTTAGAGAAAAGCAGTAATTTTATTTATTTATTTATTTATTTATTAGATTTATTGGGGTGCCTGGGTGGCTCAGTGGGTTAAAGCCTCTGCCTTCGGCTCAGGTCATGATCTCAGGGTCTTGGGATAGAGCCCCACATCAAGCTCTCTGCTCAGCAGGGAGCCAGCTTCCCCCTCTCTCTCCGCCTGCCTCTCTGCCTACTTGTGATCTCTCTCTCTCTATCAAATAAATAAATAAAATCTTTAAAAAAAATTTATTAGATTTATTTATTTGAGTGGGGGAGAGGGATAGAGGGAGAGAGAATCCTAAAGCAGAATCCCCGCTGAGCGCAGAGCTCGACTTGGGTCTTGATCCAGGACCACGAGATCAAGACCTGAGGCGAAATCAAGAGTTGGATGCTTAACCTACTGAGTCACCCAGGCATCCCAAGAAAAGTCATTTTAAAAGGTAATTTATTACCCATACTGAACACAGGTGAGAAGGTTGATTTGTGCTCAAGGGAAGAAAACATGTTTTGTAGTATAAAAGAGTATTATTATTAACATTGGCAAACGCTTGACAGAACTTACCTTGTGCCAAGTATTGCTCTATAATCTTACAAAAAGTAAGTTACTATATCTTATCAACAACTCTTGAGAAAACTGTTATCAATATCCCTGATTTTACAGGTAAGAAAGCCACTAGGCTATGTTATGTTTATTCTAATTAACAATAAGATCCTAGGCAGAGTACTTCCTGAAAGGAGCACCTGAGAGCATGGATTCCACTGCCACACTGCCTGGGTTTAAAAGCTTGCTTCAGCACTTATTGTCTGTATGACGGTAGGCATGTCCTTTGTTGGTCCCTGTCTGTCTGTTCACTTCTTACTTTAAAGGCCTACTATGGGCTAATAAATTGTTCCTTCCTGATATGGTCATTGTGATGATTCAATGAATTAGTGTATGTATAATGCTTAGAAGAGTGCCTGAGACTTAGTAAATGCTATGAAAGTTTTAGCTATTGCATTGTAATCATCATCATTATGAAACATATTAGACTGATCTTAAGCCCTTAATGTAGTTTTCTCTGATTATCTTCTTTGTCTAAGACTCTGTGTTTTGAAATATTTTAATGTTCAAACAAAACAATTTGTTTTTATTTCACATTTTACTAATCAAACACATACAGAGTTATCAAACAGACACTCTGATCAGCATGAGGTAGTAAGAGTTTTCGTATAAAATTGATGAGATTTTACCTCAAAGCAATTTGACACTCTTGCTTTAGTAGCCTTATTATTGGTGAGTGTGTTATTCCCTGTGGGCCTTCTGAAATAGTGAAATTAGTTGATGGAGCCCCTCGTTACAATATTCCATGGGTCCCAATGGGCCAATGCTGCCATGATAGGTAAACCTAAGCCAAAATATCTCTTCAATGGGCAGCTGGAGAGGCAAAGCAGTAACAGTCATAAAATATGCTCTATGCCTGTCCTATCCCCTGCTATAGTTTTTAAAGGGGAGCCTGGGTTAAAGGATTTTTCAGAGGAAGACCCACATACCAGAGACTTGCCATTAACTTCCCAATGATCACCTAATATAGACAGTTTGAAAAAAATGTTGAAAAAATCCCAGCGGGCATGAGGCACATCCATTACAAGCCATCTTCACAGAATCTCTGTGTTTTCTCACAAGGAGCCTTTTGAGAGACATTTGCTTTCTTGTCTTTGCAAGTTGCAGTCAAGTAAGTTTTAGAATAAATATACCTATACACAAGGTGAAAAAAACCCTAAAATGATGCAGGGAAATTTAAGTGATGAACAATACCTATTGGTGCTGGCTTATTTTATGTTGGTATGGACATTAGATATCCAATTATTACCATTATAATAACGATTTGGTTACTCATAACATTTCATTTGGATTTCTGAAAAGTAATTCTATATCGGGTGTGGTTATAGAAGGTAAATGCTGGGCCAATGGATATTCCATACTTCTTTCTGTAAGCTTCAAGGGAATATGACTAGTAATTTGAGATTACTCAAGAGTGCCTTGGTGTGCATTTTAGAGGAAGTTGGTATATTAATGGCTCCTCTACACTTCATTCTAGTTTTAGTATCACACTGAATGGGATTAAGTCAGTTAGATTGATAAACTCTCTACATAGAGAGAAAGAAAGGAAAAAAAGAAACAAGGAATAGAGTCTAGGAAAATCAGTACACTTATTGGATTAAATGTCCTGGAGAGAGAAATTATGTTTTAATAAGAAGTTATATTTTTTCAGAAAGATAGATATTAGGAGTTTGAAAAAAATCAAGAATATATTTAAATATTAAGATTTTTATGGTAAAATGGACTAAGACTATATTATTACAGAGGTATAACTGTGTATGAGTTATATCTCCTGTAGAATTCCAAATAACCAGCATTCGTAATGCAATGGAAGAAAGGAATGTAGGGAACTCGACATCAGTGTACCTGCATTCAATAAAGAATAACAACCTAATATCTGTGTACCCTTAGGCCAATTACTTCAGTTCTTTGTTCCTAAATGTAAGTTCCCTATGTCTCAGATTCCTCACCTGTAAGTTAAGAGGGTTGGACTGGATCAGAAAATCAAGCAAATGGCAGGTGGGTTTGGATTCCCCATTTCCATGGCCATGACAGGCAGCAATAATTGATTACAGACTCTTCCTGCTGAGCCCATATGAGGCCTTTGAATTCTCAGTGCAGTGACCTGAGCAGCCTTTCTGTGATCCTCCTTATTCAAAGTGAACTTGAAATGAGACTTGTTGGGTAGCTCTGTTAGACCTTCGATTGTCCCTAAAATGGATTAATGGTTTCCCACCTTGAGACATTGTCTAGGTTTAATGGGCAGATGTGTTAAATGGAGAAATGGATAACATAATTCATATTTTGGTGAGTATGGTATAAATGCTTGTGTTTTAATATTACCTTTAATGATGTATTCCTGTGAGGAATGCTTCCTTTTAGGGAAATTTTTTTTTTTTTAATTTTTTAAACATTTTAAAAATTTTATTTATTTATTTGTCAGAGACAGAGAGGGAGAGTGCACAAGCAGGAGGAGAGGCAGGCAGAAAGAGAAGCAGCCTCCCCTCTGAGCAAGGAACCCAACTCAAAGCTTGATCCCAGAACCCTGGGATCATCACCAGAGCTGAAGGCAGACGCTTAGCAGACTGAGCCACACAGGCGCCCCTAGGGAAATCTTGATATCCTTTCACACTGGCTCATTTATTTATTGTTATGGTTTTAAAACTGCTGAACCTATTGTTTTCTTTTCGTTGCTCACTTGGCCCCTTATTCAGTATAACCGTAAAGTATTTTCCGCTAGTTTATACCCAGTCTGTGTTCTTCTAAACTGATCCAAGAATTGTGTTCCCAGTGTTCTCTTTGATAGCTATTTATTCCTTGAGTCCCCCATTTTCTGTTTATTCTTTTGAAGACTTGTTGCACTTCGTTCAATTTGAAATTTGAAATTTCCAAGTAGTGGATATCTGTCTATATCTCTCTCTGAACTCCATTCAATTGGAATGTTTTAAAAGTTGAGGTTCATTCTCAATGATAGGTCGTGATTGGGTACAACTACATCGGGCTCTCTGCTCAGCAGGGAGCCTGCTTCCCCCTCTCTCTCTCTGTCTGCCTCTCTGCCTACTTGTGATCTCTCTCTCTCTCTCTGTCAAATGAATAAATCAAATCTTTAAAAAAAAAAGAGAATATATTGAGTTTAGCATCATTCCTTACAATAATTCTTCTTTTTCATGTACTTTCAGGTGGAGGAAATAAACTGTCCCAGTTCAGAACGTTATTACTATTATACATTTTAGTAGCACTTTACATTTTGTAGAGTGCTTTGTAATTCCTATTTCTGGTGGTTTTCAAGAAGATATGGTCTTTTGGGTATAATTATGGGTTAGGACTTAGGAGACAGATTTTAGCCCTTCCTTGTCTCTGTCACTATGATTTAGGTTGCAATCAATGACCAGTGACCCTATTTCTCCACAATCAAGTTTTTGTCTCTGTGAAATGGGTGCAGTATTGCTAATTTTGTGTGTGTGTGCTAAAAAGAAACATTTTCCTGGACTATTTTCTTTAAGCTCTTCAAGAGAATAAATCCATAAGTAGCATGCAAAGTACCACTTACTGTGTCGTCTCAGACTCTGTTTCCCACCCTCATGTTCCCTTTCTAACAAAGAAATAATGAAATTGTCCCTGAGACAGAAGAGTGGCTGGATGGTAGCCAAGGATTTGGGTTGCATCCCCAGTGGTGTTTAACATTTGTGTTAATCAGTTAACTTTCTTGTCACCTGGAGTAATGTTAAGTTGAATTTGTATGTTCAGCACAATGAAACAAGCAAACGGATTTTTAAAATGTTGAATGTTCAGCAAATTAACAGTTATAAGCTTTCGTATCCAAAGGCAATAAAGTATTGTTATATAATTAAAATTAAACAGAATTTACATTGACAATAAATAAATATATACTTTAAGTTGAGGAAAATGTGAACAAATATATTAGCAATAATTAACATATAGTACTTTAAATAATATTTTACTTGTTTACAAAACTAATTTCTATTGTACATTCACAGCAAGGCAATCGGGGCATTAATCAGCTAGGTTCTGAATGGCTATCAGAAATTTGACAGAAATCAGGTCAAAGTCTTGTTGGTACAATTTCTTCTGTGAGAAATCTTGTGATTATTCCCAGGAAGAGAAGCCAAACACTCGCACACACACAGACACACACAGACACACAGACACACACACACAGACACACACACACACACACACACACACACATACCACACACGCAAACCTTTATAACAAACAAAATAGCAGTATCACTTTATATGGAACCTTTATTTTCAAAGGATCCCAGAATGCTTATAAACTATTATTCAAACCATATACAGGAATCACTGAAGCATGGCCTTCTTTTGGAGCCAGAAGAGAAGCTGAAATGTCAGTTGAAGAGGATGTTCTTGTTCTGGAAGGGGTGTGGCTTGTGTGACCTAATAGGAGTTTTCTGGCTGTAATTTCTGCAGTGCTGTGTGGGTGGAATTCCTCTGCTTTGGAGCTTATTTATACAAATAAGGTAAGGCTGTATTGCTTTGGAAGGTGGGAAGTGAAGGAGAATCCAGTAGTGGAAAGAGGAGGCATGGGGAATGGACTGTTTATGTTTCTGTCACCAAGTGGCAGTGACTACAGCCAGTCACAAGTTGCTGGGCTCCCTGCCCCTTGGGTAGAAAACTCTGTCCCAAGTACTAATTGAACCAAGTTATTTGAGTTGCCAAATAAAAAACTCATCTCCTATGGGAATTTTTGAAGGAAAAATATAATAACAGGTTCAACTGGCTCACATATAAAACCATAGAATGTTGGAATAGGATGGATACCAGAGATTATCTAGTCAAAAACCTTTAATTTATCTTGGAGAAAACTAGAACCCAACAGGGGAAGAGATAAGAACACTATCTTAGATCAATATCAGAATCTTCCATTTGGAAGAGACCTTAGTGATTAACTAATTACATCCCCCACACAATTATAGAAAGACATTTAAAACCTTTCTGAGAGTTATTTCAGCAATTCTGTTGACTGACAGGGTCTAGGATGTCAGAGAGCAATGCATTTCATTGTTGGAAGTCTCCCCTTAAGAACATTCTTCAGAATATTCATTCTTTCTTCTTCTTTTTTTTTTTTGTTAAAAATTTTATTTATTTATTTGACAGAGGGAGAGATCACAAGTAGGCAGAGAGGCAGGCAGAGAGAGAGGAGGAAGCAGGCTCCCCGCTGAGCAGAGAGCCCTACGTGGGGCTCGATCCCAGGACCCTGAGATCATGACCTGGGCTGAAGGCAGAGGCTTTAACCCACTGAGCCACCCAGGTGCCCTCTTTCATTTCTTTAATGCACATTTATTAAGTGCCAATTATGTGCCAGGTATTAAGCTAGGCTTTGGAACACAAAGGAAGGTAATACAAAGCAACAGCACCTAATACTTATTGGGACCACACTACAGGTTACCATGTGCTTTATACATATTACCTCATTTATTCCTCATAACAAGCCTGTGAAGTAGGAGCTATTATTTTCCCCATTTACAGGTAAGAAAGAGAGTATAACCTGCCAAAAAGAGATAATAAGTGGTAGAGCAGGGATGTAAACCAGGTGCGATGGTTTTAGAGCCTATGCTCTTTACCCTAACACAATTCCACTCTTTAACTCACCAGCTAAACAAATAAATGAACAACACAATAACCGATTCTTTATTAGAGCTATGAAGCAAAGGTGCAGAGTTCTACAAAAGGCTTAATGAGTCCCACTAGCTACAGTGGTCAGGGAGGACTTTGAAGGAACCAGCCATCAGAATAGCTTTGTCCAGAGAAGAACAAGCTCAAAGGCTTCCCCAACAAGAATGGGAAAGAATCCAATAGAGCGCAAACTTTCTTCTTCTAAAGTTCTCCAATTTAATTCTGTTCTTGAAATAAAAAGTAGATGGAATCCCTCTATCATATACATTTGTTTGGGAGTAAGTGAGGCTCTTTTTCTTGAGGAGTACTATATAAATCATCGATCACTGATTTTATAAACAGCCCTTTGCCTTTTAATAAAGGCCTTTGTAGAAACTATTATGTTTGTCCTTAATCTCTGCTCCTTTTATTTTGTTGTATCTATCACCTCACTTGCTTTTCTCACTGTTATAGTAATCATGCTTGCTAAAAATGACCTCTACTGATGCTTGGCACTTTAATGTGAAAAACAACTAAAATATATTTAGTGTTTACTATGTATCAAGCTTCAGGGGAAGACCCTTATATGCATTATCTCATTTAAATCTCAAACTTCAATAAGTTGTATTACTAAATAGTTTAACACATTGAGGTCAGGGAGATTAAATTTGCCTAAGACCACTCTATTGGTTCGTAGAAAACCCTGAATTAAAAAAAAAATTGTTTGCATGATTTCAAAAAGTGCTCAACTCTTTTCTTCCCATAGTTCCCCCTGTTAATTTGCTGAATATTCTAATGTTTAAAAAATTTGCTTGTTTTGTTGTGCTGACTATACAAATCCAACTTAACATTACTCCAGGTGATAAGAAAGTCAACTGATTAATGTTAAACACCACTGGAGATGCAACCCAAATCCGTGGCATCCAGCAACTCCTCTGTCTCAGGGACAATTTTATTATTTCTTTGTTAAGAAGGCGACCTGAGGGTGGAAACAAAATAGAGCCTTACTTATGAAGGGAGCTTCCTAAGACAGCATAGGAAACATCAGTAGGATTAGGGCCTCCTTTTTGTTGTGGTTGTTACATATACATCTCTGATCTCAGGATGGGTCTTATAATGGATAGCATTTTATAAGCCAGTCATGGCATAGTTTTCATTGTTTATGAATGCGCTTGGTCATAGATAATTACATTGTTGTTTCAGTTATATATGGATTGTTGCAACTACATATGTTTGTTTCCTATTTTTATTTTTTTATCAAAGTATAATTCACATACAATATCCTATTAGTTTCAGGTATATATCATACTGATTTCATATTTTTACACATTACAAAATGATCACCACAATAAGTCTAATTACTGTCTGTCACCATACAAAGTTATTACAATATTGTTAACTCTCTTCCCAATGTCGTACATTATGTCCCCATAATTTATTTTATAACTGGAAGTTTGTGCGTCTTAATCCCTTTCACCTATTTCACCACCACCCTCGTAATTGCTTTTTAAATGTTTTCCTGATTATTGTCTCAAAACTTGCTGTTGACTCCTTGTGATTGGATAAAAAAACATAAAATCAAACTTCCAGAATAATTTCAAGTGATTTGGAAGACAAATTAGAGACAATGGTATAGCACTCTTTTTTTTTTTTTTTAATGGTATAGCACTCTTAAAGAACTGAAACAGCATCAGTATTCTGCTGGCATGTATCAACATACTGTGTCAAAAAATTCCATGCATCATGTCATCATTTAATTAACATTGCTTTTATTTTCTTAATCACACATAAAATAATCCACAGTGTTAGTGTCCATGATGTCTTAGAGCCAATAAAATATGATGAATAACATGACCAAATTCACATAAAAAGTAACTGGTAGAGCCCACAATCACAAAACTTGTAAAGGGTCCATACTCCAGACTCTTATTTGCAGAACAGTGAGAAATTATTTTTTCCTACTCCACTTATCAAAGGTGGGCAACTTATTATATGCATTAAAAATTAAAATACACCCTGCATTATGCCTAGAAAATACTATATAACAGACTATTATATAATAAAAATACATATTCTATCAGTGCTAATTATAATCTTCATATAAGATGGTATACTTTCAAATATTAACATTGAATAGATCTCCTACAATTAGCCTTCAAGGACAGTGGATTGAGATGGTAGCCATTAAAAACACACACTGTGTTCATTCTTCATTTTAGGTTTCCCCTCACATTGTATCTCTTTTCCTGTTGTATGGAACTGGTAGTCTAATAATGTAGGACACCAGGGCTTAACATGTACAGAGAAACTGAAACACTACATTATCTTAGGTAAGAATGAAGAATTAAAAAACAAAACTACTTAGGGGAGAGTTAAAGAGATGGCGGAGTATCCTTGAAATTAAATATTTCTCTATACAAGTTGACATTTAAAATGTGTGACTTAAGAGAGATAAGAAGAAAATTGTGAGAAACATAACCTTAAATATTTTGGATCACATTTTCATGAATTATGTAGCATTTGGCACAAACTTTAGGAAACAGAAACACTCTAGGGTAATGATGAGTATCTCTATGCACTCTGTGTGAACATACATGCACACAGACACAGTGTATTTGGGGTATAATGTACTAGACATATAGACTATATCTATGGCCAAATTGCTTTTCCTGTCACTGTTCCATCCCTGGGACTAAATTTTGGCTCTTTAAAATTTGTCTTTATGGATATTTCCGTATTGAACTTATGGAACGTAGTTGTCGGGTAGCACAAATGTTTTTATTCTTCACGGGCAGTCGGATGTCCTCTGAGAAGTCACCGTGCAGCCATCCTTAGAGATGGCATGTTATAGATGGGACGGAACAAAGCGGGAAAAGAAATAAAATGAAGCTATGTTATCATTGGCTACCCTTTAAACATATTAAAAACTCTCAGAAGAGATAATCTACAGTGGGGAATAGTGCTGTGTTGGCACGGGGTGCACAGGATGACCTAATGAGTCTTTTCCATCTCTAATTCCTGTGATATTGCAGATCTAAGAGATGGAGCCAGTCATTGTTTACAACATAACAGATTTCTGTCTCCCCCCACCCCCCCACCTCTCTCACCCCCCTCCCACCCCTGTCCCTGGAGTTCAACAGAGAATCTCTTAAAATAAACAAAAACTGTGAGAAACTAAGAAAAGTCAGAGACTGGCCCACTTTTTTTGGTGGCAGAGTATGGAAAGTATGAAGCGCTGATCTGTCTGTACGGGCTGGAAAGCACAGGGGCCCGAGCCATTTACACTACAGGCAGTAGTTAAAAAAGGAAAAAAAAAAACCAACTTGAAAAAATGGGTGTAACCCTGGGCTTTGATACAACTGGCCTTTCAGCCCCCACTTGAGATTTGAACATCCCCAAGGGAAGCTGTGGTTTGGAATAAGATCGTGCATTTAATTTCACTCAGAGAACTTATTGGACTTGGCACCAAAAGAAAGAATTTGCAGTATATTTTTTGTCATGATTAGTGGCCCCCTCACCACAACATTTGATTATTTTGGAAAGGGAAAAGTTAAATCCTTGTAAAGTTGTGATTTACAATTTGCGAGCATCCAGGTAGGGAGCATGACTTCTGCCAGCTTGATCATGGGATCCACATTTTATTCTAGCTCATTGATGTGAGAAAACAAAACAGTTCTGTGGGGGGAAATAGACTTGGAAATATATCCCTTGATTATCCTGGGAGATTTTCTCTCTACACTACATCTTCTCTCAGTCACGTTGATTTTGGTCTCAGCTGGAACTTGTAGCGAGAAACTGGCATGTGGCTGGTTTACTTTTCATTTCTAATCTGTAGTATCTGGTATTTTTGTCATTTGATTTCTTGGCCCTCACGGTTATGCAAATCTTGAGGCAAAGGAGTTAAAAGGAGGTTCTAATTTTATACCTGAAAATAACTTTCCCTGGACATCTTTTTTTTCTCAAGCTTTATGATTAAGAATGGCGATCTCATGGATATTTTAATACAGACTAAAATATGCCCAGATAGCCAGAGGGAAAGGGAATGACCAACTGGGTAGGCTGATGAATATTTTCCTGGTAGATGCACAACTTTTCCCACAACTGTGATGCTTTCTCCTCTGATATTAAGAAAGCAGTTTACAGAAGAACATTCCTTTGAACACTCAGCTTTCTGAAATGGTGTCCTGCCGTAAGGACTGAAGTAGGGTAAATTTGAGCATCAATGCTGAGTAACAGCCAAGCAAATGAGATTCTGTTCTATCGTCCAACAGTCAGTCGGGCCTTGAAGTAAATCTCAAAGTGGAATTAATACTGATTACATGCCACCTCTTTTACTACTTTTGAAATTTGGGCTCTATTTCTAGCTGGATTTGTGCTTGCTGGAAAATGGTCTGTAATGTTCAGGCGGAGAGGTCTCACCATGATTACTAAGTGAAAGCTATTTGCTGAATAATGTCAATGTAGCAATGTTAGTGGTATTGTTGGCAGAGGGAAAACACTTTTTTTCTCTCGTTCTTGACTTGGACAGGAGATAAAGATAAATACAAGAATTTCATTGGTATTTGGGAAGTATTCCATTTGGTATACTTGTCCCAAGTTGGGCATGGTGGTTAAGGGAATAGGCAGACAAGGGCAAGGAGCCCAGGTTCCAGTCCTAGCTGACTGTGTGACCTCGGGCAAATTGTCTATCTTCTCTAAGTTGTGTTCTAGTCTGTACAATGAAGCAAGTAAAAACAGTTTCATTTGGTTGTTGTGGGGATGGGAAGGTTAACAGAAATATATCATTAATGTTGTATAATGATTGGCACATATTAAGAATTCAGTAAGTGTTAGTTATTATGGCTGTTTGGTATTGACCTCAGGACCAGGATAGTTCCTGGTTGCGTATCCTGGTAAACTTAGATTCTGTTTTCTCTGTGGAAGTGAGATACAAAATCTGCTTCCTCTTCCTACTCTCACTGACTTAATGACAGGGAGTCAATAAGAGTGTTATTTGACCCCACCTTTGCAAAGCTATTATGAAATTTGAATCAAAAGCCAATGCATTCTGTATTAATGAGGCCTTTTTCAATTGACCGTGACAGAAAACCAGCTTGAACCTTTTCTTATATTCTCTTATGTTTCTAGGAATTCTGATTTCTGGGTTCCTCTTACCTCCTTTTCCCTCCTGCCCTCTCCCCCCCCCCCCGCCCCCATCCTTCTTACTCTCTCCCTTCTTTCTCAAGCATTTACTTTCTTCTGTGACGGTTTCATTGTAGGCAAGTTGTCTACACATGATGGCAAACATGCCCTCCAGCATAGGTGATCTGACAGCTAGAATTCCTAGATGATACAAAGCAAAATAATGTGGCATAGAGATAATTCTCGTAGTGAAAGTTAGATATTCTCCCAAATATCTTTAGTGTATATAAACTTATCAGTCACCACTTGTCCATTTTTCTCTACATATTCTCTTTTTTATATGTGCACAACTTTGTAATGCCCTTGCCTAAAATAACCCAACCCTCCTCTATACTATGAACACATTAATCTCTTTCAAAAGAGATACAAACCGGGCGCCTGGGTGGCTCAGTGGGTTAAAGCCTCTGCCTTCGGCTCAGGTCATGATCTCAGGGTCCTGGGATCGAGTCCCACATTGGGCTCTCTGCTCAGCAGGGAGCCTGCTTCCCCCTCTCTCTCTGCCTGCCTCTCTCCCTGCTTGTGATCTCTCTCTCTCTGTGTCAAATAAATAAATAAAATCTTAAAAAAAAAAAAAAGAGATACAAACCCATATCTCACTTTGTTACTGCATCCCAGTGCAAGTTCAAGATCTTTGTTGGAGATATATTGGCCTTGAGTCTGATGCAGATGTGGCAATTTCATAAGCTACTCACCAAATGCTACATGGTATTTTCAATTACCACCTCCATGGACAATGGAGGAGGAATGAGGGGATAAATTCATTAAGATTACCATTTAGAAAAGGTGAGAAGGAGAAATAACTTATAGTGGCCAAGAGTTTTGGGCGTATAGCATATTCTGTTGGACTAGAGTAATAGGATCTCTTCCTTCAGGTGGTGGAAAGCATTCCACAGTCACCACTCTAGCTGCTCTGAGATATGCTTCTTGTCCATTGTCTTTCATAACCTCATCTAAGAGAGAAAAGATTCTGCTGTGACAAAAACTTTAAGCAACTCATGTCATCCTGACATGGTCTCAGTGCCCTGGGGAATGATATGGGGATTGACCATTCCCCACCTTCATTTGTCGGTCTTTGAGTTTCTTTGATAAACATCTTTAAAACCTTAGGAGGCTGCCTATCTATTTGTTTGTTTCACTTTAAGAGTTCTACATATTATCAATTCTAAGATGCACATTCTTTTTCACCTTTTAACATTTCTGGAATGTTCCTAAAGCCATTGAATGCATGAAGTCCAGGGCTGTGAAGGGCTGGATTCTAGACCCTGTTCTGGGCTTTTTGTTTTGTTTTGTCTTGTTTTCCTTTTAGTAAGAGCTTTGATGTGTTACCCACACCTCTTGTACTGCCTATGGTGCTATTAAGTATCTTAAAGAAGGCAAAAAAAAAAAAAAAAACCTCTACAATATTCACTGTTTCGAGTGGCTAGGAATGTGGAGGGACAAAATGGACAAAATCAAACACATTAACGTACCTATTTATTACCTTTATGATGTGTAAAATTTGGCTATTTACTATTATAAAAACCTGTGATGTTCACTAATTTCACTTACATTAGAATTGACATCATTTAGGACATCTACCCACTCTCTTCCAAAATACCTCTTGATATCCTTGCAGAGTCATGGTCGAGGCTGAATTTGATTCAGATAATTATGATCCATTCTGGCATTTAAAAGTTTTTCTATGTGCTAGTAAATTCACCAACATGGTCTCTATTCATAACTTCTATGGGAGTATTAAATTGTCATTTGCATTTTAAAAATTAACATCCACAAAATCCACATCATCTTTTGCAGACTAAGTCTATTCTCGGGCAACTTTTGGATTTAGTTTATTTGCAAGGAACAGAGCTTAGACTCATTTAGGCCATGTTTGACTTAGTAGTTTTCTCTCCATCCAGCCCCCTCAATTCTGTGTCCATTTATTGTGCCCCCTTCCTTTTCAATCTGCACTTGAGTAACTCATATCATCTTGTTTCTTAACACACACCTCTGTCAATACCTTCTTTAAGGAACAGATCTGGTATCAATTAGTTTTACTTTGGTATGACTTAAAGTCAATCCTAGTTGTGCTTTCTTTTTATGCTGACACAGTTAGGCAGGGTATTTCTCAGTGAGCATGCTGGAGAAGACTTTGCCCTTTTCCCCTGAAGTACAACTAGTGTAAATACCGCTCACATTGATTAAGAATAAAATTGAGTTTAGAGGATAGGTTAGATGAAGGTCTAGAACCATACTTACTAAACTTAATCATAAAAATTATCTGGAGCTTTAAAAAAAAAGAAGAAGAAGAAGAAGTTTCCTGGGCCCTGTTCCAGACTCATCGGGTCAGACTTTTTGAAATAAGGTCTTGAGAATTGTTCTTTAATGAACTCCCCAGGCAGTTCCTACGATCAGGCAAGTCTAAAATGGTCTAAAATAAGCCAATAATGGGAGCGGGTGTAAACATAAGAGAGCACAGTGGGTGCCACAAGATACTACATGACATGTACAAGGGTACAACTTTGATCTACCTTCTTCAAATACATTTATAGATGGTATAATCTTAATGAAATTTTATTGTTCCTCTTATGGTATATCTTTCTTATATTGCAAACTTTAACATACCCAAAAGCTAGAAAGCTATATAGAATTTGAAACCAGAGAGAATAAATGACTAAATCCCACAGGATCTGAACATGTGGATTCTATGTAAGTGAGATAAACGGCTGCATCCTTAAACAGAAACAATCACTTGGTTTCATCTCATTTATCTCCTGAAGAGTAACTTTACTCCAAATCTAGCATTTCTTGGCTTTCATTTCTTCATACACTTTAATCTTTCTTTTTTAAAAAAAAATTTATGTATTTTCTAACTTTATTGAGGAATAACTGACAAACATAACTGTATATATTTAAAGTGTACAGCCTGATTATGAGTATAATATATATATTTTATATAATATGTGCAGACACACATATACAGTAGAATGATTACCAAGATCAAGATAATTAACATATCTTCTTCTGACACAGTTAACTCTTTGTGTGTGTGTAGTGAGAGAGCACTTATGATCCACTCTCAGCAGCTTTTAAGTATGCAACCCTATATATTATTAACTATGATCACTATGCTGTATATTAGATCCTCAGAAGTTATTCTTCTTATAAATGAAAGTTTGTACCCTTTGACCTACATCTTCCCATTTTCCCCACACCATAGCCCCTGACAATGATCATTCTGAGAGCATTATGGTAGGTGAAATAAGCCAGACAGAAATAGGCAAATACTGTATGGTATCACTTACATGTGGAATAAACAAACAACCGAACAAAAAATAATTTTATAGAAACAGAGAATTGAATGGTGAGTACTTTAGTCTTTCTAATCTGAGGCAATTTTGCAAGTATTTTATCACTTTAGAGAAGTGTAATAGTATGTGTAAAAATGATAAATATGATGTACACAATCTTTTATAATTTTTACTCTTTAATATTTCTATATTAAGAAATCCAATTAGAAGTATTGTAACATCAACTTCTGAATTAAATCAATATCTACGTGGATGATATTGAAGTGGTTAAAATATAGTCCTTTATATAATTTAAATAGTGCTATGCTGTAAATATCTTGGCAGAGGGATAAAACTATGAAGATCAAAGGTTTGGACAAAAGATATATTCTAAAGTGTGATATATTCGAATGTCCCTTATTTAACTATACCGTACTGCAACAAATATTTAGAACTCTCATGCTTCATTCAAAATTTCTAATGTTAATTATTTAATTCATGTTGTCTTGATAGGCTGTAAACTGGCTTAAGTGCATACATTCTATATTCCATTTAGTCTCTGCTTTGTAAATCTGTGGCCAGTTAACTAGTGGCATTTCTGTTAGTCTAAAAACAGAGACCAAACTGCCCCAGATCTGAGATCATCCGTCCTCTTGCTTTCCAGATCTCCCCCAGTAAGGATTTGAGAATCCAGCAAAGAGAAAGAGTTAAGCCTGTTCTCCTAGTTGGCAGAAACTTTGTAGTTTAAAATTACATACTGACTCTGGTGTAGAGACACAAGAAATTATAGAGCAGACACTGTCCAGGACAACGTATAATTTACAATGTACTAAAGAATGTATACCGCATGGCAAAGTAAGTGAAGTGCTTCTTCAAATATAAGTGTTTTGCATAGAAAGGCAGTAATTATCCACTCCTAGGGAAATGTTTGCATTCATTCTAAATCAATATTTACTATTCATTTCTTGTGTTCAACAAAACAGGGATTTAACTTTTTTTTTATTTTAATGAAGCACTAAGACTATAATAATTCTACAATGTAATTGTCTTGATATGAAATATTGCTAAATGGTGTTGCTATTTCAAGAAAGAGCAGTGTGAAATAGAAGGGTATCCCTGTTTGTGAAATGTGACTTTGGGAACATTCAATTCAAACTCAGCCAAGCAGGGCGACTCACCAGTTTTCAAAGATAACTTCAGCTGTCTCTTTGGTAAGACCCTTAACTAGGGTCATTCAGATGAGTCTTTGCCTTTGTATCTTTTTCTCTTTCTCTCACAGGCTTTCTGATAACGATTCTGTTTCAACTCAGCTATTGCTTTTGGGGGTGTGTGTGTGTGTGTGTGTAAGAAATTCTTCTATACAATTATTCTTTTCTGCAATAGGAAAAGATTTCTTTCCCTTTTACCTTCCCAATTCTCCCTGATTATTTTGTTCAAAGGAACCTCAAGGAAAATGCTGGAGGAAGAAATAAGAAAATAGGACGCATGAATACTGTATTCTGAGACAGGACTGAGGGTCTCTGGCATATTTTTATTTATGGAACTTATGATCTGATCATTCAATGACTCTTCTTTGGAAAATGACTACAATTTTTTATTTTAAAGGCTGAAAAAGAACTGGACAATATAACAGTATGTTATATTACAACATGAATGCTCTTTTTTTCTCAGCAACAGAAACAATAATGGATTTGCCCCTGAGTTTCAGGTCAAAGCAGAGTCCTTCAGTGAACACCATTGCATTACCAAATGCTACATAAATGCCCAAGTTTTCTGCAAGCTTATATTTCTGTCTTCCACGTCTGCATGTAGTTTAGGACCTAAGGTTTTTCTCTTGTTCTTCTCTTGCTGTTCTTGTTTTGTTTTTGTTTTAGGGGTGGGTGGAGTCAAGGGGACATCTTTTTGAAAGTCCCATCATTCCCACAAGGTTTTTCAGATTCTATATTGATTAGCTTATTTGATTTAAAATTTAATCAGTGTTGTATCTCCTTCTGCAGCTTCTGCAGCGTCCCTATATTATTTAAAACAAGATTTAGAGCAGAAGGGGAATCGAAAGTAAATTATATACCTTCACAATCTCATTACATAGTTTGTGTAGCTTGTCTGACTTTAAACTGTTTGTGTACGAGCAGTGTGGAGTGGGTCTGGACTGAGGTTCCCTCTCTGTGCTTTTCTGGCATTTATAATTCATGCAAGCTCTTCGAGTGAATTACTACTTGGTATGTACTCTGGGGACAAATAATATCATTTATGTATTGTGATTGCTACTCTATTCTACCTGCCTTTTTATTGACAAGAAACAAGGGTATTGCTTGTAGTTTTAAAACTGAATGGGGTGCAGAAATTGTCCTTCTTGTTCTGAGAAAGGCACCTTCTTTCTGCAGGAAATGCTATTGTAAACTGTACTGTTATAAATGGTGTGTTAGTTTTCAAAATATTCCTTTCTTGGTGTATGAAGTAACAAAGTGTTCCTTTAGCATTCAGTAGAGAGAGCCAATGGAAAAGCAGGCAGTTAAGGACACGTTCCTAAAGTCTGGAAAATCAATGGGACACTAAAAAGGGAACTGAAGTGGACCGGAAGGAACCTCTTGAGGGTCATTTAAAAAAACCAGAAACTGATTATGAACAGAGCTTTTACCCAAGGAACTGGAGGGGGCCAGAAAACCCATTCTACTGCACTCAGTTAAATGTCTAATAGTTGAGATGTTTTCTGCACAGCCCATAAAGGATAATGAGGAAAGCTTTGATAGCTTTAAAGAAAGTCACTCTGTGGCCTCTCACAAAAACATGATCTGAGTGGTGGCAAATGCTTGCAGACCCCAAAATGAAAAGGGGCAATGCCAGCTAGGTAAGGCAGTTACCTTGCTAATTGCACAGGAAAGAGGTCCTGATGTGAGTTTGCACCTGAGGGAAAAATAAAAGCAAGGGATGTCAGAGTGTGAAATCTAAGATCTCATTTACTTAAGCTGAAGCCTTTTGGAGTCCTTGAAATTATCTATGAGTTTACCTCTACATCATAATTATTTAATGTAGGTCAAATTAAGGACTAACCTGCATTCCTAGTTTTATTGTATCTCATTTTTTTTGAATTACGAATCGTCCTTATACTAGTTGGGGTTCAAAAATATTATATTACCGCTTTCCTAATTGCAATCATTTCTGAGATTTTTCTTGTATATCACCACCCCCCAACTCAAGCAAAGACTTCATGAATAATTTAAAAAAGAAAAAAGAGAAGAACATTCATGTTGAAGTATTTATATTAAGTTTGGTAATGAAGAAAACAAGTTTTGTTAACTGTTCTTTTTATGGTGCCTTTGCTACTCTTAGCAAAAGTCTATTAAAGAGAGCAACCCTAAAATCCTCTCCCAAGGCACTGAGGACACTTACACTGACCTTGTATTCATTCTTTCAGAATATGAGACAGTTACATTGGATAAGAGAGTAGTTGAATACTTCTATTCATAGAAGTAATCTGCCACATGATTAATAGACTAGACCACCAAGAATGAAGTAATGCTTTCTGCAGGTCTTTAGGCAAGATCATTGATCAATCAATCAGTAACTTTATAAACATTGATCACACACCTGCTTAGCATGACACCCAAAAAAGAGTTTGGTGAGAGGATACCTGCAGGCTACCTGCAAACACATTGGAGAAAGATAAGTACTCAAAGGCTTTCCTCATTTTTGTCATACTTCAACCAAAATTTACTGCACTATAGAGATATGTCCAATACTGTAACCTCATAACAATACTATAACAATACTGTAATCCTGTAATCAAATGATGGTGCTTTCTAAATCAATGATCAGAGAAAGAAAGGGGCAACAGAATGTCCTACAAGGCATGCGCTCAAACACTCAGAGAAAGCCTACTGCTGATATTTACATGTATGTACTGGTTATGAGCCACTCCTTATCTTAGTACCAAGGTCCTAGAAGACTGACTAACACATGGCAGAATGAGGCCCTCAGTCACACCTGGTCATCACCCACACTTGGACTTGTTTTAGCTCCAGTGATGTTCAGTGCAATATTATTGATGGATAGATGCCCCTTCTTTTGATTATTTCACAGTCTACGTCAGAAGTTCTCAAACATCTTGGTCCCAGAACTCTGTTCCACACAAAAATTATTGAGGACAATCAATAGTTGGGGTATTAGATCTATCAATATTGACCCTGCCAAAAACTTAAACTGAGGTTAAAAAGTATTTACCAATTTATTTTTTAAAACAATAATAAATCTATTACTTTACCATAAATAGGTTTTTCATGAAAGATAGCTACGTTTTCCAAAACAAAATATTTAGTGAGAAGAGTGACAGTGTTTTACAATTTAGCAAATCTCTTTAATATCTAGGTTCACCTGTATGCTTCTTCATTTAATTAGTTGTCATATCAAATATTATGTAGCCTTTGGAAAACCCCATTGTAAGCTAATGAGAGAATGAGAGTAAAAAAGGCAAAAATGTCTTAACAATCTTAAGCAAATACTTTGGTTCTGCAAACCCCCTGAAAGGGTCTTGGGAACTCTCAAGGAGCCTCATGCATCACAATGTTCGCCTATAATGTGCTGAATTCATACGTCTATCTACCTTCCCCCAAATGATGAGTTCAGTGGAACACCTGAAACCTACTAGGTGCTCAGTATAATTTCTTTTCCAATTATTCTTTTCCTCCTCAAAGAAAATCTTTCAGATTTGTACCTCAGAGTTCAGATAGCTACAGATCTTGATGATCTTTTTTTAAAAGATGTTATCTATCTATCTATCTATTTATTTATTTATTTTAGAGCTCGTGAGAGAGCTAGCCTGTGTGTGCACGAGTGGGGGAGGGGCACAGGGAAAGAGAGAGAAAGTATCTCAAGCAGACTCTGTGCTGAGCAGAGAGTCCATGTGGGGCTCGATCTCATAACCCTGAGACCATGACCTGAGCCAAAATCAGGAGTCCAATGCTTAACCGAATAAGCTACCCAGGTGCCTCACTGATGATATTTATGTATTCCTGCGTGAGCAGAAAGAACATTATCTTACTCTGGATCTCCTTTTAGGTCGCTTCTGTTTACCTTTGAAGAAGGTTAAGGAAGAAATGGAGAAGAAAATAGGAATGAGGGGAAAATAGCTTCTTGGGATCCATATGAGAAACAAAATCACTTACCTGGGATTCTGGATTTCTGTTTTGTCATCTGATAAATGATGCCATATAACAGAGGTTATAAGCATAAGTGCCATAATTATCAGATAGATGTAACTATTTGTCAACAATCAAACTAATCTACCCAAATTATTTAAAGCCTAGAAAAAAAGCAGTGCAAGTAACAGTTTGATATTGAGTTTTTGATAATGTGAAAATTAAAATTTATTTGTTTTATGCCATGTTTACTGATCTACTGTGTGCTACAGATAAAGCAATGTAGAAAGGTATATGATTTCAGTTTTCAAATGTCTTGCAGCCTAATGAAATCTATTCATACACCATGGCAATTAATGCTACAGAGTTATGGATGTTAGGATGTGGAGAGACAAGACGTTTTAAGAAGTTGTAAAAGGAGACATAAGCTAGTCTTGCAGGAAGAGTAAGTCTTCCTAGGGAAAATGAAATGACCTAAGGGATGAATGGAGCTGTCCTGGTTGGCATTCCGGTGAAACTGGAAGCATATTCTAAATAGGAGAGTTAAAAGAGACCACAATTCATTTGCTGGTTCACTTATATAAATAATTTTGAGATTATTATGGAGACTTTAAAGGGTTTTGATCAAGAAATAATCACAAATAAGCTTGAATTTTCTCAAGATCATGATGACAGCAATTTGGACACATATGGTGACACTAGTGTTGTGTTGATTCTGGAGAAGGGAGAGGGAGGCCTGTATAGATAGGACATCAGCAGAAGTGATAATGGTGAGCAAATTCTAGTGATACTGAGAAAGTATCGCTAGATACTTGAAATGAGATTGTATATGAAAAAGTATCGCTAAATCCAACTAGGATTTAATGATTCACCCAGAGATGGGGATGGAATGAAGAGGAAAATTTAGTTTGAGGCTCAGGTTCCTGGCATAAGCAACTGAATATTTTCATTGAAACAGGGAGCCCAGTAGGAGGAATATACAAGTGCAGAGGTCAGGGAAACATAATGAATTCACTCTTTTTGAGATATCCAGGTGGAGATATTGAATATTACATGGCATCTATGAGATCCACCAGACTATGACATCCAGTAGATTAAAGTTTTATGGGATTATGGAGTTCACAGGATTATGGAATCCACTAGACTAACCACCATGAAATGGAAAAACTCATACTTTGTTTCTTACCGTTACCCTATTGCCTATCATATTTGCTGCATAGTCAAAGTTCACTCAATATTTATAGAATACACAAAAGTATAAGTGGTATGAATAAAGAACTGTGAGGATCAGAGGAGAGTTTGGGAATGGCTGGTTGGATTTTGAAGTCATTAGCATGTGAGTGACAGTTGAAGTCAAGGAAGTAGTTGAAACACTCCAGGTAGATAGTTTAGGACAAAATGATAAGGGACATTAACAAGTATCTGGAAGACTTGCAACACATAAAGAATAGACAGAGGAAAATGAATCACCAAAAGCTATAAAAGAGAGCAGCCAAAGAATTGGAAATTACAGCAATCTACATTCTTTTTATAAGCAATAGAAGACTGACTATCTATCTTAAGGAAAATTTAAATTTATCAAAAAATATCTGGAGAAAACAGAAATGAAGAAAACATGGAGAACCACATTTAGAAAATGGGCATTAACAAAGTGAGATCTGGAGAGCTGGATAGCATCAACTAGAATAAGCTTGAATTAGTGGTGGTGTCGGAGGGGATCTTCTGTCACGGCCATTAAATGAATAAGACTTTTAATCATCCCTACACCCTGACTTGATCAAGCTTTAAAATCCCAGAAGAAAGTGTCTGATTGGCTGAGCCTTGCTTACAGCACTACTCCTTGTGCTGGGGAAAAAAGAAGAAGGTTATAGGTCTTCAACTTCCATAATGGAAAGCAGCAATGCCCTCCCACTCAAACTCCACACCGATGGAGCATTCTCAAAAAGGGAAATAGAGATGCCAGTAGGAAGGAAGGGGGAGTAGGTACTGCATAGAATGAAAAATGACAAAGATCATTATAAGACAAAAGCTAGAAAACACTGGTAATCTTATAAATAGAAATAAATTTAGATCAAAGAGAAAAGCAAAGGCTTCTTCACTGGCAACAGCAGCAAGGAGGTCATTGTGACTTTGGCAAGAGCAGTATGAGCAGTGCAGTGGTGCTGGAAAACCAGACTGGAATAGATGGAAATGTGAGAGCTGAGCGATGGAGTGAAAATAGCTAGCGTAGACGACCATTTTGAGAAATTTAACTTAGATCAATACAGGGGGAAATTTGCTTTTATTGTTTGGAAACATTGAGAATGACAGAGGAAACAATTTTGCCCTTAAGCAGGGATTTTAGAATTCTGATGATCAGGGAAAGAGTTCTAAATCTTGCATGACCCTAGATGGGTAAATTTCCACATCTGGGCAATTGCCCATGCATTGGAATCTCTCGCTTTTTTCGCAGGGCACCAGGGAGTTGCACAACTCTGTAAGTGGCCTTGCTTCTGCCTCTGAAAGTCTCAGCCACATGATTATCACTCTCATGTTTCAATGTATGTTGTTGTTATGCTTAATATTTCTGTCTTCGTATTTTTCTCTAACCAGGATTTCAAGTACATTGGGACAGGGAGCTCTTTTATTCCTCACAGTACCTGCCACAATAATACCATGAAATAGTACCCATGCTGAGGGAGTATTGACTGATTAGTTGATTGATTTTTAAGAAGTTTGACTAAAATGACATCTACCTATAAATCTTCATAAGAAAAAAAATTTTAATTGTTTCCCTCCTTGAAGTTTCACTGGATATCTCTCCTGCCCTCCTTTTACCATCTTCTATGAATAGCTGTTAAGAAAATACATGAAAAAAAAAAAGGCATTGTTGCATTTTAAGATAGAATAAACCTTTAGATTGGAAACTTCCAAAACAAACTGAAACAAATGAAGAGTGCATTTTACTGCTTTATATCTAAAAATGGCACTGCCCAATTTAAACTATTTTTAAAACCTGTATACTCATGCAGTTTGCATACCAAAATGAAAATTGGTGAGTTATAAACCTTTGAAAAACAGGGTTTATAATGGAAACAGTAATTGACCCTTAAGTACAACATCAAAAATACAATACTATATAATACAAAGCCCAGGGCTTGGGATCTCATCTGTGCTCTAACCTCAGACTGGCACACTAACCCAACACCACAAAGCCAACTAATAGTTATATTCCAAGATGTTTTCTTCTTACATGGCAGGGAAGTGGATATGTAATCCAATGGCCACATGCAGCTAAGCTTCACAGAACCAGTACTGCAAATATCTTTAATGAACTCACAACTCCAGAGATACAAAACTTTAGACTTGCTTGGAGAAACCATTTAATTAAAAACAAGCAAACAAACAAAATAGCAAAACTACTACTACCCTGGAACTTGTGTTGTGTTGCATCATGGACTTTGGGTATGTAACGTTACACCACAGGATACAGGGCAGATAGAGTGACCAACTGTCAGGAAAGCTCATGGAATTACCGAAAATACTCTTGAAATATTTAGCTGTCTTAAACTTTGCTCTAGTTCATGGTTGATCCAGTTTCCCATTTTCCAAGCCACAACTACCCATTTTTGTCATGAGAAAATGCAATCTAAATGAAAAAAGAAAATAAAAATATTCAATTTGGCTAATGAGATATGAAAGGTAAATGCAGATTCCAAGTTATATCTTGCTCTAGGCAAAGAGGTGGATATGTGTGTGTGCGTGTATGCATGTGTCTCTATATATACACACACACACATATATACACACACGCACGCACAGACTAAGGATATTAACTTATACTGTTTTTTGTGGGTTTTTTCTTTTGTTTATGGAAGGGAGGGAAGGGGTTAAGGGAGTTTGTTGCTAAAGAAGGAAAGTTCAGAGATTCCTTTCATTTTAAAGTTGAAATGTGAGAGCATTGCCAGCTTATTCCTTTAAGAAGCTTCCAAAGAATTTGTCAGCTAAGAATAGTCAAGATTTTGCCTTTTAAAATGTCATCTATTCACACGAGTTTTCAATGACTTATGTTTATCAAGGGACAATTAGCAGGACTCTTTGGTGTTTTCTTGCTGGGCCTTGCATTTCTCTTGCTACCTTAACAACTAGTGAACTTGGTAAAATGAAAATGAGTGAAACATTATTGACTCGGTGTATACTATCTCTTCATCTACACCCTGTGACCAAGACACTAAGTGAGCTTTGGAGAAAGAACCAAAGGAAGAAGGAGGAAGCAAGAAGAACCAAAGGAAGAAGGTTAGAATTGAGACAGAAGGGTATTTTTCTTAGTGGAAGTTTTTTAGAAGATTGTAGACGTGACAGTGTCTATTCTGGCATTCAGCAATTGTTCTCATAGCAGTTAAAATGTTGTCTTTATATAGTGATATGAAAAACTGATGTGCATCATAAAATTTCAGTGCTTAAAAATAAATAAAATCATTCTGAGGTCATAATAGGGCACTTCTATGGTATATCAGATACTGAAATCTATCTCAGATAACTTTATGGTGTATACTACCAATTATGCTTACTCAATGTCATACCAAAGAACACAGACCTCTTCCACACACATATTTGAACACAGATACATACTTTCTTCCTTATTTTTTCTTTTTTGTTCCTTCTTTCTTTCCTTATAATTCTTTCATATACTGAGTTTGTTTCATCCTAGTTTATACCCCCTGTAAATTCTGTAATTATATTCATGGCTTATTACACTGTGTATATATAATAATGTGGTGGGTTAAAAGTTTTGAACTATTAACTGATGCTTTCCCTTTTCCTTATACCCCTTGGCCCTTTCCAGAAAAGTTAGGGAAGAGATAACACATCAAAATGCAAGGAAAATATGAGTAAAGTTTTAGCCTTGGAGTTTCAAGAGACTACTCCTTGTGAGGAGCAGAGACAACTTAGGGCATGAGGAAAACTACCTAATAAGTAAAGAGCCAAGCTGTTCTATTGGCTATTCGATAAAACTGTGTTGGGCTGGAGACATGAAGAGAGTTGGAAAATAAACATTAAGAGATTAGGATAGAAGAGTCCCCAAGGGGGAAAAAAAGACTCATGTCCCGGTCACTTTGGCTGACTCTAGGTGGGTGGGGAGAAGGATGTGTAAGGGAAGGGGATGTGGGACAACAACCCAAGAAGCTTACACAGATCCAAGGCTTCAGACAAAGGCCCTGAGGATCAGGGTCATGTCAAGAAGGAAAACCTTTGAGATATACAGTGTCTCATCTTTATCTCACAGACTCACAAGGGTTTCTTGAGTCTTGTCTGCTAAGCCCATTTAGAATTGGTGACTTTCTCTTTCTAACCTCTTTCCAGACTTTTCTCAGACTCCTGAGTGAAATCCTGCTGGTCCCATGGCCCACTGGGGTCACGGGAATCTCTGAGAGGCCTTTTGCTATAGCTTTAACACATGAGAATTATTCTACTGTCATGAGATGCAAAAAACACTCTGAGCTGATCTGGGTCCACCTGCTGTGCCTCACCTCTCGGCCTGTGGTCTGAGGACATCTCAGATTCCACCTGGAGGGGGCACTGGTCTCCCCAACTCAATTCCCAGCCCACTCCAGGATTTCTTTTCTTTTCTGACTGGAAACTGACCATGTAGAGGAGGAAATGGGGAGCTGGAAATCTTTCTTAGAGGCTCATTCATATCTTTGCTTTCAAAGTATATTCTGTTTGATTCTAGGAAATTTTGTCTTTCAACCTGAAGTATGATATCTTTGTTCTAACTCATTAATTAATACATTTTCTATTATTAAGGGTTTATTTACCTGCTTCCTCCTGAGGAACAATGTTAAGAAAAGACTGTTTGGTTTCATTATTTTTTTTCTTTAAGTACTGGATACCTTCCCAGAAGTAAAACCCTAGAAGGCCTTAATTGATTAAGTTAGAAAAACCCTAGGGCCCCAAGAAAGTATATAGAAAATGAGTTAACATTTCAAGATATCCCACCCCAACTATCTGTGCAGTTTCATTTAATGCTGTCTCTCCTGCTGAAATATAAGCTTGATGAAGGCACAGATATCTTTTTGTTTATTGATCTATCCCTAGCACCTTGTGCATTGTCTGAAATATCTCGACTACTCAATAAATATTGTTAAGTAAATGGAGAAATAAAACAATAAATGAAATGCCTAAAATATTGTCACTATTTTGTGGCAAATAAGAAGAAGCTTAGGTGATTTATTTTATCCATTACTAACTCTGAAAACTACTGGTTGCAACCAAGCCTTTTCTTTCCTCCCTGGTTTTGCAAACTTAATACATTTTTAACACAAAATTAGGTGAGATCCAGACAGTCTGATTAACAGAGACACATATTTCCATTTTGGTCAATTATTCCGTAAAGATAGACTGGTAGCTTGCTGGAGAGACTGCACATGTGTGTGAGTGTGCACGTGTATGTGTATAAGTGTGACTGCCAGTTTGTGGGCAATCTATATGATTAGAATCAAAGTGATACAGATAGCAGCAAAAGAGGAGAGGTGCATTTCTTTTTTTTTTAAGATTTTATTTATTTATTTGATATAGAGAGAAGAAACACAGCAAAGGGAGTGGGAGAGGGAGAAGCAGGCTTCTGGCTGAGCAGGGAGCCTGATGCGGGGCTAGATCCCAGGACCCTGGGATCATGACCTGAGCCAAAGGCAGATGCTTAATGACTGAGCCCCCCAGGCACCCCGAGAGGTGCATTTCTAATAGATCACCTGGCATAAATGATGGCTGCTTATTCTCCTTTAACGTGGATATAATTTGGATATTCCTCTCAAAGTAAATGTCAATTTAGTCGACCAGGCATAACTTTATCAAATAATGTAAAATGTGATTTTGAAAAAAACATTAAACACTTATTGAACACACATTAGATAAAACTGTAGCTAGGCCACATGTATTAATTACTAAGTCAGGTTTCCACTTTCCTTTTTGGTGGTTTCTTTTTGATAGTTCCTTGATATAGTTGAAAGCTCATGTCTAGAAAAAAATCAGGTGGAATATTGAGCACTTAACAAATACCTTTAATTTATAGCAGTCAACATGATTTGATATTTCTAAAATAATTGCCTAATAGCTTTACTTCAGCTTAAGTAGATACAAAGGAGTAACTTCCCTAGATGTTTCCATTGATGTTTGTATGTTAAGGATAATTCCAGAGGCTTCTTCTCAGTGTTGGGAAAATAGCACTTTGTTTTAAATTCCTGCATATCTTTCTCACATTGGTCACTCAAAAGGGAAAAGTATAGTAATTATTCACTCATATTTGGAATTCTTTAAATTGTAGAAGCAATCAGTAATAGTTTATTAAAAGAAATGAAAACAGATGAATGCCACATCAGTCTTGGGCAATAGATCAAATTTTAAAAGTTTGAGTCTGTTGTGGCATTGACATTTCTAAAGCAGTCACCATGAAGTATAACTCAAAATGCAGGTTTTAGCAAAGACCACAAAATACATATTTATACTGTAGTTTCCTAACTGTTCCCTATTGTTACGGGCATTTGTCCTGCCTTTCCTGAAAGAGAAATCTTGAAAGAGAAAAGCCAAGAAGAAAGCCGTGGTTTTGGAGGCATATATTTTAGGTGTATGTGGATTTTTATTTTTAATAAGGCATGTTCCCCTCCTTCCCGTATTTCTTTCTTTTGTTTTCATGCCTATAAGAGTATTATCATTTCAGGAACACAACTGCAACCCTTACCATGAGCTGAAAGTAAGTATTATTTTGTAGGCTGGCACAGTAAAAATAAAAAATAAAATTCTCAATGAATTGGGTGTGCTCGTATTCTTTCTCTTCCATGGAAAGCCGCCTTAATCTTTGGTATGGAGCCTTGTCAAATGTTATCGTCAAGATTGGGCAAATGCTGCTAATGTGTTGAAATCTACTTATTTGTTCATTACCTTTCTTTTTCTTTTTAAAATTTGCCCTTCTCCTGTTCTCTTCACCTCACTCTCCTCACACTTGCTACCTCAGTTCTGTAAGTGCAACAACCAGAACTTTAGTCTTTGGTACTCATGGCTCCAGGAATCTGTGATCATTCTTGTGTACATGGAAGTGGAATTTAAATAATGTCAGTTGACCTTCTGAACATGTGTCACGGACGTTTTCTTGCTATTAAGAGATGGGGAGAAGATTGAAACCAGAAGTTATAAGATACATTTGACCTTTTCCCAAAGATATAAAATTCAGTTATTCATATTGATAATTATGACAGGATCACTAAGATCCATGCAGTATGTCTTCTATGTGGTGAAAGTAGAGAACATTTGTTTTGGCTAGAACATAACCAAATCCCATTAAACAAAGTTGACTATATTCTCAGCCATGATATATGGTGCTAAGACATGCCTGCATTTATGATAGAATTATTTTAATCTAACTTTAAAAAACTTGATTAAGACTGTGATCAGAAAGACCTATATTTGATTTATGTCAGGAAATATTCATTTACTTTTTGGGCCACATTGAATGCATATATGTCTTCCACTCATATGCGCTGTCTACATATACTGGGAAGAAAATCCAATTCACTTAGGCTCATTTAATGTTGAAGAGAACAAGTTAATATCAAATTCAGGTTTGAATTCAGCCTGGACACTGTTCATTAATTCGCCTGAAGTATTTAAGGGCCTATTCTATACCTAACACTCTTTTGAGATTTGAAGGCCTGAAGGAAAGAAGAGAGCCTCTGTGCATGTGCGTGTGTGTTATGTGTATGTGTATGCGCACATGCATGCGTGTATACAAGTAAAAGAGACTCCCTGCCTTTCGAGCCTGTGTTTTAGAAGGCACACAGCATTATTCAAAGGATTACAGGGATCTGTATGAAAATATGAAACAATGTTGGCATAAGGGCTTTAAAGAAGACTATTGAGAATATTGCCTAGTGAGGGAGTTCAGGGATTACCCCTCAGAGGAAGTCAGAACTGAACTGAGATTTGAAATGAACAGTAGGAGTTCTTGCCTGAAGGAGGATGAGGGACAGGAAGAAGGAGCAACAACCCAGCCCTGGGGGTGAGGAAATGTGAGCTGTGAGAAGCAGGCAGAGGCCAGGCTATGGATCTTAGGCTTCACGTTAAATGCAATGGGCAGTCACTGACATTTTAATCAGAAGAAAGGGGAAAGGACCAAGGGATAAATACAGCATTTTTCATTTGCATTTTGGAAAGAATATTCTGGCTGTTGTATGGGAAACCACACTGACTATAAATGAGTACTTTTCCTAGGAGATTGCTGCAGGAGTCTAAGAAAGAGGGGATGAGGGTTTGTATTGGAATGATGGTGAGAAAAAGAAGAAAGCAGAAACGAGTTAATACATATTTATTTATGATGGGATAATAAATGAATATTATTAATTTATTATAAATAACAAATTTACATTTATTACTTATAAACAATATCTCTATTATTAATATTAATATATATTATTCAAGGGAGTTT